>BSBK01002006.1:1485000-1958471 GCA_027943335.1 Chamaecyparis obtusa
AAATTTTGGTTGGAAGACAGAGTTATAGACATAACTGCCGACCTAATTCATGATGTGACTGGATTATCAAAAGTTGGAGCAATTCCACTGAATGAGAAAAACATGAGAAAGATTGTGATTGAAAACACCGGTTCAATATACAATGGCAGAGGTATAGTCATTAGTAAGATTAAGCAAGATGATGTAAAATACTTGTGTAAGATTTTGACAACAAAGTTCTGTGGAAGCTCTAGAGAAGATGATATGCTAGTAGGTATGGTACACATTGCTTATTTGATGTGTGTGGAGAAGAAGCTTGTGGATATGTGTGAAATTCTAAGAATACAGTTGTTTGAGAATTTGGAAAAGATAAAGAAAGCTAAATACACTCACTTTAGATTTTCCTCATTGGTTACTTACATGTTCTTCCACTTGCTAAGAATATTTCCTTACACCATTGAATGGAATGATGGTGAGAATACTATGGCAAGAATCAATAAAGTTTACATGAAACATCTTATTGAGAAGCTTAATGACAGTGTAAAGTTAGTGTTGAAAACTTTTCAGAACATTGTGGTAAATAGATCAAGAATTCCTCCATCCCTAGTTGAGAAATACAAAGATGATATATGTTTTATGGTTGATACTGATTTCACTTACATTGAGGTAGTAGAACCTAGACATGAATTCATAGACCCTCTTGGCTATGAAATCTCTGAAGTTGAAATAGAAGGCTATGTTAGTAGATTATTGAAAAGTAAAGTTGATGCTCATGGCAATAGATTTGGAACATATGATGAAAAATTTGATTCAGCAAAGACACTTAAGGAAGAGAAACAATCAAAGAAGAGAGTGGAGTCTACAATAAAGAAAATTCTAAAAGAATTAGGTATGAGTGAGCAGGAATTTGATATTGCAAGAAAGACTACAGAAGCAATAAGGAAAAGTGAGATACTATCAGTCCCACCTTTGGCATCAAGTGCAGAACCTATTCAAGTTAAGTAAAGGTTGAAGAACCTGAGAAGGAATAAGAAATTAGTCAGATAGAGAAACCCTTTTCTTTAGCACCAAGCAAAAGAATGAAGGCAAGTGCTTCAGGACTAGGTAAAAGACAAAAAATAATTGTTCCACCAGTACCTAGAAGAGTTGCAGAGATAAAAGATGATGAAGTGACAATAAAGAAGAAATCATGGAAACCAAGGATAGAAAGAGTTAATATAATGCAGCATGGAGACTTTACCAAAATGAACAAATACTATGATTTATATGGATCCTCTAACAGATTAAATCTAGAGAATGCAATGGTTACACATATGATTTTGACAAATAAGAAATTTGATACTATTCATGGAAAGATACCAGAAGATTTGTACAACAGACTTGTGAGAAGAAAGCTGAGAGCATAAGAAGAAGATACTAAAATGAGAGAGAATGTGATTAGATAGTTCTGTGAGATAAGAGATGATGACCACCTTAAATAGATCCTCAAGCCACTTGAAACCCTATTAAGAACCAAAAGAAGAATTATACAAATAATGGGAGGTCAGTATGAACAAGTGAAGACTAAAACTGAATAGGCAGTTGTGCAAGTGCTAGCAAACTTGGTAGTAGGAAAAGATAGCAAAGATCAATCAGTTGCAGAACCAATAGAGAAACAAAGTTCAGAACAAGCAAAGGCAGTAGTAGAGGTAGTTGAAGCTGAAGATATTCCCTCTTCTTCTATAAAAATTGGCATAAAATCTATGGACATTGAAGGAACAAAAGTTACTTTAGATTCAAATGATGCAGTACTCAACAGTTTGGATAACATTGTTGACAATTTGGTTTTGGGAGAGCAAGAAAAGAGTATTGAAATAGAGACTACTCAAACTAAAGTGCAAATGGAAACAGAGGCCCATACACCTATTGAACCACAAGAAGACATCGGTCTTACTCCTAAGATTGGAAAGGAGAAAGGAATAGGAACATTGATTGAAGATTTGAGCAAGGAAGTTGATGACAATGATCAATTAGAGTTGATCACTTCTTTGAACAAAACTATTGGAAAGAACAAGAAAGTTAAGAATTTGGAAGGTGGTTTGAAATATTTGACTGAGAAGCTACAAAGTGTTATATCTACAAAAGTCTTTGATTTAGATCCACTTGAAAGAGAAAAGATGGTAATTAATTCTTTTGATGTTGAGTTCACTAATTTGACTGATATTGCTAAGGTTAAGGCTCAGGTAGCTTATGAAGCTGAGATGTTGCAGAATATAAGTCAGAATATCAAAAATGATATTCACAGCCTTGATAGACACATTAAGAACTTAAGGAAACATCTTGAGACTGGAAAGTGTTTGTACATTTAGTGTACAAAATCTGAAAATATTTTAATTGAGGAAGAGAAGAAGATAAAAGAGAAGCAAGATGAAATTGCAGCAGAGACAAACTCTTTGGCCAGCCTAAACATAAAGATCAGTACAGTTGAGAAAAAGATCAGAAAATTATGTGATGAGATAAGGACTTTGAATGGTGAGAAGAACAAGAAAATTATTAGAATAAATATCTTGAGAGAGCATGTCTCAATCAAGTTGACTATAATAGAAGAGTAGCTAGATGAATGTCTTACTGCTAAGACAACATTTTAGAAGTTCAATTTTGAGTCCCTTCAAGTTTGTCAGATTGTAGCATACGGATTGAGTACTTTACTCAATGTAGAAGAATCAATAAAGAAGGCATGGGAGAAAGATTTTGAGACTTGGAAGATAGATTTTGTAGATTGTGTTGCAAGCCTACTGGCTTTTCAATAAGACAGTAAGGTAAAATTTTTGACACAATTTTGTATATCCCTTTCCACCCTTTATTTTGTCATTGTTGTCAAAGGGTGAGAGATACTTAGAAAATTGTCTATTTATGGTAAGGAAGGATACTCATAGGGGGAGTTCTATGGAGTATTATGAAGTTTTATAGATTATGTGTATATTTTGAGAAGATATAAGGATAGTATACTTATTTTATACTATGGACACAATTTTGATACAAATTTTGAGATTTTGACTTGTACACTTAGCCAATTTTCTCATATGTTGCCACCAATGACAAAGGGGGAGATTGTTGGCAATTTGGCTGAGGTATGTACATAGATGTTGTCATTATGGAAACATATGTTCCCTATGAAGATCACATAAGCTAGAAAGTAAGTATGGAAGATCGCAGACTAAAATTGTCTAAGTATGAAATAGTGTTTTTTACAAAGCACCCGATACAGTTTGTTTTTGCGATGTTCACTGGAGCATGATTAGAGTTTTCATAGTTGAACATAGACTCTATGGTGTCTAAGGATACTCCATTTTAGTGCACAAAAGAGTACAGACAATACAGACAAAATTATGATTGTTTTACCAATGATAGAGTACAACCGACATAGCAGTTTTGAAGATAGAACTAGTAAATGAATTAAGGGATTGTTTTTCTTGTCAAAATAATGACTTTATATTATAAAGAGATGACATCCTAGATGGTTACTCTTGGATAAAGATATTCAAGCTGATAGGAGAAAGATATTATGTTTGTATCTTGTATAAATAAAGATGTACCGAACATACTTGAAATGTAACTTGTAGTATGTAACTTGTGATAGTTGTATATTGTGATATCAGTGAAAGTTGTTGATGTGAAGTTGTAAGCAGCACCATATTGTAATCAGTAAACATTTGTATTACTTGTTTGGGTAGTGAGCTCATCTGGTAATTAGGTTTTGTATCTACAACTCCTAACAGGGTTGAGGCTTCTAACAAGGCCTATAGTCCCTTAACTAGGACTGATACACTATATGATTGTAACAAGCTCCTAACAGGGTCAACATCCTTAATAGGATATCTTTTGATTATTGGATCTTTTTGGGTACCATCCCCACTGAGGTTTTCCCTTGGCTAGGGTTTCCTCGAGAACATATCATGTGTTATGAGTTCTTTACATTTACTGTTATGTATGCTATTTAGTTTCTTATGCTTTAAAGTAATCTGTTATATCCATAAGTGGGCAAAAGTAAAAGTTTGTGAAATACTGATTCACCCCCCCTCTTAGTATTTCCTATTTCTAACAATAGGTACTTGTCAGATGTGTCTTCCTCGAGTGAAGAAAGTGAGTCATTTAGTATGTTTAAATTAAGAAGATTAACTAGAGGTCAAAAGACTAGAAGGAAATTCAATAAATGCATGAAATTTTTCCTTTCTCAATGGGGGGTCATGTTCTTATGATGATGAGAGAAAAGGTGACATCGAGGTACCCTCTAGGTACCAAAATCTATAGAAACAATGGGTCCCCAAGGAACTTCCTCTAATAAACATTGATTTTAGTGTTAAAGGCAAGATATATCATATTGCACCATTGTCAATACATGGTTTGGGCCTATTTTCCATGGATGGAATAAAGTTCTCTTACAAAAAAGTTGCTGAATTGATGGAGTATGTTGGACCTTGTTATGATTACAAAAGTTGGATGTGAATTGTTCAATATAAAAAAAGTATGCATAGGTATGCACTCTCGAAAAATTATATTCAACAAAAAGACAATGAGGAAAGTAAAAGAGTGGCTATATACATTGACAGAAGGCCAAAAGCATCAGAGAATATTGTAGGTTTTATAAATAGCATGCAACCTCTGTCAAATATTAAGCAACCTAATTTCACATTTGAGGTGCGCGAGGGAAATCATGTATCTGTATGTGCGATAAAATCAATAAGTGCAGGGGAAGAGCTACTTATTGATTAAAATTTGAATCACATAGATAAAAATGATGTCACTATCATTAGGGTGTAGGTACATACTATGTACCATTAAATAATTGAGTTTTTTTTCCAACCACATTTAGAGAGTCTCCTCACCATCCATCTCATCTCCATCATCATCTTCTAATGAAATTTATTAATGAAGTCCTTTCTAATTATTGGTTAACTTTGAATAATAACATAGGACCACAATATGGAGCAACCACATAGAGGGGACAATGATGATCATGCATGCACTTCTTCCCAGTAGGTAAACCTCTTTGTTATTGTACTACAAATTAGATAGACGCAAAATGTTAAATAAAGTTTTTTATTATATTCTTTTCATCACTGTTTCAGATTAATTCTAATAATGTTAGTAATATTGTTGTAACAAATAGGTAGTCAGTAGAGAAAGGGAAAGGAACTCGCAGTCCTTGAAGAGGCATCCTTTGACAAGGACCTAGTTGTTGATCTTGCTACTTGTGATGAGCCGACCTCTGTAATTAAAAAATGCTTCCACAAAATTGTAAAAAGATTGGTTGAATTGGCATCTATATTCCCTCCAACTCTTGAGTCACAAAAGAGGGCAACTAAACTGATGCACCTATCAAAAAATTACAGTGTAAGTATTAATGTAATTTTTAATTATAATGAAAGTTCAATAATAGTTTTTATGTTATAGTAGTTTTTTATGTCATTAAAAAATAAGCAGATGTGTTGCTTTTACAACATTTTTTGCATAATTTTGATCCTCATGGCCATGATGAGGGTATTGTAGCTGGTTTAGGTAGATCACATGTTGGACTATATTTTTTTTACTCTCTAACAATATTGTCCATGCTAATCATTGGTTTTATTATGCTCTAACAATCTTATTCTCCAGCATGTGTCAATGATCATTTACTATCACTAGCTCATACGATGGCAAGCTCAGAAGTATTGTGTCTTGCAATGTTGGGAACACATAGCATGGCCACAGATGCCATGGCACCACCTACTCGTACACATTTTATTTTCTCTATCATTATATATATGTTTATTTCCCTTGAAGTATTCTTTCTTAGGGCTATTTTGTAATGGATTCAATTTATGCAACAAGGGATGCAACACTTGATGGTGATTTTCCTGGATGTACTAGTATTTCTAGTACAGGAATGGTGAAGGATTGCATATTGCTTGTGAGCAAAGAAGGAGTTCCCTGAAAATAAAAAAACTTCCAGGTACTTTAAAGATTGGACCTTTCTTTTACTATACAATTGTATGTTAATTACACCTTGCATTCAATATAAGAAGCTTACATCTATTGTATTCTTATTTTATACTATTATATCCTTCGACTAATGATCCCATGATTATTTTATAGGGAATGATGTTTTTTATTCTAAACTTAATGAAGAGTGTTTGTGGATATTCGAGCCCACTATCTGTACAGGGTGGAACATCATATCTGAACTAAAACCCCAATCCACTATTTTGATTTCATATCATTGCTAGGATAGTTATCATTACATCCATTTTTGAATCAAACACTATTTTCTTTCTTAAAAGGTGGAAAACCCAAAATCAAAAGTTAAGGGATGATCTCGTAGAGAGTATGACAAACTTTTTTGGACCTCATGCATTTGAGAAGGGTAAGCTCCTTCAAAGAGATGAGTTATGTTTGAGGTATATTAGGGATCAGTCTAGGTGTACATTAACCAAAAACCCACATTGCTAGTGCCCCCCTTGCATTTTTGATTTAGAGTGGAAATCTCTTATTTTGGATGAAAATGAGAAAACTAAAATAAAAAAAGGAAATACACAACCAGAGAATAGAAGAAGGTATGTGATACTGTTAAGAATGTAATTGTGTACTAAATACTCTTCATATTTATATGAACTAACATATTTCAATCTCTTCATAGATAGCTTGACACATCAAAGGCAACAAAGGCAAGACTACAAAAGCACGAGCAACAAAAGCTAGGTTTTGGCGGTTATTCAAAACTTGCTACACGAGTTGTAAGTGTTAATATTGTCAGAATTGAATGAGGAAAAATACAATCTATAGATGGCTTTTAACATTGAAAATAATTCTTTGATCTTTAAATATTTATTTATAATTTGAAATCTTTTTTTGTTTTGATGAAATAATAAAATGAAATTTGACAATACCAAGAAAAAATGTAGGGTGCGGAGTTCAATGTAAGTCTCACAGAAGAGGACAAGAGAATTGGCTTCCAACAAGGCTATAAAGCCACGGTAGAAAGAATAAGTGCACAAGGTTCTATTGATGGATCCATCATGGTAAGAAAGTTAAATTGATGATATTTCAAATTTAATTATTTACCAATTAGTTTATTTGATGTTAAGTTCCAACATAAAGTGAGTAATTTTTTTTTAGGTAAGAAAACAATGATAACATGAATGCGTATGAAATTGAAATGTAGCCTGCCGATTCTTTCCATACACAACCTGTGCGTGTTGATGACAATGAGGATGTGCATCATAGTAATACAAGTAAACATCTTAAATTGATTAGTGTAGTAATACAAATTTAATTGCAATTGGTGTTTGGATTAATGTAACAATTTGTATTGCAGCTTTAGAGAGTGTAGAGGCTGCTATTAATGAGTAGGTTGAGGTTGAGGCTAAGGCCAGACAAACTGACCTTGATGTTGATGATGTGACTAGATCAGGTAAAGAGCTATATGATTATGGCTTGTAAAGTACTGAAATACTTTAAAATGTTTTTAATTATAATAAAATGTTTTTAATTTAACCCTTTTATATGTTATTGTAGATGACCCCCCTTTGCATCAACAAAGAGCTAGGCGTGCATTAAGATCTAATGATAGGGTAGATGATCATCTTGATGATATTGATACTCCTCTTAAGGATTACTTCTTAAAAATTAGAAATCAAAAGAAAAAAAAGAAATGATTGTCATCTATGCACCTTAATTGATAATGATTGATTTTTATATGCTAATGAATTTAATTATGTGGTATTGAATGTTCATAAATTTTATAATGTGTTAATGAATGTTATTGTGTGATAATTAATGAATGTCACATTTTATTAATGTGTTAATGGATGTTAATGAATGTTATCATGTGATAATTAATGAATGTTACATTTTATTAATGGATGAAATCATGAATGAATGTTAGATGTTAATGGGGAATTTAGAGTGATGTTAGGGGGGAGGGGGTGGGGCCAAATGAGCTTCCACCTTCATGTGGTTGGCCCTATTTAGCATAGAATATAAAACTATTCTCAAAACAAAGTGAAGCTCAATAAGATTGTTCCTTATATAGGGTCTCAATTGTAGCCTTTACCCCACTCTCAACATTGCAAGGCTTCAAGTGGTGTTCTGAGATTGGTTTCTCCATCTCCCACTAACATCTTGTCTTTCTCCTAAGAACTCTCACTGAGCTCTGATACATGGGTGAGCAGAAAATGTCCCTTATAGGCTACACATATATAATATGGTAGATCTAGGGAACAAATATACTACAACATAGAATGAGTCAACTTGAATCTATAGTTTCTTCATTCACAATGAAAATTCAAATTACAAGCCATATTTTAGATTTAATATTCATATTCATCTTCATCATGATCATAGCCATCATGGTCAACATTTGGTTCAACTTCATTTGAACCACACTCCATGTTGGGTACCATTGTAAGGCATGGAGTGTGGTCATACCCATGTTACCATAATAATGAGTTAGCCTATAAAATTATGAATAAAATTCCTCTTGTATCATATTTATAATACTACAGGTGCACCTGGGATTGGCCCAGGCACCCAAGTTATTATCAAAGGAACCCAAGTCAAACCCAGAGGAGAACAAAAGTAGAATCGAAACCCAGCCTCAAACAAAGAACCATATTCGAACCTGATTATTCCATATTTTATTTTCCAATTTTCCTTCTTCCTCACTCCAAATTATGTTATGTTGTTATTTCCTTTTACTAATTGTGTTATTTCAAGGATCACCACCAATGACTTGGTAAAGATGATGAATATTGTCAATGCCTTTATTACCAAGGAATCACCACTTGCCATTAATGAATATTAATGATCATTATTTCCTAAGGGTAATCGTTATTTGTGTATGCTAATCACCTAAGTCTTTGGCTATGATTTGTATGTTGTGAGGTTTGTCAGAAGTGGGTGTATGACATGCTGGTTGGATTATAACATATTGACACTTACACCATGAAGAAGATAAATGATTAAACAGAAAGAGAGGACCAACTAAACCATCTTGTGGTAAGTCTATATCACATTGAGAAACAACGTTAAGACTCAAGAATAAAAAAAATCAAAAGTTTCTTCAAGACCATGAATGATCAACAAAATTCCATTAGAAAATAAAACCCTAATCTATATTATCATTAAGCCATAAAATATGTCTTTAAAGTTTAGAAGCATCATAAAAACTTTCAAGAAAAATAGTACTATCCAAAATGAATACGCTCCAAATGATTATGATTATGTTGATGCTGATGTCTATAATTTATGTCTAATGATTATGATGATGTTGATGTTGATGTATAAAATTTATTTCACTTACTAATGCTTGCCTAGATTGAATTTTGAATTTCCAGGCTGGAGAACACTTTCAAAGTTTAGAGTCTATTCTACATGATACTCTTAGTTACAACTCAAATGCAACTCAACATATTTTTGATGCTGGGAAACCCACTACAGAAACTCATCTGCAGGTGAAATTAAATGTTGTGAATCTTGTCATTGTTAATGTTATTACTTTTCCTCATGTTTCATATTTGTGAAAATGTTTCTTGGCACTATCTTCTTTTTCAATTCCTATATTTGTAGCTTTTTAGATCATTAACATGTCTTTGTTCAAAGTTTATTCTAACAGTATATTATATCTTATTCTTATTAGAATGTTCTTTGTTGTGGGGCAAGAGGTCAATCTTCATTGTCTTCATTGTAGGGGACAGTGAAGATTTCTCTTACAAATAAGAGGTCTTCTTTAGTATCTTATAATAACATGCTAAATTGATAAAGGTGTTATGGGAATTTAATCTACAATTTCTAATAGATTAAGCATATTATTACTATTCTTAATGTTCCATTTAAATGCATTTAACACAATTTTTTTTACAAAACTGAACCAATGGCATGTTTACAACAAAGATGTGTTGAGAAGTTTTCTCCTTGTTTAATGTTAACTGTTCCTGCACAATCCACTCATACAAAAGTGAAATGCTATGTGGAAGGGATGGGTGATAGTGTTCCTTGAGGAAAGGGGGATTGTGAAAGACTTTTTATCATTGTATTGTGTATTTCCAATATGTTTGGATGTAGGGTAGACTAGGAGACTGAAGGATCTCTCACTGATTGGATGATAACCTAGTTTTGAAGGGTCACTAGTTGAGAAGATAGTCAAGGTATAGATGATTGGGCCATTAGAGGACCCTATTTCTTTGTATTAATTTCTATTCAAATTGGTTGCATGGATTTCTTATGAATTATTAGCTGCTACGTATCTTGCAACTGTATCCATAAATTTGCATATACTTCTCTAGGGTTGTAAGCCACTTAGAGATCAAAATAGAGAAACTAAATCAAAATTGTTCTTTGTCCTATTTCCTTTTAACAAAGTCTCAACTATCAATGATACAATACATTTGATTCCCTAAGCTATCAATACAAATGATGCCTAGCTAGAAGCTCATGGGTTGTCCATTTGATAACCACAGTCAACATTTCAAAGAAATGGATATCCTTGAGCACAAGCACCAATAACATCAAATAATGGATTTAAAGCATGGGCTAGGGCACAAAACTAGTAGAATGTGGTCATTTTAGTGAGCATCTTAGAAATATACAATGGCATCATTAAACATGCTAGTAATATCAACAAACATGAATCCAAACATTTGAAAACCAATGGGATGTTTACAACAAAGGTCTAATAGAACTCCCAACAATTGTTAAACATACTTTATCTGATATGATGAATTCTTAAACAATTAAGGTTGGAGTAGACATAGTTATCACATATTTTTTGTGTGGTACAAGGAAGATTTGGCTAGGTCAAATCTTCCTTCAAATCTTCCTTCATATTAACAATTGATCATATCAGATAACTAGTATGTTTAAGAATTGTTGGGATTGGTCCTTTGATGTGTATTAAACATAATAGAATTTTTAGCATATTATTATCATTGTATTTCTTTGTTGTAAACATGCCATTTGTTCAATTTTGTAACTTCACTGTTGTATGAGTAGATTGTGCAGGAATAGTTAACATTAAACAAGGAGCAAACTCCTCAACACATCTTGGAAACCATTGAATTCAATAATAAATGAAACCTAACACCAACACTATTCCTTCCATTCACTTCTACCAATAATAAAGCATTTAATCCATTCAACATTACATATAATCATTAGACAATTACATTTCCTAACTATGTAGAGGACCAGTCATGACCAAAATTATCAAAACTACTTTCACCCTTGCACAAGCTATTCCAAACTTCAAGTAAAATTAGAAATATGCTATATAAAATCATTCATGTTCATAGTAACCATTCAAAGGATCATTTTGTCAATGAATCCTTTGACTATACCCCCGCATTAGAGAAATGAAACCTCAAAATAGAGAAAGGAAACTTAGTACAACCAGTCTATGTCACTATTTGTGAGGATATAGTCATGATAAGTGCCTCTCAAACCTCTCAAAACATGTAAGATTATCTTTAAATACTTTTTGATCTCTTCTAAACATTAACCAAATCAAATCTACATTTGAATCCACACACAATAACCCCAAAATGAAGGGTTTTGTATCCTTTAATGAATCTCAGTCACTAGTAACGCATGGATAGTCAAACCAGTAGTCTCCAAAGCATTCAATAAGTAACTAGATTATATTTAATACACACCAAAGGACCAGTTATATGAAATTTTCAATCACATAGCATTTCACTGTTGTATGAGTGGATTGTGCAGGAACAATTAACATTAAACAAGGAGAAAACTCCTCAAAAAATCTTGGAAACCATTGAATTCAATAATAAATGGAACCTAACACCAACACTATTCCTTCCATTCACTTCTACCAAGAATAAAGCATTTAATCCATTCAACATTACATATAATCATTAGACATTTACATTTCCTGACTGTGTATTAGAGGAACAGTCACAACCAAAATGATCCAAACATTTGAAAATAGTGAATCGATATCCTTGAGCACAAGCACCAATAACATCAAATAATGGAGATAAAGCATGAGCTAGGGCATGACCCAAGCAGAATGTAGTCATTTTAGAGAGCATTCATGATCAAATAAAATGCAATGCATTTAAAATTTGCAGTTGAATATGATGCCAGATGCTTGAAAGATGAAGAAAGCACATACCTTCTCTCTCACTCAACTTTCACTCCTTTTCTCCCACTCCTCTATCCAATCCAAAATAAAAATGATGAGGTTGTTTCACTTTTTTTTTCATAGCTAAATCTTCCTTGTACCACACGAAGAACATGCCATTGGTTCAATTTTTTAATTTTTTTTTTTGTGTAATTAGTAATTGGTAGATTAAATGTAGATAACACCTTTATCAGTTTAATTAGCATGTTATTATCATATCGGATAAAGTATGTTTAAGAATTGTTGGGACTGGTCCTTTTGCATGTATTAAACATAATAGAATTTTTAGCATATTATTATCATTCTATTTCTTTGTTCTAAACATGCCATTGGTTCAGTTTTGTAGATTTGTTTTTGTGTTAAATACATTTTTTGTGAGGAGGGGTCTTCTTTTGAGGAGATTGATGAAGATTGTGCACCTCAAAAACTAATTCATAAGGTACCAATCATGTTTCTTATTCACTTATATTTTTGGATTGGTAAATCTCCTTATAAGTTTCATGTCCTTTCTTTTGATTACTATGGATGAGATATATATCTTACGTTTAATATTCAACTTCTTTACATTTTAGAACGTGTAGTGTATTTTTTGAGGATTTTACCAAATCAACTTTTAACATAAACTGAAAACACCAAACTGATATCTTTCCCTTTCAACTTGACAAAATATTTGTATTTGACCAATAACTGCAAGAAATTGAATGATAAATCCACATACCTGTATCTTTATAAAATACTTGGAACATCAAAAAGATGGCTAAGTGGCTACCACCATAATTTTTATCTACTGAACATGGGAAAAAAAGCACCAAAAAGAATCGAATAGAAAACATGATTGGTCATTTTAGAGAGCATTCATGATAAAATAAAATGCAATGCCTTCTCTTGCACTCGATCAACTTTCACCCGCTTGTTTTCTCCCACTCCTTTTCTCTAAAATCAAAATAAAAATGATTTTGTTGTTTCAAAACAATGAATCAATATCCTTGAGCACAAGCACCAATAACATCAACTATTTTGATATGTGGGTACCCTAATGTTGGCAAGAGTTCTTTTATTAATAAGATTACTCTGCAAGCTTGAAGAAGTATTATATTTTGGCAAATAAAGAGTGGAAAGACAATGATAAACTTGAGATCATGGATGGACACAATGTTGTAGACAGAATGGGAAGACATATTTCTAGCCTAGCCCTGCATCCTTCGATAACTGGGGTAGGATCTAGACCCAGGCTAAAAAGATGTCTTCCTATCTATTATGGAATATAGGCTCTACTACTGCAACAACTACAAACTATGATGTAGATATCACAACATCTGAGAAACATAAATGTAGGCATCATGGTCACAATTTTTTGGAGACACAACATAATTGAGTGGTATTCCCAGATGATGTAGAGCAACCACTACTTTGCATTGTCAGGGAATACCACTCAATTATGTTGTCTCCAAAAAATTGTGACCATGATGCCTACATTTATGTTTCTCATCTGTTGTGTCCTAGGACCCCTTATGACCCTTTACGATCCCTAAGAATACATCTTAGAGGTCTTAAAATGTCGTAAAGGGTCATAAGAGGCTCCTAGGAGGGGCTAGATGAGCTTCCACCTTCACGTGGTTGGTCCTATTAAGTAGAGAATGTTAAACTATTCTTGAAACAAAGAGAAGCTCAAAACTTTAAGGTCTCAGTCCATGACGATGCTGAAAAAAGGACAGGAATCAATGATGGAGAGTTTTTAGATTATGAGAAGACATATATGGAGTGGAGGCCAGATTGAGTACCAGTGTAGAGATGATGATTTAGTAATGTACATCTATAAAACCTTCACAATTATCTCTTCTTTGGCCTCCACTCATTCCTCTTCTCAAAAATGGTTATCTAGAAACTTTGGATACTGTTTCTCATCCATGCATGAAATGTGCTAGTGATCATCTAAAATTACTTTAGGCATCCAATATTGATGAGTTACACAGGTGTAAAATGTTTTTGTGAGACTGGGATCAATTTGTGTAGTGTACATAAATGCAAGGTGGTGTTTATTCTCGATGATCGATAGGTATAAGTCTTCCAGGCCTTACCCAGTAGCTAGGACTAAAGATAACATAGCTCAAGAGACCATCATAGTTGGTCTCTTTCTTCAGTCTATATTATTGACAAAATATTTTACCTTTCATTAGCTCATCAAATCTAGGGATTTGAAAGAATTTAATAGAATATTTTCATGACAACGTATATTATTTAAGTTGATGTTGTACAAATTTATATACTTCACACACTTGTATACAATAAAGATGGCCATAAAGAAGCATGCCCTCCCATGGCTTGAGTAATGTAGGCCATGGGAGGAGATGCTTCTTTATCGCCATCCTCATATTCTACAAGTGCATGAAGTAGATAAATTCATGCAACATCAACTTAAATAATATACATTGTCATGAAAATATTCTATTAAATTCTTTCAAATCCCTGGATTTGATGAGCTAATGAAAGGTAAAACATTCTATCAATAATATAGACTGAAGAAAGAAACAACCTATGACGGTCTCTTGAGCTTTCTTATTTTTAATGTGCAGATCCGTCAATTTTTTGACACTATATAATTAATTTCAATGGTAGTGCTATACATCCATCAATTTTTTGACAATTACTACGATAGTAATGCTATATATCTGATGGGGCTACCTATCAAAGATATACTACCATAACGTCACTGTTTCAACCATCCAAATGTCAGAGATATATACTTTTCAACACTCTGGAGTGACAATAATGCTATGTCATCGACAATTTTATTTGTCAGACTTTGGCTGCATATCAGTCGCTATTCTGACAGTTATAACATTGGAAAGTATAGGGGGTTTTGTCAGAATTTTGATAGATGGACCATAGGAAATGCCATAACAAAGCTCATTTGATGTGCAAATTTTTGATGGAATTGGTTGACAGTAAATTGAAGGATGTCTCTTTTGTCACAATTTCCAACGCAAAAACAATGACGAACACTTATGTCAAAATTCTGACAAATGGGCATTGCAAATTTGATAAATGGCCATCAGAATTTGACCTCAAATGTACTAGTGAGTTGAGGGAAGATGAAGGAATACCAAATAGAGAATTTGGAAATTTTCATCAGAGAAATTGCAGTGGAGGTCTGATCAATAGAGAAGATAGTAATGACCACAGGAGAATGAATAGTGGTTACAGTTGTAGTGGGGAAGAAAGTGGAGGCCATCCATGAAGAAACTTTTCGACAGAGATGATGTACAAGAAACAAAGGAGACTAGTGTACTTTTTAATAATAACAAAAGTCCAATAATGATTTTAGATGTTAACTGTGATAGTCTCTTGGTTTTAGGCAATGTAGAAGGAGACACCTAGTTCAACATGCAATCTCAATTCATATACATAGGATATTAGTTGGAGCTGAAAAACACAATAGGGTTGCATTTTTGATAGAGGTCTTTAATTGTGTATTTTAAGTTATAGACCATTGCGAACATTATAATTTTGACCTATTAAAAAAATGTAAACGTGTTATGTTTTCTTAGCTCCATCTGCTATCCATGCATATTTTTCTTGTGTTGCATGCACATTCTCGATTCAGAGTGGGAAAATATTATTTTTGATGTGAGGGAGAGAAGCCAAATACATAAAGAACATGCAAATAAACATGATAGCTACAAAATATAAATGTAGGTATCACAACAGCTGAGAAACATAAATGTAGGCATCATGGTCACAATTTTTTGGAGACACAACATAATTGAATGCTATACCCAAAGGATGCAACACAACCACTACTCTTGTAGTTCTAAGTTGACATTGTGGGATCCAAAAACCATATCTTTGGTTTTTAGATCCTGCATTGTCAACTTAGAACTATAGGAGTAGTGGTTGTGTTGCATCATTTGGGTATAACATTCAATTATGTTGTGTCTCCAAAAAATTGTGACCATGATGCCTATTGGCACTTCAGTTTTCAAAGATTAAAAGTTTTCATTTCTTTAAAAAATTGAAGCATCTGCAAATAATCCTAAAATTGAGAAGATTTTGCTACAAAAAACCTAGAAAAAATCTTGCTGAGTTACCAAAGTTTTCATCTAAATCTAGCAAGCCCTAATTAAAAAACCAAGCATGAGAAAACCCTAAGTGCATTTGTTTTCATGAAAAAACCCTAGGTCACTCCTTTAGGTTCTATTTGAGCACTACTTATTATGACTTCACTTAAATCCTAAAATGAATGTGTTTTATTCCTATGTCATTGGGCGGGGTCATGTTCTTAACTTTTCATATTACCTAGGCCCCTTTTAATTTTTCCTAAGTCTAAGCCTGATGATATTTTTAAATATTCCAAAGTCCTAAACACTTTATTTCCTAATGTTTTGGCATCATGTATAAGCCTTGAATCTATTATAAGATCCAACAGTTGTCGCATGTTTGCATAGAAACTTTTGAGCCCATGCAATCATGTGACAACCATTGATTTTGTCGACAACTCAGCATGACTACTGGGTGGGTCCTAGTTTTTTCTCTTGAAATCATAACTGTTCATAAAAGAAGATCTCACGGTATGTAAGTACATGGGCCTAGTCTCAAAGGATTCTGTAGGACTGACAATTCTGCAGATAATCAACAGTTGTCATATCTTCGCATAGAATCTTTTGAGCCCATGCGATCATGCAAAAGTTGTCGATCTCAGTTTATTCCTAGGTGCTTACAAAAGGTGGGTCTACTACCAGGTGTATACATATGGGTGATTCTAATTGGCTATGATATTTTCTGACATGGAAACTATCATTAAGACTACTACTCAGCAAGAAAAATTTGTATGTCTGCTTGTCGAATATTGTGATGTGTTAGCTTCTCATTGGTTAAGTAAAGTGGAGCTAGTTTTAGAAAGATCTATAGGACTGACAGTTTGTAGAAGATCTAACAGTTGTCACACATTCACAAGGAATTTTTCCAATCCTTGAGATCATGGGATAGTCATTGATTTTACTTTTCTCCTAGGTGTAAGAAAAAGGTGGGTCTGCTACCAAGTGTACACACATGGCTGATGTTGATTGATCAAAGCTATTTGCTGATGTGGAAGATGTCAGTAGCACTGGTGCTTGGTAAGAAAAAATTAAATGTCCTCTTGTCAGATATTGTGATGTGGACGTTCCTGATTGGTTAAAGGAAAGTGGGAACAGTTACTTAAGGTATCAATAGTGAAGGGAAGATCTAATTGTTGCTGTATGTTTGCAAGGAATCTTTCCAAGCCTTATGATCATGCGACAACCATCGATATGGTATCAAGGCCACAACACCTTACTTTATGTCTAGTCATATAAGGTTAATAATAGTGACCATTTGATGGAAGATATAACAATTGTGATGAGTCCAAAGTATCAAGTTGGTCTTGGATGACATGATTAAAGGATTTCCATGAATACATCTTGATCGAACGGTTGTCAGATGTTTGCATAGAATCTTTTCAAGCCTTGCGATCATGAAACAACCGTTAGATTATGTTTTAACGAGAATCAAGGGCCCAAATTCAAACTTGAAGCAAAGTTGGTGCAAAATTAAAATTTTCCCATTGAGCGATGACAGTTTGATTTCTCAGAGAACTAATGGCTAGATCATGTGGAGTAAACTACTGCAAGGACCGGTTTTGATTGCTAATATATTGAAGATTTATGCATTCTTAGAAATCACAAGAAGATAAAATTTTTCAAAGAATTGGGCAAGAAGATTTGCAGAGACTAGTTGACATTTCATAAGAAATTTTTGAAAAAGGTTGGTGAATATCTATGCAAATCTTTTTCTTGATTAATAGCATTATAATTCTATTGTGTTTCATTTGCACAAATTATAAAAAACCTACAAACCCTAAAATGCCACCTAGAAAGGATTTATCTGGTGAAATTGATTACAGTAAGAGGGGTCTACATGAGGATTTGTTACAATTATTACCCAAGTCAACAATTGATACAGTAAATGCCAAGCAATTGACACCAAAAAACCCTAGGGTAAAGGTAGCAGATGGCTTGTATGACATGGGGAATTACATAAGGGATGCTAAGATTGGCACACTCAATGTAAGTGGTGTTTCTGATATCTCAGAAGTGGTCTTGTGAAGGAATTTTGTGACAAGATTGGGGGAATGATCTCCATGGGATTGAGTACATAGGAGCCCTTCAAAACAAAATATTTTAATGTAAGAGAAAAAGGTGCATACTGGTCATTATGTCAAGTCTTTGGAGAAGATGTTGAGGAAGAATGCCAGTACATTTTATGTATATGATGGTCCAAATTTTACATCCTTACTTATTAGTTACATTTGACTTTGTCACTTAAATTTTTGATTTAATTCATAATGGATTAGTAGGAATCCAGAAAAACAAAGTTGATAAGCCATTATGCTAGTATTCTTTCATAATGTATATGTTCTTGTTTAAGGGTGTTGGTTACTTTGCGAAAGAGATGGATCTATTAAAACAAAAGGATGGTGAAGACATGCCAGTCTAATTATGGAGCCTCACCATGACATGGGATAGGGTGGATCATAGTCTCATAAATTTTGATAGATTCTTTGTAGCCAGACTAAGGAAATTGTTTGTCCATGAGGACCCAAGAATCCCAACTACCTTAGCTAAATTTGTCAGGCCAAAATAGTTTGTTGAGGGCCTCAATATTGTGCATAACTAGGGGGATTCCATTTTCTACTTTGTTTCTACTTTTATTAGACTATATGGTTTCAAAGGGGCTCCATTCATATTACCATATCAAGTGCCTCTCAAGGTTGGTGTTGCAGAATTCATTAGACAGTTGGGGGATATTGAAAAGAACACTCTCATAGGTAAAGGTAGAGGAACTTTGTTCCTAAATGTTACATTTTCACATCAATTTATAATCAAAAAAGGTGGCTAGCTACATATGGATCAAGTGTTGGCACCATATCATATGGCTACTTTAGTTGTTAGGACAACAGACCTAGAAGGGTTTTACAATGAAATGTTTAAGATAAAGTTCAGGTGCTCTTTGGTAAATCATTTTTTTAATTTCACTCAGGATATTATCAGAAATATCCCTAATATACAAGAGCAAAAAATTAGAAAAGAAAAGTGTTTGGTGTACAAGAAGACCTTAGAGTTTGTACAGAAGTTTGACCAAGGATATGATCCCTTAAAGAGCATAAATCCCATGGGTAAGAAGATAGACACTCTAATGGAGCATTTTTAGTAAATTTATCAAACCATAAATTAGAAGAAGGAGAAATCCATGAAGGATAACCTAGAGAAGGCTCAATCATTATTGAGAAAACTTGCATTTGCAAAAGTATTGCCCCTAGGCATGTACATGGTACAGAAGAGGACTAGTTACAATGTGATAGTACTAGAGCCTGTCAAGAAAAAACAAACAAAGAAAAGGGAGGATATCCCTTCTACATCATAGCAAGTAGAGAAACACAAGGAGGTTGTGGAAATTCTAGATTCACCTCAAGATCAACTAGCTAAAAATGTTCCTAATTCCCCACCTCCCACCAAGAGACAAAAGCTAGAAGAGAGGCCTCAACATGTTCAGGAAGTTTACTCTCCTTCCCAATCACCTCTGAACATCATGGATGATCAAGAGGTCATAGAGCAGGTCCAATAGTTGGGATCTCTAGGTCAAATTTTTATGACCTATGAGGAGATAAATGAGGGGGTGCTAGAGCCACCAAAATAACCTGAACTAGATCTAATAGTGGGAGAGATGGTAGGCACATAATTGGACCCAATAATAAAATAAGACTGTGATGAATTTTTCACTGATGATGCCTTTGTAAAGGCTAGAGAATTCGTGCAATTTTTATGGAAATTGAACATTAGTCAATTTAAATTTTTTTTTGAAAAGAGGCATGAAGAGAATCTAGATAAGTATCTCAAGATCATAGAGGATGAGGTAAGAAAGGAAATGACAGATATATTTGAGAAAATCACTCCAGAATAGGGGAGAGACTTGGTGAGAAACTCAGGAGTGCTTATCCTTCCAGAATGGGATATAGCTGATGCACTAGTCCTGGATTCTATCAAGAAACAAACCACACCTATTCATAAGACCAAGGAGGAGATAGAATAGGCCATTAAGGGAGTCACTTTCAGTAATGACCATTAGGCCTTGGTCATGTGGTCCCTAAAGGAGAATTGAAATAACAAAGGAAAATAGATTACTAGGGGTGGTCTTACTAGTAGCCTAATAGTCAAGAGGGTTACTGATACTTCTATAGTTGAGGCATCAGGCATGGTGGTAGCAACAAATCAACTAAAAATAAGAGTGGAAGAAAAAGAAGCCAAGGAAAAGGAGGATCTCACACTAAGATTGGAAATAGTGTTCAAGGCTTATGGAGAGCTAAGAGAGGGAATATATGAAAAGGATACATTAATATCAGACTTGAAGAAGAGGTTAGGTGAGCAGGGCCCAATTCAAGCATCAAGGCAATTGCAAATTTCTTCTTCCCCTACTAGACCTTCTTCTTCAAGCCTTATCATTGAATACCCCCTCTCCCCTCTTCCCATTTCTATAGGTGATGAAGACATAGAGCTGAGGGAGAAACATAGATTTGAGAAGAGAATAAAGGACATAATCCTACATTTTGTTGCAAATGTAAAACCAAGAGAGGTTTATAGAGTTTTTAAGAAATTGTCTGATATTTTGATCTCTTTTAAGAAAGAGGCAGCCACTGTAGACCCAATTTTGGAAAAATGTGCTGCTAGAAAGAATAGGTTGAAATATCTCTTTGATTTTATTATAGATCAATGTATTGTTGATATCCAACTAACAAATACTTATAAATTTATTAAGGAACTTTTTGAGTTTGAGGTAAATAGAGAAAGTTTAAAGAGAAGGGTAGAGACCTTAAGGGCTAGGTACTTTCAGGACAACTTTCAAATGTTCCTAGGTCTTGTCAAAGCATATGGAGTTATAAAGGATAGGGATCAGTGGCTAGAACAAATTGATGGGGAAGTGTCAGCAGACACCATTTTGAATACAGAAGACAATAACCCCTTTGTACAATTAATTGAAGTACTGTAGGATGTCATAATAAAATTCACTAATGTGAGAAATGAGGTACACCAAGTAGTTGTTGATTGGGAAAAATTGATACCAAAAAGGGATGAATCTCTGACCTTTCATTGGCCAAGTGAAGAAACTTATACATCTTGGGAAATAACATATCCTGTAGAAAGTGCTAAAGAAGAAGAAACATCCACTGAAGAGGCAACAAGTGGTAGTGCTCCAACCCCTTGAAAGAAAAGAAAGCAATGATGGAAACCTCAAATAGTTAAAGCAAGCACAGATGCTACATCTGGAAAAAGTTGAACTGGCCTTGGGACTTGTTGCAAATTTTGGTGCTCATCTCTACAAGCCACTTTAAAATTGTAACAAGAAGGTGTTATATTTTCCTTTTTTGTCTTATGTGGTGACCACTTTTTGGATTTTCTAAGAAAGATCTAAAGCTTGCATGCAATCCTTTTTTTCTATAAAAGGATTACTAGGATCATTTTGTAGGGACCAAAACTTGAACATTCTTACTAGAAATTTTTGAGTCTAGGATATTGTAGACTATATTAGGCAAGTTTTTTGTAAAGAGAAATATTGTTGGTTTAGTTAAATATCTAGAAAGTTGCATTTTAAAGCATTTTGTATACATGATATTGATATAAAATTTGAATAAAATCCAAAGTTTACATCTCTCTATTGTGTATTTCTTTTTGAGTTATGAATTGATGAAGTTCATTGCATGGATAAATTCTGTGTGTATGTTAATTTTCTTTAGCTCTAATCCAGGATCAGATTAAATAAGGTTTTGATATGACATAAATTCTTTAAGTTTTTCATAAGGATATAAGTAAGTAGTGTGAATTTAGGAGTCCTTTGATAAAATCCACCACATGGTGATTAGTATTTTCAGGGGATAAAGATCATCAAAGTTTAATATATTTTGTTCATATATCACAATTTTGAAGTGAGGGTGTTACCCAATGGATAAGGTACTAGTCAGTAGTGGAGCTATTTTATAAGAGATCAGTGCTTAAAAGTTTTTATTTGTATTCCTAACAATTTGATATAAATCTGTCAAAATTCTTTAAGTACAGTGACTTGTAAAGTAGTATTCCACCTAATGATAATGGAAAATCAATGAATGAATGGTCATCATTTAGTATTTTATTATCATTTATCTGTTGCTATTAAATCTAGTTTGTTATTGTTGAAGTAAGGCTTGTTGTTACTAGATTAGGAGTACCCTCCTTGGTTTTGCAAAGCCAGAAGTGCAGATGGTAGTCTTGTCCCTATAGTTTGTCCAATCATCATAGAATTCCATATTTGGATCCAACCCATCCTAAAACCTTATAGATGTATTGGTTTTTTTTAAAGCATAAAGTCTAGTTTGAGAACTAACAAAATGGTGGCTTTGTTGGGGTGTAGAGATGAAATAACTATGATAAATCTCAATTTTAGATCTCTGGTGTTATGAATTTGATATCAAATAATGCAGGTAAAAGTTGAGCTAGACTCCTGGCCTTCTTATTTGTCAGAACTAGTAAGTACCATTGAAGAACAAAGAATTATTTGCAAGTTTTGGATTTTTCCATAATATTAAAAATATTAGTAGGCTTTCCATTTATTTGTTGTGAAATTTTTCACTGATTTCCTTCCAAGTATTGAATACCTTGATTTAGTAAGTTTGTGAAAGTAATTCCCAACTTGTGTTGGTGGTGACTCTGAGGATCTCTGCAGTAGTGCTAAGTAAAAGAAAATAAAACTTTAAGGATTACTTAAAACACTTTCAAGTATGAGTCAGAGAAATACTAGGGCTTGGAGGAAGGATCACCTTGAGAATAGACTAGAAGGTGAACTTCCAAGTACTTCTAGACCCTGTAAGCCTAGGAGAAATCAGGTTGATAAAGATATGTCTCAAGCATGGAGATAGAAGAAGAATATAAATGAGAATAATACCTTTCATCATGAATAGGAAGGAAATGCCTTTGAATATGAGGACATAGTAGATCTATGTCTTGGAGCATATGATGATTACTATTCTCATCATTCTAAAGAAAATGATGAGGTACATCATAGGAAGAAAATGTTCCTAGACATGGAGCCTCAAGGAGAAAATAGAAGGTCAAGAAGTAAGATTAGGGGTTTAGAAGGAAGAAATGATCCCCCAACCTATGAAACTTCTCCTTCTAAAAGCCCTCACAATCCTAGAGGTGAACAAATGAAGTTCTTGGTTGAAACTTTAGAATTTAAAACCACTCTCCCAAATTCTCAAGATATTTTTGAAGAAGTTTCTAACTTAGAAAAAAGGATCCGAGAACAAATTGCTATCATAAAGGAGAGGGAAATAGAAAAGGAAGCTAAGATAAGACAGGCTCAAATTAGGATAGATTAGTTGAGAAGGTGCCTGTTAACCTTAAAGGCTATAAATGTTGTTAGATCCCCTAAGAAAGTTGATGAAAAACCTGTTATCCAACTCACTACCGAAGTTGGGAAACCTAAGGATAAGGGAAAGTAGGTCTTAGCAAGGATCCAAATAAATGAACCTATCACTGAAAAGGTCCCTTTGGATCAATTGTCCAAATTGGATAATGATGTAGAAAGGGCTAAAAGAGAAAATGAGATCATAGCTAAAGAACTAGAGAAAGCAGAAATTGAGGCCACTACTTTGGAAATGAAGAAGAAAGTGGGTTTTCTTAGATAGTCTTCTAGACCCTCAATTGCAATTAACCTTTTGATAACACCTAATTCTAGCATTGGAAATTTTGTTACCCAGGCTACCATTGTCACACTAGTAATTGCTACAATTGTTGCTAACATAGTAAGTAATAAAGCTTTTACTTCCCAAGTTGGTGGATCACTATAAAGGAGACCAGTTCATATAGAAATGTACAGACAACTCCTCTTTACTAATATTCCAGGTTTCCCTAATTTTTTTTCCTAAGGAAATTAGATAAAAATTGCCTAAATTCACTGGTAACAATGTTGTCACTTGTGAAGAGCATTTAAAGAAATTTATTGATATGATTGATGATTATTAAATAGAGCATGAAGATGTAATCATGGTATTATTTGTTTAGTCTTTGATTGAGGATGCAAGGGATTGGTTTAGAGGACTTCCTTATGATTGTATTGGCTCTTGGTATGATTTTATTAATTGTTTCAAGGACCAATATGGTGATAAGACCAATGAGGGTTTCATGTTGAATGAGTTCAAAAATATAAAGAAAAACCAAAATGAAGAAGTCCTTGAGTTCAATGTGAGATTTCAAAAGGCAATGCACAAGCTCTTCCAAGTCATGAGATTAGATGAGAAGGTATGATTGGAAACATATTTGAATGCTTTTGATGCCAAGATGGGATACTTACTCAAAGATAAAAACCCTAGAACTATTAGGGAAGCTCAAAGATTTGTAGTAAATATTGAAAGCAATAGAAGAGTATCTGGAAAATTAGGGAGAAGAGAAGATCCTAAACCCCCTAGGTTTGGAAAGAAAGAAGTTGATAAACCTGCCAATATAAAACCTAGGGAAGATGATAAAATCAAGAAGATCCTAAATACATTAAAGGATCTAAAACCAAATGAAAATAAAAATAAGTTTTAGGGAAATGATAGGCCTCCTCCAAATAATTTCAATAGGTAGCCTAGGTGCATTATTTTCCCTACCATACACAGTGGAAAGATGGGAAACCTTTTATTCCAGAAAGAAAGGACATAAAGCCTAATGATAAGCCTACTAACCCTTTGAAAAAACATTTAGTCAACATGACTGATGAGGTTCCATGGTGTACTGCATGCTAATCCCCATGTGATTCAAATTATTATGTGATATCTCAGAGTATGTCTGAAAATGATGAACAAAGAGAGAAACAAGATGAATCATATGATGATAGAGGATGTGGAATGAATTTTTCTAAATTATTTGAAGAAGTTGAATCTAAGGAGGAAATTGAAAATTAGGATGTGAATAATTCTCAGAGCAGAGGAGAAGCCTACCATCAACAAGTCTTTTCTGATGAAGATGAGGAAGAAATTGATGATATAAATAGTAACATAAAAAAGGCTAAAGAACCTGTTACATTAAGAAGACCTTCTAATGAAGAGATAGCCAAAATCACTATTGATATGGTGACACAGGATAGAAGTAATTATTTCCTTAGAAATAGAACTGTTGGCAATGCAGACGGTAAGCCAATAGGTGTATTTATTAAAAAGGGTAAGGAAGACACAAAGCAGTTTGTTGTAAAGAATAAAGCTATTGATGATACTATAAAATTTAAGTTAAAAGGAAATGAAAAACCAAGTGAGCCAAGTTGTATGCTCAAAATAAAGGACAAAACTCTAGTGGGCAATGTCCAAATTCCCCAGCTTGAAAGTAAATCAAAAGGGGAAAACAAGCTAGGTATGACAACACAATTTGAAAATAATGATGTCTCACAAAGCAAAAAAGATCTACCTACCTTAAACTATACACCTATTGACATGAATCAATTGTTATCCCAGATAACATTTAAGGTGCCTCTGATGGAGATGATGAGGATAGGTGAGCACAAAGAAAAGGCCCTCACATGGATAAGTGGTGCTCTAGCTACAAATATCTAGGAACCAGTAAGTACTAAGTTAAAGGGTAAATCTCCAATTGAAAAGAAAGACACATAGGAGATTGTTTCAACAAATACCTCAAATATACTTAGATACAAATGTTTTGAATACTTCTTTGGGAATTTTTGACCCTTTCTTCTTAACATTATTCATAAATGATAAGATGTTAAAGAATTGTATGATTGATTCAGGAGCATCTAATACTGTCATGCCTACTAAAATTATGAGGTCAATGGTATTACAAGTTGAAACTCCCCATGAGAGATTCCAAGCTATGGAATCTAGAGAAGTACCAGTAATTGGAACAATCAAGGCCTTGCCTTATAGGTTGCCTACTTATCTAGGAAAATAACTGACCATGAGTGTCTTAGTTGTTGACATACCTCCTCAATATGGAATGCTGCTATCAAGAAAATGGAGTGCAACAATGGGAGGTAGAATCTAGTGTGATTTATCTTATGCTACATTTAACATCACTAGTGAGAGAATTAAAGTATTTAGGGAAGTTAGAACTCCTCATATGATTGAGGAAGAAACTAATGATAATAACATGAATTATTTCTTGGATACTGATATAAACTCCTTTCAAGTATAGAGCAGGGAAAATAAAAATAAGGATGAATCTCCTCTCTTAGCTGAGGAAGAAAGTGATGTTACAAGTCAAAATGACCTCTAGACCATGTATTTTGATGGTGCAAGTTCTAAAGGAGAGTCTGGTGCAGGTGTGTTATTGATTTCTCCTATTGAAAAAACTTTTAAGTTTTCTTTTACCCAGCTTTTTACTTGTACCAATAACACTACAGAGTATGAGGCTTTATTGATAGATTTGAGGTTAGCCTCAAAACATAAAATAAAAAATCTTAGAGTTATTGGAGATTCAGAATTAGTTGTCTCAGGTAGGATCCAAATATGCATCAAGAAACAAGACATTAAGACAATATAGGAATGTTGTTTGGGATGAGATAGAACACTTTGATGCGTTATGTATTGATTGGATGGATAGAGGCCATAATAGGATGGCTGGATTATTGGCTAACATTTCTTTAAAGCTAGAGGATATCACTTTTGTAGGGATATCTAAGATTGAGGTTCAAACTAGGCCATCCATACTAGATAATTTTGAAAACTGGCAGGTTTTTAATGATGACTTAGACATTTTAAGATTCTTGCATTATGATGCAAATTTTGGTGACAAGGAAATAAATTTTCCTAAGTGTGTTAAAACATCAGACAATGAGGATACTTTCCTTGGCAAAGAAGTCTCACAGCTTAAATCAAATAGGGTCCCAAAGGGTTTGGTAGTGCTAGAAAGAGCATTTGATAATCATGATAGTACTTTTCAAACAAAGCCTTTGAAAAAACATGAGGGTGTGGAGGAAATAAAATTAGGGACATGGGAAGCCCCAAAAAATGTATATATTAGGGGAAGTCTGACTCTTGAAATAAGAAAATCACTGATAAACCTTCTTAGGAAATAAAGGCATGTCTTTACTTGGTCTTATGATGACTTAAAAGCATATAGAGAAGATTTATTTCAGCATGAAATCCCTTTGAAGGAGAATACCAAACCTTTCAGACAAAATTTGAGACCTATCAACCCTACTTTGGCACCCAAGATGCAGGATGAGTTAAAAAAGATGAGTGATGGAAGCATAATCCAACCTATTAGACACTCAACATGGGTCTCTAACCTTGTCCCAGTGAGAAAGAAAAATGGAGACATTAGACTCTGTGTGGACTTTAGAAATTTGAACATAAATTCCTTGAAGGATAATTATGGTCTACCAAACATGGAAGCCATGTTACAAAGGGTTACTAGGTCTAAATTAATGTCCATGATGGATGAATTTTCAAGTTACAATCAGGTTGTTTTCAAAGAGACAGAATAGTTCAAAACCACATTCACTACTCCATGGGGTACTTATGTATATGTTAGGATGCCTTTTGGTTTAACCAATGCTGGGGCTACTTTTCAAAGAGCCATGGATGTAGCATTTGTAGATTTTATAAACAAATTTCTTGTTGTTTATCAAGATGATTTAATAGCTTACTCAGAAAGGAAGGATCAAAATTGTGGCCACTTGGAAATTTTTTTTGCACAAGCTCTAGAATATGGGGTTTCTCTTAATCCAAGGAAGTGTGCTTTTGGGGTGACTGAGGGTAAGCTTTTGGGCCAAATTGTATCCAAAGATGGAGTCAAGATTGATCCTAAAAGGGTGGTAGCAATTGACAAAGTGCCACTTCCAAGAAATGTCAAGGGTATCCAATCCTTCTTTGGGCAGATAAATTTTGTCAGAAGGTTTGTCATAAGCTTTGCTGAAATCAGTGTCCCTATATCCAAAATGCTTAAGAAGAATGCAAAAATTGAATGGAGTGAAGAGGCCAAGAAAGCCTTTTATGACATCAAGAAAGCCATTAAAAGTGTTCATGTATTAAGATCACCAAACTTTAGCAAGCCTATCCAAATTTTTTCATTTGCTTCTTATCATACTATTGCTGTAGTCTTGTTGCAAAAGAACTCAGAGCATTTTAAATAGCCCATATATTTTTTCAACAAATCCTTGCAGGAAGCTAAGTTGAAGTATGACATAAATGAGAAAAAGGCTTATGCACTAGTTAAGTCTATAAAAAAGTTCAGGTGCTATTTGGTTGGGGCAACTGTGATTGCATATGTGCCTAGTGCTACTGTGAATGACATATTGGTTCAACAAGAGGTCTCAGGGAGAAGATGTAGATGGATAAATATAATATAAGAGTTTAACATTGACATCTAGATCACAAAACTGGTAAGAGGACTAGGGTTAGCAAAACTTATGGCTCAAAACAATTTAGATGCTAAACATATCAATGTTCTTGAAGAAGAAAAGAGGCCATACATCTATGACTTGGATTGTTGTGAATGGTAGAAAGATATCATTCGATATTTGCAAAAAATGTTTCTTCCCCTTGACATGGATGACCACAAAAGGAGAACTATGAAATTGCATGCTATAAGGTATGTAATTACCAAAGGTGAGCTATGGTGGAGAAGCAATGAGGGTGTCTTGCTAAAATGTGTTAACCCTCATAAAGCTGAAAGTTTGTTGCAAGCAATGCATGAAGGTGTGTGTGGTAGCCATTATATGGCCAAGACTAGTGCAACTAGTGCACATAAAATACTAAGGTCTAGATTTTGGTGGCCTAGTATCTTCAAAGATGCACTTTATTTTATCAAAAAATGTGATGCTTGCTAGAGGTTTTTAGGAAAGTTGAAATTTAGTGGCAATTTTCCTTTAAGCCCTGTAATAGTTGAGGCCCCTTTTTAGAAATGGGGCATGGACTTCATAGGGGAAATACCAAATAAATCCAGTGGAGGACACTCATGGATCCTAGTTGCTACTGATTATTTTACAAAATGGGTGGAAGCAATTCCCACTAGAAGGGCCACTAGTAAGGTGGTCACTTATTTTTTGATGCAAAATTTACTAATAAGGTTTGGATGCCTTGAGGTTATGATTGTAGAAAATGCTATGTGTTTTAGATTTGAAGAATTTGTTAGTTTTTGTTTACAATATTAGATCAAGATGTCATATTCTACTCCTTATCATCCTCAAGGTAATGGTCAAGCTGAATAAAGCAACAAAAGCTTGATAAAAATCTTAAAGAGAGTCCTTGATACAAATAAGAAGGCATGGGATTCCAAGCTACAACTAGCTTTGTGGGGGCTGATAGAGTGACTGTCAAGAAGGCCATTGGTTGTGCTCCTTTTGACTTGGTATATGGTATTCATGCTAGGTTACCACAAAATAACTTGTTGAAAATGTAAAAATTTATTCAGTTATATGATGATGATGAAGATGATGAGATGAAGCTCAGATAGGAAGATTTGATACAATTGGATGAATCAAGGAGGGAATCTCATAATACAAATTTAAAATCTCAATTGAAATAGAAAAAATTGTATGACAAGAAAACCACCATTAGAGATTTTAAGGCTAATGATTTGGTCTTAATGTGGAATGCTAAGCTTGAAGATAAGGGCAAGCACAGTAAATTTGATCCCATTTGGTTGGGATCATATCTAATTAGTGAAGAATGGGGATTTGATTCCTACATCTTGAAGGACCTGAATGGAAATGAAATGGAATTGACAGTTCATGGATAATTCCTCAAGTTGTACTTTTCTTAAGGTACTCTCATTATCCATGAACAATAGTTATATTTCCCTTCTAGTTGTGTGTTTATTTTAGGTTGTGTGAGTAGGTTAGTTGTGTTTTTTTAGTAGGTGGTTTGCTTATTCCTAAGATTCTGAATTCTTGTCATGCTTGCAAGAGGCATACATCCCTAGACAGAGCCACTATTGGCACTTCAATTTTCAAAGCTTAAAATTTTACATTTCTTTACAAAATTGAAGCATCTACAAATAATCCTAAAATTGAGAAGATTTTTCTGCAAAAAACCAAGAAAAAATATTACTGAGTTACCAAAGTTTTCATCTAAATCTAGTGAGCCCTAATTAAAAAACCAAGCTGAGAAAACCCTAAGTGCATTTGTTTTCATGAAAAACCCTAGGTCACTCCTTTAGGTTCTATTCATGCATTACTTTTTACCAGGTCACTTAAATCCTAAAATGCATGTGTTTTATTCCTATGTCATTGGGCAGGGTCATATTCTTAACTTTTCATATTACCTAGGCCCCTTTTAATTTTTCCTAAGTCTAAGCTTAGTGATATTTTTAAATATTCCTAAGTCTTAAACATTTTATTTCCTAATGTTTTGGCATCATGTATAAGCTTTGAATCTATTATAAGATCCAATGGTTGTCGCATGTTTGCATAGAATCTTTTGAGCCAATGCTATCATGTGATAACTACTGATCTTGTTGACAACTCAACACAACTACTGGGTGGGTCCTAGTTTTTTCTCTTGAAATCATAACCATTCATAAAAGAAGATCTCACGGTATGTAAGTACACGGGTCCAATCTCAAAGGATTCTTTAGGACTAACAATTCTGCAGATAATTGACGATTGTCGTATCTTCACATAGAATCTTTTGAGCCCATGCGATCATGCAATAGTCATCGATCTCACTTTATCCCTAGGTGCTTATAGAAGGTGGGTCCACTAGGTGTATACATATGGGTGTTTCTAATTGGCTATGATATTTGTTGACATGGAAACCATCATTAAGACTACCGCTTAGGAAGAAAAATTTGTATGTACACTTGCTAGATATTATGACATGTCAGCTTCTCATTGGTTAAGTAAAGTGGGGCCGGTTTCAGAAGGATTTGTAGGACTGACAGTTTGTAGAAGATCTAATGGTTGTCACATGTTCAAAAGGAATTTTTCCAATCCTTGTGATCATGCGATAATCATTGATTTTACTTTTTCCCAGGCATAAGAAAAAGGTGGGTCCTCTCCCAGGTTTACACACATGGCCGCTATTGATTGATCGAAGGTATTTGTTGATGTTGAAGATGTTAGTAGCATTGGCACTTGGTAAGAAAAAATTACATGTCCACTTGCTAGATATTGCAATGTGGATGTTCCTGATTGGTCGAAGCAAAGTGGGGCCAGTTACTTAAGGTATCAATAGCGAAGGGAAGATCTAATGGTTGTCACATGTTCACAAGGAATCTTTCCAAGCCTTACAATCATGTGATAGTCATCAATATGGTATCAAGGCTACGACACCTTCCTTTATGTCTAGTCATAAAGGGGAAATAATAGTGACTATCCGATGGAAGATCTAACAGTTGTGATGAATCCAAAGTATCAAGTGGGTCTTGGATGACACAATTAAAGGATTGTCATCAATACATCTTGATTGAATGGTTGTCGTATGTTCACATAGAATATTTTCAAGCCTTATGATCATGTGACAATTGTTAGATTATGCTTTAACAAGAATCAAGGGTCCAAATTCAAACTTGAAGAAAAGTTGGTGCAAAATTCAATTTTTCCCATTGAGCGATGACAGTTTGATTTCTCAGAGAAGTAATGGCTAGATTGTGTGGACTAAACTACTGAAAGGACCAGTTTTGATTGTTGAAGATTTATGCAATCTTAGAAACCATAAGAAGTTAAAAGTTTGTAGATAATTGGGTGAGAAGATTTGTAGACTGGTTGACATTTCCTAAGAAAATTTTGAAAAAGGTTGGTGAATATCTATGCAAATCTTTTTCCTAATTAATAGCATTATAATTCTGTCGTGTTTCTTTTGCACAAATTATAAAAATCTACAAACCCTAAAATGCCACCCAAAAAGGATTTATTTGGTGAAACTAATTATAGTAAGAGGGGTCTACATGAGGAGTTGTTACAATTATTACCTAAGTTAACAACTGATACAGTAAAGGCCAAGTAATTGATGCCAAAAAATCCTAGGGTAAAGGTAGTAGATGGCTTGTATGACACAGGGAATTACGTAAGGGATGCTAAGATTGGCACACTCAATGCAAGTGGCATTTCTGATATCACTGGTTTAGCATTGTTCAAGGTAGTGTTTAGTCAGAGAAATGCCCCTCCTCCTACTAGCAATATATGGCAATTTGACCTAGGAAAGCTTGTGGTCCTTGACATGTTCATAGATGCAAATTTGATGTTTCAAGTTGCAAAGAGTTATGACCCAATTACTAGGGTAATTAGAGATGTTCAAGGAAACCTACTAATAAGAATCTCTGCTAAAGAAATTAGGATGGTTTTTAAGCTAAGTGAACCCTCCAATGACCTAGAAAAAATTGATTTTGAGGAGTTGAAGAAAGTATACAATGCACAAAGGGATTATCTTAGAAGTGATCCTATGAAGGAATTTTGTGACAAGATTCGGGGAATGACTACCATGGGACTAAGTACACAAGTGCCCTTCAAAACAGAATGTTTTAACTTAAGAGAAAAAGGTGGATACTGGTCATTATGTCAAGTCTTTGGAGAAGATGTTGAGGAAACAATGCCAGTACATTTTATGTATATGATGGTCCAAATTTTACATCCTTACTTATTAGCTACATTTGACTTTTCCCCTTACATTTCTAATTTAATTCATAATGGATTAGTAGGAATCTAGAAAAAAAAAGTTGATAAGCCATTCTACTGGTATTCTTTCATAAAGAGATGGATCTGTTAAAACAAAAGGATGGTGAAGACATGCCAAACCAATTATGGAGCCTCACCATGACATGGGATAAGGAGGATCATAGTCTCATTAATTTTGATAGATGCTTTGTAGCTAGACTAAGGAAATTGTTTTTCCATTCGGACCCAAGAATCCCGACTACCTTAGCTGAACTTGTCAGGCCAAAATAGTTTGCCAAGGGCCTCAATATTGTGCATAGCTAGGGGGATTTCATTTTCTACCCCATTTCTACTATTATTAGACCATATGGTTTCAAAGGGGCTCCATTCATATTACCATATCAAGTGCCTCTCAAGATTGGTGTTGCAGAATTCATTAGACAGTTGGGGGATATTGAAAAGAACACTCACAGGTAAAGGTAGAGGAACTCTGTTCCCAAATATTACAATTGCACATCAATTTATAATCACAAAAGGTGGTTGGCTTCATATGGATTAAGTCTTGGCACCATATCATATGGCTACTTTAATTGTTACGACAACATACCCAAAAGGGTTTTACAATGAAATGTTTAAGATAAAGGTCAGTTGCTCTTTGGTAAATCATGTTTTTAATTTCCCCAAGGACCATATAAAAAATATCCCTAATATACAAGAGCAAGAAATTAGAAAAGAAAAGTGGCTAGTGTACAAGAAGACCTTGGATTTTTTCTAGTAGTTTGACCAGGGATATGATCCCCTAAAGAGCATAAATCCCATGGGTAAGAAGATAGACACTCTCATGGAGCATTTTTAGGAAATTTATCAAACCATAAATGAGAAGAAGGAGAAATCCATGAAGGATAACCCAGAGAAGGATCAATCATTATTGAGAAAACCTACATTTGAAAAAGTATTAACCCTAGGAAAGTACATGGTACATAAGAGGACTAGTTACAATGTGATAGTGTGTGTGTGAAAATTGTACCTGATCTATAAACACAACACTCAGTAAAACATTAGAGGTTAGTGATAATCAAAATCATGCAAAATTGAAAGCTATCTAACCAAGCGATTTACTGCCTTCTAATAGGTGCGAGATTAATGTTCTCAGATTATTATCGAGATCAGTGACCTAGACGACACCTAAATGAAGGATTTGAATGCAATTGATCTAGATATGAGATTGAATGCAATTATTCTATTTTTTTGATATTTTCTATGCAATAAGAATGATAAAAACTTGATATGAATCTATGCTATTGAAAACTGATATGCTATGCTAATCTAACAATGATATGAAATATGAATGCAAAAATAAGATTGATCTCACAAAGATGTCGATTCGCAAGAGCTTTGATTCTTCAATTCCAATTCTCCAGCGTGATTGTGCAAAATATGAGATGATTTGTGAAGAGCTGAGCCTTTAATTTATAGAAATCCAGGGCTTTGGAGGTGCATGGGAAAAAGCCATAAATCACTCAAATAACTCAACTTGATTTTTGAGTTATTTTTAAATAAAAGATAATTAACTCACAAAAACATGCAAAAGCTAAGTTTTAACTCAAAATAGAGTTTAGCTTTAATTGATAATTGATAGTTGTTTGCTTTTATGATTGTGCATGTTTTATTTATGAATTAATTTAATAATAAAGTGATTTATTTCCAACTTAACTGCTTTTAAAAATAAAACAATTGATTTATGGGTTAATCAATTATTTAATCAAACTTTTATTAAAAACTATATTATTAAATAATGACAACTTGCTTTAATTAATTAAATAAGAATTTAATCAATTATTCATATGATATTAGATTTATTGTCAAAATTAAATAATACAATTAATAATAGATATAATTAAATTTAATTACACAATTAAGTGGCAAATATTAAATCTAATTAATTAAATATGAAAATATTCAATTAATCAAACTTTAGGATAAATGTAATTTATTGCCAAATAATTATAAAATTAAAGATAATTAAGATAATTAGGAATATTACTGGGAATATTCTCCGATGCAAAATTCAAGATAATCAATTAGATTTGATGTTGTTTAGATGTGCCTTAGATTAGGACTTTGATGTCGATTTCATATGATTTGATGATATAGGAGGTTAATGAACTTATAGCCCATTTTTGAGGTATTACATTTTGCCCCTCTTTGAATTACTGTGTGAAGCGCAGTGGTTCAAAGATAGTCTGTGTTTGATAAAGATATGAAACTGATTCAAAAGATAAACCAATTGAAAGATATTGAGATAGGAGGTCCTGAATGACCAAAGATAATGTTCACTGTAGCAGCGATGAACCGATGATTGCGAAAAAGTGTCAAAATGTCTGATTCTGAACCTTAGGATTGATAAGAAGTGAGTGACCCGTTCTAGACTCGATTGTCTTAGCAGAACTAGCAAGTATCACATCCGAATCCTGCAGTTGCCGAAGAACCAAAGAAAGAACACTATGATCTGATGGTTGCAAAAACTAATACAGATTACAAGATTAAGAGAATACCAGATTGATATGGATCGATGAATCTGATATGCCCCAAGTGATGATAGATTTGCCCCGAGCGATGAGGACTTTTGATGAATCAGTAACTAGACGTGATTGTTTGTCTTGATCACTGATGAAAGATATTGATAGACTTGATCGATAGAATTTGATTTACAGACTTTGAATGATGTGCAATACCATGCCCCCTTCGGGATTAAAATTGAAATCTGACAAGAAAATTCAGCGTTATAGTTTAGAAGCATGTTAATTGATTTGAGAAGTGGTTATTTACATCTGAGAACGCATTCTGCATCGTTGGAAGGTCCCAAAAGACCAAGTTTGACTAGGTTTGACCATGAGTTGACCATGGTTGACCAAGTTGAAATTTTGATAGTTTGATGTAAGATAATCAGTTAAGTTGAATACTAGATTTCTGTGATGATTGAAGGTCGAATATGCAAGTAGTTAATAATATGAATGATCTCAGATTTGAATTTTGATCCCGAAAAAGGATTCTACTTGCTATTTCATTGGAGGAACCTTCGTGTGAGATTCAGCTCTTGTTAGACTTGAAGATGCGATTTGAAAAATCATTTAAGCATTGAAGTTTGTTTAATCATTGTGAGATCATGTAAACATGCAAAATGCAATGAGACATGCAAAATGAAATGCAACCTAAGACCTAGGACCTAGTCATTGATCATGTGTCGATTTGTTATCATCATTGAACTTTTAGGTAACCGGATAAATCAATACAATGCCCACTAGCCATGAAACCATAGACATATGAATATCGATTTGTATGCGCAAGAATCAATACAACACCCACTGGACAACAACCATGGATATATGAATATTGACTTTATTTTCAAAATGTTGGATTAAATATAAGCATCAAGGCACAAATGCCAGGATGACCTGAATATCATGTCCATTTTGATATAGCAATTTGTACAAGCATCAAAACATAAACGTCATGATGACCTGAATACGCCTTGCATTGCAAACACATCAAACAGTCAAGAGATCATTCTAAATCCAATGTGAATTACCCATAGTGACCCTTTATCGTTCACATCCTTAGGCAAGATTGCGTTCCACAGTAGGAGAAAGAACTTACTCAAAAAGACAATAGTTAGATCAAACTTCCTTGAATTTTTCGGGTATCAATGGTCGAGGTACGCATGGCCATCCAATTCGAGATAGAGGCTCTTACAGTCGGACACCATTTCAATCCAAAATTTCCAAAGCTGTTAGATTTTCACATACAAGCAGAAGACAAAGAAAAGATTATGCCCCCAGTCATCACTCTCTAAATCCTGTAAAGGACATCATTGAAGAGCTCGAAGGGACACAATATGCAAAAATCTCAATGCGAATCAGTAAGCATACAAGGAGATAAAAGCATGAAAAGCACAGATTGTTTTCAGTTGAGTTTTGATGTTTGATTGTTGTAGATGCAAAATCCTTTCTGGAGACGAGACAGACAGACAGACTCAACAGGAAGCTTCAAAGGACTCTGACTGGATAGGAAATGTCTAAGATACATAGGAGACCATAGGATATGACATTGATTGCCCCCAAATTTGAACATTGATAGGATACAGACGCTTGAGCTGGTTGGTGTACAGGCCGACTTATTGAAAACTGGAAATGCAGGAACAAACCGGGAGATATGTACAAACTAAAGCAAGACTGAAAGCTGGGAAAGACCAAGATTGTGCTGATAGATGGAGCATTTTGGAACAAGTGGTGCCCGTTTGCCGAGTTTTCACCATCTTGGTAGAGATTCTATTTTTGCTACCGAGGTGCCTGTTTCCAGGTTTTCACCAAGGCACTTTTTTTTTCTTTTTTTCTTTTTTCATGTTTTTGTATTTTTCATTTTTTCAATTTTTTTGTACTTTTGATATTTTTTGATTTTTTTTTTGTGAATCATCAAGGTGCCTATTGCTAGGTTTTCACCAAGATGTTCATTTTTTCAGGACTTTTTCTGATTTTTAAGATTTTTTCAGAACATTTACCAAGCACTGAATGCCTTAGGCATAGAATTTCTTTAGATGGAGAACGTTGATTGGTTCTCGGAGCTGTTCTCCTTCAGTTGTTGAGAGTTGATAGGCACCAGAGCCAAAAGTAGCAGTGATTACAAAGGGACCCAGCCAGTTGGGTTCGAACTTCCCCTTGCGTTCTCGATGTGATTGATTTTTAGGATTTTCTCTCAAGACTAGATCACCAACCTAAAATTCTCTATGTCAGACTTTCTTGTTGTAGCCTCTAGACATTCTTTTCTGATACACTCTGAGATGATCATACGCTACTTGTCTACGCTCATCTAGTAGTTCAAGTTCTTGTAACCTCGACACTCTGTAGTCTTCATCAGTGACAAGTTCATGCATTTTGATTCTGAGTGATGGGATTTCAACCTCAATAGGCAGTACCGCTTCAGACCCATAAACTAAAGCGAATGGTGTATGCCCAGTAGGTGTTCTGATACTAGTTCTGATACTGGTTCTGATACTAATTCTGATACTAATTCTGATACTGGTTCTGATACTGATTCTGATACTGATTTTGATACTGGTTTTGATACTTGTTCTGATAATTATTTTGATACTGGTTCTGATACTTGTTCTGATAATTGTTCTGATACTTGGTATAGTTGATAGCATCTTTTTTCCATTGCAAACTCCCAAGCAAGATCATATCGTGCAGTCCCAATGTCTAGCAAGGTGGAGAACAAGAGGGATTAGCAAGCTAGTGGAAGAGATGGAAGATAAGAGAATGAAGGAAAATGAAGGGAAGAAATCCTCAAGGGGAAACTCCTCAAGAATACCCAAGCTAGGGAAAAATTGTCATGTAAAGCGCATTTGGACAAGAAATGAAAGGCTAGCATAGGATAAGCACAAAATCATAATGCAAGAGCAGGAAAGGATGCAATCCAAAGGAGTAGACATGTCAAGAGGCTTCATAGCACTGTGTTTTACTCTTTCTTTCTTTTTTTATTAGATCAAGACCAAAGGGGAAAAGGATAGCGATAGGAGAAAATGAATGGAGGAAGATGGATATGAAGGCTAAACATGGAAGCAATGAAAACAAGGTCATCGTAAGATAGCTCACAAAATAGCCAAATATTCATGTATAGATCAACATTGTCAAGATCAAAGAGAGAAGACGAAATGGATGAAATATGTAGAAGAACTACGCATGATGCCTGATTGCCAGGTTTTCATCATGGTACTTATCCAAGGCACCACAAGGGAGTGGTTCTCACCATAGGACGAATTTATTTCTCTTTACTTTTGCTACCAAGGCACCTGTTTCCAGGTTTTCACCAAGGTACATTTTCAATTTATTTATTTATTTATTTTTTTTTGGAAGAAGGCAAGCTTTTTATGTAATGCTCCTTGAAAGGATAAACCATGATATGCCAAAGATTCAAAATGATATGCTCAAAGATGCTAATAGGGAAAGGGAGATGGAAGAAAAAAATGGAGGATAAGGTTTTATGTAAAGTGAGTGAGGTTGGAAGATAGGAGGAATAGGCAAATGAGGAAAAATGATAGAATGTAGAAGGGTAATAAATGGAAGGATTGTGAAAGGGTAGATGGAAAGGAAGGCAAGATCAACGTCAACACATACCTTGAAGGGTGGTGAGAGGATGGAGGAATTGTGAATGAAGGAATACGTGAAGGAATATGGTGAATGGATAGCAGAGGTTGAGGTTTGGGCACATGAAATGGAAGAATATTTTTGGAAGGAGATGTAGTGGAAGCCTTTGGAAGCTTGAATGTCAATTTCACTTTTTGTTCAACACCAGACTCTTTCAAGAGAGACTTTGGAATCCATATAGTCGTAGGCTTTTTATTTCCTTTTGATGATTTAGAGATAATATCTTCAATGATGGATTTTGGAACCCATACTTGTCTTGTAGTTTTTTTCTTAGATATCTCTTTTGACTTTATGCCTCCATGTCGATTAGAGGAGACATGGTGATCTTCTTTTTTTGATGGATTCTTGTATTGCTTCTTTTTCTTGTATTGAACATTCAAGTTACTTCTAAAAGACTTGGGACTTGTGGAAGAAGGAGGATATGACTGGTTTAGATGGGTGGGTGGATGAAATGGATTCAAGGGTATGCATCTATGTTGATCTTGAGGAAAGATGGGAGATGGAGGTATGTAAGGACCCAAGATGGATGGAAAATTAGGAGAGTTAGGAGGGGAAAGTGAAGGGACATAAGGACCCAAGATGGAAGGAAGGTATGAAGATCTTTGTAGTGGTGGAAGAGGTCCAAAGATGGAAGTGGAAGATGCAAAAGGATAATCAATAAGTTCATCAGCATCTATATGACAACCAAGGATATCAGCATCTTTAGAGTGAGCATTAGAATTTTCAAGAAAATCATGAACATCTTGAATAAGAGCATTTTCTTTGATAGGATCATTCAAAGCTTGCGAAGACTTAGGAAGAGTAGAAAGTGGAAGTGAACATGGAGTGGTAGAACAAGAAGATGAAAGACTTTGATCTTGACAAGGATCTTCGGATAGCATAAGCGCATAATTTTTCTCTTGTTTTTCAATAGGCTTAATATTGGAAGGAACACTATTTTTACCAACCTTAATGGAAGTATCATCTTTGGAAAGCGCAAGCGTAGTAAGGTTATTTTGATTGTCAATAAGCTCAACAGTGTAAGTAGTAGCTTGATCTTGCTTAGGCGAAGACTTAAGACATGATGGAATGCATGAAAAAGGGTGTATAGGATCAAAAGAACCATGAAGCGGATAAGAGACATCAGAAAAAGGAGTGGATGACATGGAGGGTTCTTGATCTTGATCTTTCTTTATGTTCTTTTCTTTATCATTTTTAGAGTCCTCTTGACATGGAGCCACTTCTAAGGACAAGGAAGCATGTTGGGATTGTATGGATGACTTTGGAAGAGATGGTGGAGGACTAGCTGAAGTAGGGATTATAGCATATGAAGGCTTAGGCTCTTTAGGTTTATCATTATTGAAAGTCTTTGCAGCCAAGTGAAGGTTAGCTTGAGTTTCTTTAAGAGGTAGCCCTGGAGGATAACTATAGGGAACCACATGAGAAGTATCAAGGCTTGTGTCGAATGAAGGTTCTGTGAAAGATTTGAAAGACTCGGAAGCTTTCGGAAATGTATGGGTATTGGAGGAAGTAGGGGATGGAAGGGAACCATCACCAGACAAAGGTTCAACATTAACATGATCTTGCTTGAGAGTGTAATCTTTATTTTCAGCCTGAGAGTTCTTAGAGGAGAGATCCTTATAGTATGCATGTTTATAATCAGCGTGGTAAACTTTCTCTTCCTCAAGTGAAACAGATGGATCATCTGGGTATTGTGCATAGAAATCATCAAAGTCTCTTTGATAATCAGAATCATATGGATCACTCTCCTGATCTATCCAATGTGATGGCCCATTTGTAGTAAGTAGGAATGAACGACGAGGAGGACTCTTAGGAATAGAGGTGTCATAGGTATCATTACATTTTCTGTCATCATAGTCATCATAGTCTTCAAAGCTAGATGTGTCACTCTCCGTGGAAGAGGTATCATATTGCTCAATTTTTTTTTCGGGGGCATGGTGACATGTACAAATCTTTATCAAATGGAAAAGAGTATAGAGGTTCCTTTTCTTTCCCAAGTTTGTCAAGCTGGACTTGCATAGCATGTATCTGTTTCATTATAGCGGCGATCAGAGCTTCTTCCTCTTGTTTACTGATTCTTTGAGAAATGTGTACTGATTCTCAATAGCTACTGATTTGTTCTTGACACAATGATATTTTTGACAGATTCTGGAACTAGGCTGGAAACATTGGATATCTTGCAATTTGACAATTTCTGAAAACTTTCTCAAATTTTTCCAAATGACACTCTGTAGACTTGTACGACACTGGGTAGTCTATGAAACGATAGTTGCTAAACTCATACGACAGTTGGGTAATACTGAAATGACACTTGACAAAACTCGTACGACTTTTGACTTCCTGAAATGACTTTTGACTCCAGAAAAGATTTTACGTCAATTTTTGAAAAATGTAAGGTCTTCAGTTTTGGATTGTTTGCAAATTGTATTGTCCAGATTTTGAAGGTTATACTAGATTTGATTGTTTTTAATAGCCAAGTAGATAAATAAGCACGCGGAATAGCAAGCAAGTGATTCCAAGCACGTCTGAAAATAATGAACAAGGGCAAAAGCAACCTTGCGCATGAACAATCAAGTGACCAAATTGTGCTAATCCCTGAGAGTACTAATTGTGTATGTTCTGAAAAAGTTTTACAATAACACACATATACCTGAGAATGAAAAATTAGCCTCTCTAGGGTTTTTAGTAATGGTTTGACTCTGCAACTTTTATGATTCAAAGGGGTGAACTCCAATCCCGGCGCACCAGGGTTTTGACACAGTCCGAGAACTTAATCTTCAAGAGCTGCTAGGGAGATCTGACAACCCAACAATGAACCATACCCGTGGAGATTTCTTCCACAAGGACATTTATATAGCGGTTGTCACTACCATGGCGAAAATGGCTATTACCGCTTGAGGTTCCGTCAATGCAGTTTGCCTTGTGAAGGGATTGTCCGCTACGGTTAACCCTCTCTAAAGATGACTCACAATAGTATACCACAAGGGGACTTGGCTCCAGATTCAAGGTTTTGACACCTATTCACTTTTAACCCAAACAAAGCAAGCAGATTAATCCGACACGCTAAGACAAAGTTTTGTTCCACCAAGGTCTGTGATATCAACTCCACGTGATCTATCAACCTCTCCGGGGAGAGAATGTATCAATCAATAAGAGAAGATGCACTAACCAATTTTGATTCACCAAAGCTTGTGATATCAACCCCACATGATCTATCAACCTCTCCGGAGAGAGAATGTGTCGATCAATAAGAGAAGACTCACTAACTAAGTTGAATGTGAAACGCACTAAGTATCCTCCCTACCTACAAGGATTCTATCGTCAAGAAGGATTTCGCTAGGAATCCAATCTCTCAAGAATCACAAATAGTGTTCATAGGGCCTAATTACTATGTGAGCACAGATGTATGTTCCGAAAGCAAATCTACCAAAAGCATCCAAAAAGTAGAAAGAGGAACACTTAACGTTTAAAGCGAATATGAGATGAGTCCACAAGGTGGAACACTTAACACCTCACACAAGCTAAAAATGAGTCCACAACTTAGAAAACAAGGGAGTTCCTAAAAGCACAAAAGGGTTGCCAAGTGGAACATTTAACGCTTCTGTCCTGTTGACCCCTCCCCTTTATGGCGCTGAGATTGCAACCACGGGGCAGAAATGAGGGGCCGGCGGATTAGCGAGTCCAATAACCCGAGATAGCAATCAAGATCAATCACAAGTATTCTAAGACTACTTAATGAATCCTTAAGGGTTCACAACCTAGTATCAATTATGCAAGTGTGTAGAAATAGATCAAAAGCATGAAAAGATGCACACAAGCTTGACACATAAGAGATTTATTTTAAGTCCCAAATCAAAAGATTATTAGATGAAGGAGAATACCTGGGATCCTTGCAACGTGCTTAGTAGATTTTACTTGATTTTTAGCAATTTTTGTTGAGCTTTTCCATGCAAGCAAGTGACGAACTCTCCAACAAGCAAACAAGCAAACAAGATATGCAAAATATATTCAACTTATGAAAACCATAGGGTTAGCTCTAAAAATCAATTATTATTAGTAATAATAACCAGCAATCAATCCAAATGACAACTCATATCATTCATTGAACCATGTAAAAAAAATAAGTGCATACCCATCACAAAACTTTATTTTTTTTGCTGCATTTGACCTAGTCAACAAGATCTAATTTTTTTGATATGATTTTGGCCACAAAAATAGAAATTCAGAATAGAGACCCCTACTAAAAAACAGAGATATTTCCAAAAATGCAAAAATTTTAGAAAAACCTCTTCATTTGTGCCCTAGAGACCCATTTTATCAATACAGACCATTTTTTGTAAATTGACTATTTGAGCTATGATATCATGTCCAAATTTAAAACACAAAGAATGGACCCCCTGTAGAATTTAAAGAGCTTTCCGAAAATATAAAATTTTTTGAAAAATATGCTGATTTGCGTCAGATATTAATTTTTTCCATAATTTCAAGAAAAAATTATTAAAAATTCAAAACATCTCAGAAAATTCTAAATTTTTTACTGTAGCTTTCATGACATGTCACCAACCTGAAAAACAAATTTCAGATCAAAATTCCAAGCCGTTTGGGAGATAAAATTAAATCTTTGAAACTTTGGGGTTTTAGCTCCCAAAAAAATCAAAACCAGCATGCAAAGGTGGGTTGCCCCACGGTGGGCGCCAGAAATGTGTGTGTGAAAATTGTACCTAATCTATAAACACAACACTCAGTAAAACATTAGAGGTTAGTGATAATCAAAATCATGCAAAATTGAAAGCTATCTAACCAAGCGATTTACTGCCTTCTAATAGGTGCGAGATTAATGTTCTCAGATTATTATCGAGATCAGTGACCTAGACGACACCTAAATGAAGGATTTGAATGCAATTGATCTAGATATGAGATTGAATGCAATTATTCTATTTTTTTGATATTTTCTATGCAATAAGAATGATAAAAACTTGATATGAATCTATGCTATTGAAAACTGATATGCTATGCTAATCTAACAATGATATGAAATATGAATGCAAAAATAAGATTGATCTCACAAAGATGTCGATTCGCAAGAGCTTTGATTCTTCAATTCCAATTCTCCAGCGTGATTGTGCAAAATATGAGATGATTTGTGAAGAGCTGAGCCTTTAATTTATAGAAATCCAGGGCTTTGGAGGTGCATGGGAAAAAGCCATAAATCACTCAAATAACTCAACTTGATTTTTGAGTTATTTTTAAATAAAAGATAATTAACTCACAAAAACATGCAAAAGCTAAGTTTTAACTCAAAATAGAGTTTAGCTTTAATTGATAATTGATAGTTGTTTGCTTTTATGATTGTGCATGTTTTATTTATGAATTAATTTAATAATAAAGTGATTTATTTCCAACTTAACTGCTTTTAAAAATAAAACAATTGATTTATGGGTTAATCAATTATTTAATCAAACTTTTATTAAAAACTATATTATTAAATAATGACAACTTGCTTTAATTAATTAAATAAGAATTTAATCAATTATTCATATGATATTAGATTTATTGTCAAAATTAAATAATACAATTAATAATAGATATAATTAAATTTAATTACACAATTAAGTGGCAAATATTAAATCTAATTAATTAAATATAAAAATATTCAATTAATCAAACTTTAGGATAAATGTAATTTATTGCCAAATAATTATAAAATTAAAGATAATTAAGATAATTAGGAATATTACTGGGAATATTCTCCGATGCAAAATTCAAGATAATCAATTAGATTTGATGATGTTTAGATGTGCCTTAGATTAGGACTTTGATGTCGATTTCATATGATTTGATGATATAGGAGGTTAATGAACTTATAGCCCATTTTTGGGGTATTACAGATAGTACCAGAGCCTGAAAAGAAAAAAAAAACAAAGAAAAGGGAGGATATCCCTTCTACATCACAACAGGTAGAGAAACATAAGGAGGTTGTGGAAATTCCAAATTCACCTCAAGATCAACCAGTTGAAAATGTTCCCGATTCTCCACTTCCCACCAAGAGACAAAAGCTAGAAGAGAGTCCTTAACATGTTTAGGAAGTTTACTCTCCTTCCCAATCACCTTTGAACATCATGGATGATCAAGAGGTCACAGAGTAGGTCCAACAGTTAGCATCTCTAGGTCAAATTTTTATGACCTATGAGGAGATAAATGAGGGGGTACCAGAGCCACCAAAAGAACCTAAACTAGATATAACAGTGGGAGAGATTGTAGGCACATAATTGGACCCAATAATCAAACAAGCCTATGATGAATTTTTAGATGATGATGCCTTTTTTAAGGATAGAGCATTCATGCAATTTTTATGAAAATTGAACATCAGTCAATTTCAAGAAATTTGTGAAAAGAGGCATGAGGAGAATCTAGATAAGGATCTCAAGATCATAGAGGATGTGGTAAGAAAGGAAATGATAGATAGATTTGAGAAAATCAATCCAGAACAAGGGAGAGACTTGGTGAGAAACTCAGAAGTGCTTATCTTTCTAGAATGGGATAAAGCTGATGCAGTGGTCCTAGATGCTATCAGGAAATAGACCACACCTATTCATAAGACCAAGGAGGAGATAGAACACACCATTAAGGGAGTCATTTTTAGTAATGACCATTAGTCCTTGGTCATGTGGTCCCTAAAGTAGATTGGAAATAACAAAGGAAAACATATTACTAGGGGTGATCTTACTAGTAGCCTAATAGTCAAGAGGGTTACTGATACTTCTATAGTTGAGGCATCATGCAAGGTGGTAGAAACATCTCAAATAACAACAAGAGTGTTAGAAAATGAAGCCAAGGAAAAGCAGGAGCTCACACTAAGATTGGAAATAGTGTTGAAGGCTTATGGGGAGCTAAGACAGGGCATATATGAAAAGGATATATTAATTGTAGACTTGAAGAAGAGGTTAGATGAGTAGGGCCCAATTCAAGCATCAGGGCAATTAAAAATTTCTTCTTCCCCTACTAGACCTTCTTCTTCAAGCCCTATCATTGAATACCCCCTCTCCCCTCTTCCCCCTTCTATAGGTGATGAAGACATAGAGCTAAGGGAGAAACATAGATATGAGAAGAGAATAAAGGACACAATCCTACATTTTATTGCAAATGGAAAACCAAGAGAGGTTTATAGAGTTGCTAAGAAATTTTAAGACTGTTATCCTAATTTTCCTACTCTATGAAAATTTGGCCAAGATCTATCCCCAAGTCTCTATTTTTACCTTACCAAGCATCCCTAAAAATTTCATGGCTTCATCGCAAACCCTCTGGCTTCTGTAGTTCTTTAAACTCTCTGGTCTACAGGTTAAAAAATTCATAAAACTAGCCATTGCAAGCAGAAAACCCTAAAAGTCTCTTTGGCCTGTTATATTCTTTCATTACCTTTTTGTCCACTAAAGTCTCAAAGGGTCCATGTGCTTTAATAATTCCCTAAGTCTCTAGCACTTAGTGCTTTAATTTTTCCTAAGTCCCAGCGCTTAATCTTTTCTGATGTTTTCGGCCTTTATGTCTCCTAGGCCCGATCCTCTGATACCTTTTCGATCCAATGGCTAGCATATGATCTCATGCACTCTATCAGAGCCATGAGATTATGCACTGACCTTCGATTATCTTTCATGATGTAACTCTTCAAATAGGCAGGTCCACTGCCAGGTGTGCGCAGGTGGCATATTTTGGTTGGTCCACATGTTAATGAGTCATCTCTTGTCAGTAGGACCAGGCCCTTTTGGCAGTCAGAGGCTCTGACATTTGCAGAGGATCAATGACTGGTGTATGTTTGCAAGGGTTTATGTTAGAGCATGTGATCATGTGATGGCCATTGATCTTACTTTATCTCTGGGCTCTATCAGGCGGGTCCTTAGTTTCTTACGTGCTCATTTGTTATTGGTTGGCTAGATGACAGCTTGGATCTATTAGTGGGACCATGTTAGAGGGTCTACAGATGTGTCAGAAAGGCTAAGATCTATGGTGGTCATATGATCTCATAGAATCTTCTGACCCTATGAGATCATGCACCCACCATTAGATTGGAATCTCAGTTGCAGTGGGTCTGTGGTTGTCAGAGATGCTAATTTGCTCACTTCTGATTGGCTGTTGACTTCCACAATGGTTTTGACTTGTCAGAGGGGGATTTTAAGTTGTTTTCTCAATGTATCATGGTCATTTGTCTATTGGGAAATGCATGAGATCAGCGATTGTGTTTTAATTTCAGACCTGCTAGCCGTTAGCATTTAAATTCAAAATTCTTGTGAATGTTTTGCTAAGGTTTTGCTCTTTTCGGCCATGCACGATGTCGGTTAGCTCAGGAATTAAATTCTCAAGATGGTTATGGTTGAGAGGGTGATGGAGATGACTATTGGCTGGCATTGTAGGGTACTGTGCTACATTTTCATGCTAGGAGATGCTAGAAAGAGTTGGCACCAACTTTTAAATGGTACTGTTCGCAGGGAAGTATGATTAGATTTAGAGCACTCATGGTGGGCCTATTGTAGAAAGGTTGGTGAACCAAGGTTGCTTTTCTGCAAGTTGATTTTAGTATAGGGATGGGCATGCAAAGATGAATATCTGATTGGTTGAAATATTTGCAGAAGTAACATTGATGATCAGACTTGATTGATTTAGGGTTTGTTATTCTATTGTAAATCTGTAACCCTAGTTAGGTTTTTCTCCTGCTTGTTTAGAGGAGATGTATATATTGTTATTTTTTTGGAGATTTTGAGCTTAGAGTTGGACAATTGTAAAATAATTTCACTTTTCTTAAGGGTGATCTATGGTATCATTTCTACCCTCTGGCTTATACAGTTGTAAATCTTTCATTGATAATTCAAATATTGCAGAGGTATTTTGTGACAATTCTTCATGTCCCTATGCTTCCTTGTCTGAATTACCTCTTATTGAGTTGAAGTATATGTATGTTTTGAATGATACCATAGGGTTCCTGATCCCTCTCTCTTTCTACAATTTTTGTGTATTATTGTGGATGATTTGATGTGAATGCTTTTTTGGGTATACTACAACCCCCTAGCAATCTTGTCTCATTCCTATACCAAGTTGCAGAGGTGAATTTTTGTCTGCAGGTTGGAGATTGTGTCTAAACACTTAGGAATGCTATTGTTTGTGAAGGTTTCTCTCTTTCCCTAAATAGCCTCTTTCTATTGTAGACCCTTCTATGAAATATTTATGCAGGCCTATTTAGTGAGTTGTGATCTCCTAGACCTAAGTTGTTCATTAATTTCATCCTCCATATTGAGATTCAAACCCCTTCATTTTGGTGTATCACCTAGTAGGTAGTTTTCTTTCAGTCATTTTCCTTTCCAAGCACTCCTTCTATCCCTTTTCCCCTAAAGTTTTACATTCATGTCTAGAAGCAAATTAAGGTGATTATCCAAGAGGAACCAGTCTAGAACCTGGAGGTCTCATCTTAGTTAGCATAGGTCCCACACATGGAGATGATTCCCATGTTATACTAGGTTATCAAGACTACAAGAGCTTGAAAAAAGGGTGCAAACTTAGTGTATAACAATTTTGACATGCCCGGTGGGACTACAAAAAAGTAAGCATTTTGAAGATTATGTTATCTCTGATATACAGATTGCATAATACCAACTTTTAGAAGTGTTCTATCAAGTATATCTAGCGACCACTGATTTCAAGGATTAGGGCTAGCTTGTTCAAATTTTATGAGAAAGATTGAGACTAGGAGCTCAAAACCCACTAAATTTTTAGAGTTTCCCTCAAGAAGAAGTCATAAAGGCAAGTCAACTCAAAGAACATCCCCTACAAGGAGAGTTCAATCAACACCACCAGATACCTTAGAAAGGAGACCTTTTCCCTTTCATTCTAGAAGAAGAGGCAGATCTCTATCTAGAGATCTAGAAGAGGATTCAAATCCAATAGCAAATATAGCTCATATAGTAATCAATCTTTAGATTCCAACTCCTGCAATGGCTAGACAGTTTTCCTTTGCACCTTTCAATGAAGGCAGCCCATTGGCCTTTTCTCAACATCATGATGTGCCCTTCATGGCACTAAAGAGTATACTTGATTTCATAGGTGAAGGGAAAACAATTTCTTTTGAGCACATAAGAGATGTGACCACCATCTGTAGCATACACAACATAACTCAAGAAGATGTGGCCACAAAATTATTAGCAGCCTCTTTAAAAGGTAAGGCTCTTGAATGGTTTAGAACTTTAACTATTGGTTCTATTACTTCATGGGATGAATTAGGAGATGCATTAAGTAAGAATTTTGAAGATAAATCAGATAATTTGTCTCTAGTAGAGCAGTTGAGAAACATTAAAAGAGATCCTCAAGAACAAATAATAGATTACAATAGTAGGTTCCTCAAAACATGGAATAAAATTCTAGTCTCTGTGAGACCATCAACTGACCATGCTTTTCTATATTACTTACAAAATTTGAATGGTCAAATTTTTGTCATGATCCAGTCTATGGGTGGTACTTCCTTACCTTAGGCCTTTGACATATTTGTTAGGGCTGAAAACTATTTAATCCAAGTAGGTATGTTTGCTAGAAGGCCACCAATGCCCATCTTCCCAAGCCTTCAGCCCATTGCACCTGCACAAGTACCCCCATTTACCCCTATTCATACCATAATAGCACCCCAGGCTAGTACCAGTGGTTAAGAGATGAGAACAAGTTTCTCTCAAGAGATGCAAGAGATAAAGAATAGCCAACAAAGTAGTCAGCAAGAAATGACAAACTTGTTGCAGACCTTGACTAAGGAGGTCACAAATCTGAAGAAACAAGGTCAAGGAATAAGACCACCATTTTAGCCACAAGGCCAAGGCCCTAATCAACAATATCAAAATCAAGGACAACCTTATCAACAAAATAGGCAACCATACAAAGGAGGGTATCAAGGACAAAGATAAAGTTTTAATTAGAGACCATTCCAACCATATAACCCTGCACCTCTAAATTCTACAAATTCAATGAGGGATATGGTTCCTAGTCAAAATAATATGGCTATGGATAATGAATGGTGCTTTCCTTGTAATCAGCCTCACAATCAGGCTACATGTTCAAATGGGTGGATGAACCAAGATCTAATGGTTCAAAATGCCTCACAAGCTCAATTAGAGGCTTCATCCAGTGGGTCAGTGCCTCAACAAGAATTACAAGAGAATGAGACTACTCTTTTCAATTGGGAGCAACCAAAATTCAATGGAGTCAATGATGAAGTTTCTTTTGTTGCCTATACAAGAGCAAAAAGGAGAGCTTAAGACATGGAAAGAGTAGATTCTAATGCCAAAGCCACTACATCTATAGAGCCACTACATCAAGCTAATCCCATCACACCTAAGGAGGCTCCTATCATTACAAGCAAAGAGAGCTAGACTCTCAAAGAGGTGGAGCCCATCATAGTGAAAGAACAACAAAGAGTACACACTGTGACACCCTTCAATATTGTAGACAACATGAAGAAGGTGAATGTCACCATGTCTATGTGGGACTCTTTGGCTATCCTAGGGTAGTCTGAAATCTTGAAGAAGGCCATGACTGAGGGAACAACTCCTCAACCCACAAAAGAAGCTAAAAAGCCAGTGTTAGTTAACACTGATCAAAAAAAGGAGGCTCCAAGTAGCAACTCCAAGGCCAATACCATGCAAGGTAGGAATTCAAAACCACCTCCCTTTTATGTATCTCTAATTATTGGAAAATCTCTAGTACATAATTGTATGGTAGATAGTGGAGCTACTAGCACTCTAATGCCCAAGAAGGTGGCTGACCAATTAGGACTAAAATATGAACCCTTCCAAAAGAAAGTCACACAACTTGATGGATCCTTAGTTAATACTATAGGTGTGGCCAAGGATACCAATCTAATACTACATACTAGTCCTAACTTCTCCATCCTCCTTGATATATATATCATAGATCTCCCTACATTATTTTCTATATGTCTTTCAAGGGAGTTTACAGCCAAGATAGGAGGCTACCTATCTTCTAACTGGTCTCACATGTTATTTCATACAAGGTATGGGACCAAGGTTACCATTAAGTTAGAACCATTAGTAGCACACCATATAGAACCATATGTGTCTAATACCATCAATGCAAACTGCCCCATATTTGATAATAGTGACTTCCAAACCATTAGTGAAGCAGACACTAAGATAGAAAGTATCCTTGATATTTTACTAGATGAAAGAGCTTCAGAGGCCCAAGAAAATCTTGTTTGGGATTTTGGTTTGGGAAGTTATTTGATACAAGAAAGTGGAGTCATAGAGCCAAGCCTTCTTAAAGAGGACACTGATTCAGAGGATCAGAATAATCAGGTTTGGAAACTATTTTTTGATGGAGCTAGAAGTAGACATAGTTCTAGTGGTGGTGCTATGTTAGTGTCCCCAAAAGGATAAGGTATTATACTGCCTTTAGATTTAGTTTCTCCTGCACTAGCAACACTGTAGAGTATGAAAGTCTAGTCAATGGACTAGAGTGGGCTAGAAAAAGAGGGCTTAAGGCCTTAAAAGTTTATGGTGATAGTGAGTTAGTTGTCAGCCAAGTGAGAGGGATAAGTGCAACCAAGAATGACAACTTGAGAGCATACAAGCATAGAGTTTGGGATGTAATTGAAGATTTTTGTGCTTTCAATATTGTTGCTATCCCTAGGAAGCTAAATCAGAATGCAAATAGGTTAGCTACTATTGGATCTCAGTATGACATTCCAAATAGTGTTTCAAAAGAAATAGATCAACAACATATCAAGGTGATTGTTAGACCATGTATTCCTAATAATAATGTCAATTGGTAATTGTTTGACAATGATGAACAAATTCTGTAGTTCTTGTTTGAAGAAGATGTTTTTTCAAAGCATAATCAAGATAGGCTATCACAAAACTATGGTGATCAAGTGATACAACTTAAATCTAATAAGATTCCTAGAGGCCTTGTTACCCTGGAGATTGTCTTCAACAAGGATGATGAAGTTAAGAGAAGCAAAGATAGCCTGGTAATTCAATAAGAACATTGTGTTGAATTAGAATTGGAACCAGGTAAGAGCTTGCAATTTGGGAAGGTAAACAATGAATTGGAAAATCAAGATTACACACAGTTATTCAAGGAATTCAGTGATGTTTTTGCATCGCAATATGAGGACCTCAAAGGTTTTGATCCTGCTCTTGCTCAGCACACTATTGAGTTAGAACCCAATGCCAAACTGGTGAGGCAAAAGAAAAGGCCTATTAATCCCAAACTTGAGCCACTTATGCATAAAGAAGTACTCAAACTAATAGAAAGTGGTATCATCTACCCCATCAAGCATACTAGTTGGGTTTCCAACCTTGTTCATGTTAGGAAGAAGAATGGGGAATTGAAGTTATGTGTTGACTTCAGGGATCTTAACAGGGCCTCATTAAAGGACCATCATCCACTACTCTCTATGGAAAAAATCTAACAATGTGTCTCTGGATCCAAGAGATTTTCATTATTGGATGGCTACTCAGGATACAATCAGATCCTGGTTAATGAAGAGGATCAATATAAGACTGCATTTACAACCAAGTGGGGAACCATGGCTTATCAAAAGATTCCCTTTGGTTTGTCAAATGTAGGTGCTACATTTCAAAAGGAAATGGATATGGCCTTTAAAAGCCTCATGTACAAGTGTGTATTGGTCTACTTGGATGACATAACTATCTATTCTAAGCATGCAGCAGACCATATCAAACATTTGAGGAAGATCTTTGAAAGATGTAGAGAGTTTGGGATATCTCTTAATCCCAAGAAATGTGTGTTTGTAGTTCATGAAGGAAAATTGTTGGGATATGTAGTATCCAAAGAAGGGATCACAATAGATCCTGAGAGAATTGTAGCCATCCTAGAGATACCATTTCCACATCATAAGAAAAGTCTCCAATCTTTCATAGGAAAGATTAATTTTTTTAGGAGGTTCTTGCCTAACATTGCAGACTTACTTAAACCTTTGACAACCATGTTAAAGAAGATTTTAGCTTTTATTTGGACCAAAGAAGGGAGAGTCAATTTCCAAGCTATCAAGGAGGCCTTAACAGAAGCCCTTGCTCTCCTAAACCCAAATTTTAGTAAGGATTTTATCCTTTATGCTTATGGGGGTCATGATGCTATATCTGTAATGCTGACTCAAGAAAATTTAGATGGATTGGGGTAGCCTATTACTTTCTTTAGCAAAGTTTTAGAGGAGTATGGACAGAGATACTCTTTTGTAGAGAAACATGTACTTATTGTGGTAAAGAGCCTTAAAAAGTTTAGATATTTGTTGACCCATGGCAAGGTACACTTGAAAGTTACTCATCCAAGTGTCAAATAATTTTTGCTTTCCAAAGACCTAAATGAGAAAAGAGCTGGTTGGATCACCAAGGTGATGGAATATGACATAGATATTCAAACTACCAAGCTGGTTAGAGGAAGAGGTCTTTGTGAACATTTGGTAGAGGATGAGAGTTCAAAGAAATAAAAGCAAATGGATGCATCTCTGGTAGTGCATTCTATAGAAGAACAAGCCAAGGCAACAAGCTGGTTGCCTAATATGATCAATTACTTGAAGATAGGACAATGTCCTCCAGGTTTGGATTCTGCAAAAAGGAGGTATTATAGGTTACAATTTGTTCCTTTTGTGTTGATAAATGAAGTTATTTTTAGAAAGGATCATAGTGGTGTCCTTTTAAGATGCATAGATTCAGAAAAGATAGCTGATGTCCTATTTGAGTTTCATGATGGACCTTCTGGAGGTCATTTCTCTCCTAGGACTACTGCTTTTAAAATCATGAGGGCTGGATACTATTGGCAACCTATCTTTAAGGATAGTCATGAGTATGTGAGAAAATGCATCAAGTGTGCCATGTTTTTAGGAAAAGAAAGGCTTGTAGCCTTGCCCTTACAGCCAGTCAGAATAGAGCAACCCTTCATGAAATGGGGTATAGACTTCATTGGTATGATCAATCCTTCATCTAATGTAGGCCATAAATGGATAATCAGTGCAACAGATTACTTAACCAGATGGACAGAAGCAATTTCTTTAAAAGAATCAAATGAGAGTGTTGTCTTAAGTTTTTATGATGATATAATTCATAGGTTTGGCACTCCAGACTCCATAATTTTAGATAATGCATTGGCATTCATAGGCCTCAAAGTCTCAAAGTGGGTAGTCAAGAATGGAATCTATCTAAATACCAGTTCCAATTACTACCCCCAAGGCAATGGCTTAGTGGAATCAACAAACAAGAATTTGATTAGGATAATCAAGAAGACTCTGCAAGACAACCAGAGGGATTGGCATACTAAACTCAGGTCTTACTTGTGGTTAGACATAATTACTCCAAAGAAGATCATTGGGAATTCTCCTTATGTGTTAGTGTATGGGAGAGAGGCCAAGTTGTCTATCTCAGTTTAATTGCTAGCTCTGGACTTGGCTACTCAGTATGCCCTATTTGAAGAAGGAGATCCCTTGCAGATCAGATATGCTTAGTTGATGGAGTTGGAAGAACTCAAAGACAAATCAATGCAAGATATGGAGTTCCATCAGATTCAAACAAAGAAAAGTTTTGACAAGAGAGCCAGGGTTAGAAATTTCAAGATTGGAGATGTAGTTCTCAAATGGGATGAGTTCAGATCCAGGCCTAGCAGACATACCAAATTTGATTCATTTTGGAGTGGACCATTTGTTATAATAGAGTGAAAGGGATCTAATGCTTTCCAGCTATCAACTCTTGAAGGAGTTCCCTTACCTATATCAGTGAATGGTTTCCACTTGAAGCCCTACTTTGAGGTTAATCCCTCTTTGTAATTCTTGTAAATATGTGTTTTTCTTCTTTCTTTCCCTATTTTCTAGGTTAGTTTCCTACTTTTCAAGAAGTGCCTATGCACAAGTTTTGTCGCTCTATCAAATTTTTGTGCTTAGAAGATGACCCCGTGCCCAATGGATTGTTTATAGGCCACTGGTTTTCCATGTCTAGCAGGCTGACATCGAGTAGAAATCACCAAAATGTTATCCTAATTTTCCTACTCTATGCAAATTTGGCCAAGATCTATCCCCAGGTCTCTATTTTTACCTTGCCAAGCATCCCTAAAAATTTCATGGCTTCATCGCAAACCCTCTGGCCTATGCAATCCTTTAAGCTCTCTGGTCTGTAGGTTAAAAAATTCATAAAACTATCCGTTGCAGGTAGAAAAACCTAAAAGTCTCTTTGGCCTATTATATTCTTTCATTACCTTTTCAGCCACTAAAGTCTCAAAGGGTCCACGTGCTTTAATAATTCCCTAAGTCTCTAGCACTTAGCACTTTAATTTTTCCTAAGTCCCAACGCTTAATCTTTTCTGATGTTTCTAGCCTTTATGTCTCCTAGGCTCGACCCTCTAACACCTTTTCAATCCAATGGATAGCATATGATCTCATGAATTCTATCAAAGCCATGAGATTATGCATTGACCGTTGATTATCCTTTGTGACGTAACTCTTTAAACAGGCAGGTCCACTGCCAGGTGTGTGCAGGTGGCATATTCTGATTGGTCCACATGCTAATGAGTCATCTCTTGTCAGTAGGACCAGCCCCTTTTGGTAGTCAGAGGCTCTAACATCTATAGAGGATCAATGACTGGCATATGTTAACAAGGGTTTATGTTAGAGCATGTGATCATGCGATGACCATTGATCTTACTTTATCTCCAGGCTCTGTCAGGTGGGTCCTCAATTTCTGACTTGCTCATTCATTATTGGTTGGCCAGATGACAACTTGGATCTGTCAGTGGGACTGTGTCAGAGGGTCTATAGATGTGTTAGAAAGGCTAAGATCTATAGTGGTTGTATGATCTCATAGAATCTTCTGACCCTATGAGATCATGCGCCTGCTATTAGATTGGAATCTCAGTTGTAGTGGGTCCGTGGTTGTCATAGATGCTGATTTTCTTGCTTCCAATTGGTTGTTGACTTCCATGATGGTTTTGAATTGTTAGAGGGGGATTTTAAGTTATTTTCTCAGCATATCATGGCCATTCATCTACCAGGAAATGCATGAGATTGGTGGTTATGTTTTAATTTTAGACCTGCTAGCTGTTAGCATTTAAATTCAAAATTCATGCGAATTTTTTGCTAAAGTTTTGCTCTTTTCGGCCATGCATGACATCAATTAGCTCAGGAATTAAATTCTCAGGATGGTTATGGTTGAGAGGGTGATGGAGATGACTATTGGTCAGTGTTGCAGGGTACTGTGCCACATTTTTACACTAGGAGATGCTAGAAAGAGTTGGTGCCAACTTTTAAATGGTACTATTCACAAGGAAGTATGATCAAATTTAGAGCATTCATGGCTGTCCTATTGTAGAAAGGTTGGTGAACCGAGGTTTCTTGTCTATAGGTTGATTTTAGTATAGGGATGGGCATGCAAAGATGAATATCTAATCAGTTGAGATATTTGTAGAAGTAACATTTATGATCAGATTTGATTGATTTAGGGTTTGTTATTCTATTGTAAATATTTAACCCTAGTTAGGTTTTGCTCCCACTTGTTTAGAGGAGATGTATATATTATTATTATTTTGGAGCTTTTGAGCTCAGAGTTGGACAATTGTAAAAGGATCTCACTTTTCTTAAGGGTCATCTGTGGTATCATTTCTACCCTCTGGCTTATACAGTTGTAAATCTTTCATTGATAATTCAAATATTGGAGAGGTATTTTGTGACAATTCTTCATGTCCCTATGCTTCCTTGTCTGAATTACCTCTTATTGAGTTGAAGTATATGTATGTTTTGAATGATACCTTAGGGTTCCTGATCCCTCTCTCTTTCTGCAATTGTTGTGTATTATTGTGGATGATTTGATGTGAATGCTTTTGTGGGTATACTACAACCCCCTAGTAATCTTGTCTCATTCCTATACCAAGTTGCAGAGGTGAATGTTTGTCTGCAAGTTGTAGATTGTGTCTAAACACTTAGGAATGCTATTATTTGTGAAGGTTTCTCTCTTTCCCTAAACAGCCTCTTTCTATTGTAGACCCTTCTATGAAATATTTATGTAGGCCTATTTAGTGAGTTGTGAACTCCTAGACCTAAGTTGTTCATTAATTTCATCCTCCATATTGAAATTCAAACCCCTTCATTTCGGTGTATCACCTAGTAGGTAGTTTGCTTTTAGTCATTTCCCTTTCCAAGCACTCCTTCTATCCCTTTTCCCCTAAAGTTTTACTTTCATGTCTAGAAGCAAATTAAGTTGACTATCCAAGAGGAATGAGCATAGAACCTAGAGGTCTCATCTCAGTTAGCATAGGTCCCACACCTGGAGATGATTCCCATGTTATAATAGGTTATCAAGACTATGAGAGCTTGAAACAAGGGTGCAAACTTAGTGTATAAAAATGACATTTTGACCTCTTTTAAGAAAGAGGTAGCCACTGTAGACCCAATTTTGGAAAAATGGGCTGCTAGAAAGAATAGGTTGAAATCTTGTAAGAAAGATCTGAAGCTTGTATGCAATCCTTGTTTTCTATAAAAGGATTACCAAGATAATTTTGTAGGGACCAAATCTTGAACATTCTTACTAACAGGTTTTGAGTCTAGGATACTATAGATTGTATTAGACAAGTTTTTTGTAAAGAGCAATATTGCTGGTCCAGTTAAATGTCCAGAAAGTTGCATTTTAAAGCATTTTTTATACATGATATTGATATAACATTTGAATAAAATCTAAAGTTTACATCTCTCCATTATGTATTTCTTTTTGAGTTATGAATTGATGAAGTTCATTGCATGGATAAATTTTGTGTGTATGTTAATATTCTTTAGCTTTGATCTAGGATCATATTAAATAAGCTTTTGATATGACTTAAATTCTTTAAGTCTTGCATAAGGATATAAGTAAGTAGTGTGAATTTAGGAGTCCTTTGATAAAATCCATCATAGGGTGATTAGTATTTTTAGGGGATAAAGATCATCAAAGTTCAATATATTTTGTTCATATATCACAATTTTGTAGTGAGGGTGTTACCTAATGGATAAGGTACTAGTTAGTAGTGGAGCTATTTATAAGAGATCAGTGCTTAAAAGGTTTTATTTGTATTCCTAACAATTTGATATAAATCTGTCAAAATTCTTTAAGTACAGTGACTTGCAAAGTAGTATTCCACCTAATGATAATGGAGAATCAATGAATGAATGGTCATCATTTAGTATTTCCTTATCATTTATATATTGTTATTAAATCCAGTCTATTATTGTTGAAGTAAGTCTTGTTGTTACTAGATTAGGATTACCCTCCTAAGTTTTGTAGAGGTAGAAGTGTAGAGGGTAGTCTTGTCCCTATAGTTGGTCCAATCATCATAGAATTCCATATTTGGATCCAACCCATCCTAAAACCTTATAGATGTATTGGTTTCTTTTAAAAGCATAAAGTCCAGTTTGAGGAACCAGTAATGCCTACATTTATGTTTCTCAGCTGTTGTGTCCCAGGACCCCTTATGACCCTTTATGACCCTTTACAATCCCTAAGAATACATCTTAGAGGTCTTAAAGTGTCATAAAGGGTCATAAGAGGATCCTAGGAGGGGACAGATGAGCTTCCAAAGAGAATGTTAAACTATTATCAAAACAAAGAGAAGCTCAATAATTTAAGATCTCAATCAACATACAACAAATATATATTTATTTTTAAAAAATAGTGTGAGCCGTCACAATTATGATGGAAACTAAAGAATAACTGATGATGAAACTAAAAGTGATGGCTAACTATCAAAAAAATTAATCACTTCAAGGAGAAATGATCACTTCAACTCACCTCAAGAAGTCTTGACCCAAGATCAAGTCATATCAATCCATCTCAATGGCTACCAAATCAACAGATCTCTGCCAATAACCTAGTCGCAAAGAAATACCACAGACCGCACCACGAACCCACTATGAAGAGACATCCAATGTCTCATAAGTCACATCAAATGACCCACTTTCTGTAATCCAAGTCTCTAAGCTCAGTTCACCAATAAGAAGACTTCTCTGAAATCATCACAGACACCATAGTGATCTACAAATTTCCATTGTGCAAGCTACACTCCATAGAAACAAAGCACATCCAATTTGGACCAAAGAAGTCAAGAAGTCACTCACATCAGATCTGAATGCAATCAGGTCCACATATATCCCACAAACACATCAAGAAGAATGCATCACTAATCACCACACTAGCTTCTTGTCATCTATAAAATCTACTACAATGTCATCTCTGAATGACATAACCAAATCATGAGAATGAATAAAAGACCTCGACTCACCAAACCACCTTGCAAGTCGACCAAGATCCAAAAGTAATGAAACCGATTGGAACCAAATTTGTAAGAACACCATTCTAAATCAATACAAACTCAATCAATATATATATAAATTGTGAATTCCATTGCAATTACGACATCACTAGAAAAGTGACGACAATCTATTAGAAACTTTCAATGCAAAACCATCGCATGCACAACATTTTCATTGGTAAACAATCTACCAACAACGGTTATGCGTCAGAGCATTATGATGGTTAACCATCACATGTGCAACATTTTTGTCGGTAAACTAACTACTTCCCATGGCTACCCATCAAAATTGGGATGGCAACAACTAGACCCGATAACATATTCTCTATGTTGAAACCCCCCTTTTGCGATAACTATAGTCATCCTAATTATGACACCAACCGTAGCCATCAATTTTTTCAACTGTAAAACTACGATGGTGGGTGGTATTATAATATCAATGGTATACCATCCCAATTTTGATGTCCTACTATCAAAAAAAGGTCTCAAATGTACTAGTGTCTTCATCTCTTCACCAGTGACAGTGCCCAAATGTTCTAATTTCTCCATTGGAGTGGCCTTGTCATCATATGTAACTTCAAGCATTAAGTCAAAACATATATCTCTTTCCATTAGCACTACTTGTGCTTCCTGATTTAGCTTATCCTTCTTGGCCTTAGTCTTGATTTTAATTTCAAAGTTAATCATTTCTTTAGGGCTCATAATGCTCAAGTCTATTTATCCCTTGATCAATATATCATCTTCATCAATGCTCATCTTGGACTATGAGGAAGATGTTACCTTTTATTGTTCTTTTTCCTTCTCTATTATATCCTCCTCTTGTTCATGTTCTTCTTGTATAACAACATTTGTAACCTCCTTTCTTTTACTTGTTCTTGTTACTGATCATTTGTAGGAACTTTATATTATGCACTATCAGTCATAGCTTGATCAATAACCATGTTTATTGGATCTTATTCTTTTTGTTCCTTCTATAAATCTTCTTTATCATGTGATTCATGTTGATATTATGTATCCATGTGCTCACCCTGTAGCACCATGGAAGGGATATCACTTGTATTGTCCTTCTCATTTCTGATTTCCTCAAGTGTGATCTTCACATAGTTAACAGTAAATCACTCATCTATTTGAATCACCACTGGATCACTCTCTTCTTTTTCCTTTTCTTTTTCATGTTCTTAATCCTTTTTGTTTTCAATCATACCCAAATGTTTTATTAGGATCTCTTCTATTTCATCCTATACTCCAAGAGACTCACCACATAATAGTATGGTTAGTCTCTTATTTGTTTTGAAGAGGGGTCTTGTCTCTATAAGAATCTTCTTTAGTTCTGTTAGAAAGTAAAGACCACCAAGATAACTGAGGGAGGGGGGGGGGTGAGTTAGTTATTAGATAATTATAACTTTTATCAAACTCAACAACATTTAACCATGTAAGAAATATAATTACCAACCATAGAAAGATATTCATACACAATGACACAATAACACAAGATATGTTGACTAGGGAACCTCTTGATCAAAGAGTAAACCCTGGTGGGAATGATGCCCACAAAAGATGCACTAATATTAATATTCCTTGTGAAAGGATGGAATCTATTAGGAGTCTTATGAACTACATTTAGTACATATGAATCCCTGTTAGGAGATTTTGAATCCTTGTTAAAAGATTCTAACCCTGTTAAGAGTTATGGAAGACAGAAGGACCCACTACCCAAACAGCTTCAGGGTAAGATCATTGAACACACTATCCAAAGAATCTTAAGATTATTCAATTAAAATAATATCAAATATTTTACCTCCTTGCTGTGCCAAATCACACTCATTGCTACACTAGATCTCAATTTCAGATCTTTGTACTTCGCATGTCTTCCTTCACAATTTCGCTTTCACAACTTCATTGGCTCTTTTCTTCACTTCATGCATATATTCACATTCAACCATACCATGCTCATATTACTTACACATTAAAATAAGGAAAAACATTCCTTCCTTTATACCAGACTCAAATAATTACAAATGAGTCGGCACATAATTACAAAATAAAAGTTTCCACACACTACATCAAAATTACACAAAAATTGATAGCTTCCAAATACAATAACTCTTCACTCATGTGACCTAAAAGTTTTCACTATCATCCATGTCACTATTAATGTGTCTCTAGCTTCCCTTTAACTATGCAAAACTAGATTCCATCCCGATTAGGAGATATCATCCGATTTCCACAAACCGCTACTCAAGAACACTGCCTGAATACTACTTCCACCAAAATGCTCATAATTTTAATGAATAAATGAATTAGTATCTACACTCTTAACCATAGAAATATAACATCTCACAGAATATAACCTCAACATCACATAGCTCCAACTACAATATCCCATGTGCGCTAATCAAAACACTGTCTGCTTCTCTGCGAGTCTCCAGAAGATCACTGTGTTGACATCAATGACAATCATAGTCATGAATGCAACAACAACTACTATAGAATGAATACCAAGAATTAAAAATTTATTCCTAACAATCTTCCCCATTTTCATTGATGGCAACATAGATGAAAAACATCCAATGTTACAAAAAAACCAATACTACGATACTGCTACTTTGAAGATGCTTCAAGTCCTCTTCATCAATCAAATCTTGCTTTGTTTTCCTATTCAGTTCTTTCCAATAGATGGTACAAATGGTACAAATGGTTTTTCATGTACACTTCTCCCCCATTGACACCAATGACATAAATTTCATCATTATGTCAACAACAACTCAATGTCAAAAGACACTATTCAAAAAATATATTCACAAGAGTCCTTGTGACTTAGCTCAGATACACGTACTGCCCCATAGAGGAAGTACCAACATCCAGTCTAGAAGAAGAATAAGTCTCATATACCACTCGAATAGATGCAACCAACTGCATCATTACTCAAAAGTAGGCTATGGCATAACCCCAAGCATACCTCTCAGATACTCAAATGTATCCTTAGGCAAAGGCTTAGTAAATATGTCTTCTATCTATTCCTTTGTGCTTATGTACTCCAGTCTGACTTCTTTCTCAACAAATTTCTCTCTTACAACATGATACTTGATCTCTATATGCTTTGTCTTAGAATGTAATATAGGATTCTTAGACATACTAACTATGCTGGTGTTGTCACAATGTATGACAACAGGCTCAACAAACTTAATTCCAATATCCTTTAGCATTTTCTTCATCCAAATTATCTGGTTACAATTGTTTTTTGCTGCTACATACTCCGCTTCTACTTTGCTCTGTGAAATACAATTTTTCTTCTTGCTTAGCCAAGAAACTAATCTTCCTCCAAGAAAAAAGGCTCCACCACTGGTGCTTTTCTTATCATCAACACTGCCTCCCTAATCAACATATGTATATGCACATAGGGTAAAATAATTAGATTTTTCATACCACAATCCATAGTCCATTGTGCCTCTTAAATATCTCAGTATCCTCTTTACTACTGCATAATGTGATTCTCTAGGTTCAACTTGAAATATTGCTACAATTCCAACTGAATGTGCTATATCAGGTCTAGTGTGTGTCAAGTACTGTAATCCTCCAATCATGGATTTGTATTTCTTCTACTCAACTGCTAATGTTTGATCTATGCTACATAATTTATGTCCTGTAACCATAGGTGTTCCAACTAGTTTGCAGTTCCCCATTCCAAATCTTTTCAACAAATCATTCAGGTACTTTGTCTGACTTACAAAGATACCATCATTATTTTGTGTTATCTGTAATCCCAAAAAGTATTTCATCTCACCAATCATACTCATTTCAAATTCAGTCTTCATTTCATCAGCAAATTTGTCACTAGCTTCATCTTCTCCTCCAAAAATAATGTCATCAACAAAAATAACTATAATCAAAAATCCATTTTCAATCTCTTTTGTGTACAAATTGCTATCAGTTGTTCCTTTAGTAAATCCCAATTTTAACAAATACTTATCCAGTCTTGCATACCAAGCTCTTGGTGCTTGTTTTAGTCCATATAATGATTTCTTCAGTTTACATACCATGACTCCTTCTTGAGTCAAAGGAAAACCTTCAGGAAGCTCAATGTAGACTTCTTCTTCCAATTCTCCATTAAGAAATGCAGACTTCACATCCATCTAATATACTTTGAATTTCTTAAAAGTTGCATAAGCCAAAAACATTCTTACTACTTCAATTCTTGCCACAGGTGCAAAAGTTTCTTCATATTCAATTCCTTCTTGCTGTGAGTATCCCTTACATACCAATCTTGCTTTGTTTCTTACTACTTCTCCTTTTTCATTCATCTTGTTTCTAAATACCCATTTAGTTCCAATCACATTCTTGTCTTTAGATCTAGGGACCAATTCCCATGTTTTGTTCTTTTCAATCCGATCTAGTTCTTCTCTCATAACATTAACCCAATGTTCATCTTTACAAGCTTCACTAGTAGATTTAGGTTCAATTTGAGAAATCAAACATAAATGTACCTTATTTCGAGTCAGAAATCCTTTGTCCAAATGTCCAATAACTCATTCAACAGGATGATGTCTTGATATATACTTGTTCGGTGTCATAGTCTCAGATCTTGTTTCAACTATAGATTCTTCTCTAGATTCCTCTTTGGTTTCTTCAGCATGACTTTCATTCAACAATTCACTATCAGTCTCATAGAATAATTCAGTAGTTTCAGTGTTAGGCTAAGGATGAGCTTCTTCATTAGATTCATAATCAAGCATTCTTTCCTAAATTTTGAACTTTTCATCAACTTTAACATTTGCACTCTCAACAATAGTTTTAGTTCTCTTATTGTAACATCTATATGCTTTTCTCTTCAAAGAATATCCAAGAAAAATACCTTCATCACTTCTAGGATCAAACTTTCCAATATCATCATCTCTCTTTATATAACATTTTCTTCCAAATATTCTAAAATACTTAACTGAGGGTGCATGTTCGAACCATAATTCATAAGGTGTCTTGTCTGTGTCTGCTTTGATTTGTACTCTGTTCATTGTATATACTACTATATTCACTGCTTCTCTCCAGAATGTCTTCACCAAATCATTCTCAAATAACATAGCTCTTGTTGCTTTAGTTGCTGATCTATTTCTTCTTTCTGCAATACCATTTTGTTCAGGTGTTCTAGGGGCTGAAAACTATCTCTTAATACCATTTACTTCACAAAAAGTGTTAAAATCTCTAGAAGTAAATTCACCACCTCTATCTGATCTCAAACATTTAATCTTAATTCTAGATTCATTCTCAACTTTATTCTTAATGATCTTAAACTTATCAAATTCTTTAGATTTTTCTTTAAGAAATGCAACCCAAATCATTCTTGTAAAATCATCAACAAGAATCATAAAATACCTTTCTCCATAGAATCCTCTAGTCCTGGTAGGACCGCTCAAGTCTGTATGAACAATCTCCAACTTCTCTATAGATGTGAACTTCTTACTAGGAAATGAACTTCTCTTCTGTATAGCCATCACACATTCTTTCCAAATCATGTTAGTAGGCTTCATAATTTTAGGAAAATCCCTTATTGCAAGTGTAGTACTCACTGTCACAATATTATCAAATTTTATATAAAAAAACCTTCTATGCCATAACCAACTATCATCAATCTTAGTAATCAAACATGTCATCTCAGTAGGATTCAACTGAAATACATTACCTCTAGTTCTAGATCCAGTTCCAATCAGATTTCCATCTTTATCCTTTATCACACAAGTTTTCTCAGTAAACCAAACATGATATCCTTTATCAACTAACTATCCAACACTCAAAAGATTATGTTTCAATCCATCCACAAAGTAAACATCATCAGTATTATTTTTTCCATCAAGAGTAATAGATCCTATACCTTTAATAAAACAAGGTGCATTGTTTCCAACTCTAACAACTCCTCCATCATAATTGTTAAACTTTATGAACTTCTTCATGTCTCCAGTCATATGATGTGAACAACCACTGTCTATAATCCAATCAACTTTCTTTTCAACTTGGGAAACTAAGGCTTTTTTTTCCTTAACATCAGATTTAGGATTCTCTTCCTTAATTGCTACAAATCCTATTTCATCATTATTCTCTGTATCACTTTCACTCAAAGTTCAAGTTGGGTGACCCCACAATAGTGGGTTACACTTTTTTAGACATGTCAATTTTTGCTGAAATGACACATTTTCAATAAAATATGATTATTTAAGCCTTGAGAGGTTCAATTTGAAGGAATTAATTAGAAATGGTTAGCTCAAAGCCTCATAGATTAAAAAATCATTGATATAACATATATACTCCTCATTCATACCTACAATGGAGTCTCCTTCCCACCTATTAAAATGCTGATAAAAAATCACTTCGACTTTATCTTTTGGTGGATCAAATGAATCCATTCAAAAAAGCTATCTATGTAGTAAGGTACTACTGAGAAAACTCTTTCCAATTATTATAATGTTAATATATATTAAGTTTATTATGACTTTGTATTTTTAGTTTTACTAAACATAGATATTTCACCATATCTCCAACTCTATGTTCGATGCTTATGGAAAAATAGTAAATAAGAGAAATTTTTTTTCTAAAAAATATATGCCCTAGGTATTGAAGTTATCTTTCTATCAAAAAAATTAAAATAAAATTGGACAAATACACAAAAAGTTATAAGCTATGTAGTCAAGGTATGTCAACATTATGGCTTGGTCAACTTCAAACATTAATAAAATATGAAATAATCATGATAATTTCATAAAACCAATTGCATACCCTCCATATGGATGTTCAAAAACTAAATTTGAAAGAATCACATTGATATCTATTTTAGAAAAAAAGATATGCTCTACGAAAACAATATAACTCTTTGAAAATGATGTTTTTAGCAACATACCAAATTTTGTGGGAGAAAGAAAAAACCAATGAAATCAATTCAAAAATTAAAAAAAATAAAATATTTAGAATCTAGATAGAAAATCCTAAAAGACTCTAATTTACTTCATCTTTTGATTCTTAACGGTTTAACGACAATATGCATTCAAATCTAAAATTTTTATTCAAAATTTAGAGTACAGTGTCTGTTCAGGAAAAAAAGTGTAACCCACTATTGTGGGTTCACCCTCTTTCAATACTAGCTTCAAGATCTTCATCATTAGCATAATAACATTCCTTAGACCTTCTAGGATTGAAATTGTTTCTATGCTTCTTTACTCTCTTAGGACACTTAGATGCAAAATGACCATATTCTCGACAAGTCCAACATTTGAAAATTTTCTTACCATCTGGTTCTCTCTTCACAAGCAAGGAAATACCTTCTTCAATCTTCTTGTATTCTTCATTTCTAGATCTACTATTGCTGGCATAATCTCCACTCACACTGATGCTTCTTGAAAAAGTAGGGCGAACACCAAGAGCACTGAATGCTGTCTCCATTCTAGGTAAGTCTCCTGATAACCTCAGGTTCATCTCTACTACTTCCAATCTTCTAAGAAGAGTTTCTCTTGTAAAGTTTGTTGTACAAGGTATACCTTGTTCAATCATCTATGTTGTCTACTTAAATACAAGATTCAATGTCCTTAGAATTTTCTATATCACTTCATTCTCTGTCTTTTCTCCTCCACAAGATTTTATCCTTACAACAATTTTTGACATTCTGCCAAAATAGCTTCTAACAGATTCATCTTCCATCATTCTTATATCTTCAAATGCACATATCCAATTATGTAACCTAGCTTTCTTTGCATGTTCATCACCTTCAAAAGTAGAATGTAAAGCTTTCCAAATTTCATGAGATTTTTTCAAACATTTTACCTGACTATACTCATTCTCTAGAAGTGCTTTCAAAAGTGCTTCTCTTGCAAGTATGTTACACATGAATAGATCTACCTCATCTATAGAACTTGTTTCAAGTTTATCTTCTTCAATGATAGTCTTATTATTCTTTGTAATCAACCAATAACCTAGTCCTAAACATAGTAGATGTGTCTTCATCTTCTCTTTCCAGCTGTCAAAATTTACTCCATCAAACGTAGGGCTTTCTTTCCTAAAATTCACCATGGATCTCCTTAAGCTGTTAAACTTTCCTTTCAAGGACCTGCTGCTCTAATACCAATTGTTAGAAAGTAAAGACCACAAAGATAACTAAGAGGGGGGGGGGGGGTGAATTAGTTATAAAATAATTAAAAATTTTATCAACTTCAACATCATTTAACCATGTAAACAATATAATTACCAACCATAGAAAGATATTCATACACAATGACACAATAACACAAGATATGTTGACTAGGGAACCTCTTGATCAAAGAGTAAAACCCAGTGGGAATGATGCCCACAAAAGATGCACTAATATGAATATTCCTTGTGAAAGGATGGACTCTGTTAGGAGTTTTATGAAATACATTAAGTACATATGAATCCCTGTTAGGAGATTTTGAATTCCTGTTAAAAGATTCTAACCCTATTAAGAGTTATGGAAGACAGAAAGACCCACTGCCAAAATAGCTTCAGGGTAAGATCACTGAACACACTATCCAAATAATCTTAAGATTATTTAATCAAAATAATATCAAATATGTTACCTCCTTACTATGCCAAACCCCACTCACTGCTACACTAGATCTCAATTTCAGATCTCTGTACTTCACATGTCTTCCTTCACAATTTTGCTTTCACAACTTCATTGGCTCTTTTCTTCACTTCATGCATATATTCACATTCAAGCATGCCATGCTCATATTAATTCTACATTAAAACAAGGAAAAAAATTCATTCCTTTATACCACACTCAAATAATTACAAATGAGTTGGCACACAATTACAAAATAAAAGTTTCCACACGCTACATCACAATTACACTAAAACTGTCAGCTTCTAAGTACAATAACTCTTCACTCATGTGACCTCAAAGTTTGCACTATCATCCATGTCACTATCAATATGTCTCTAGCTTCCCATTAACTATGCAAAACCAGATTCCATCCTGATTAGGAGATATCATCTGATTTCCACAAACCGCTACTCAAGAACACTGCCTGAATACTGCTTCAACCAAAATGCTCATAATTTTCATGAATAAATGAATTAATGTTTGCATTCTTGACCATAGACATATAACATCTTAAAGAATATAACCTCAACATTGCATAGCTCCAATTGTAATATCCCACGTGCGCTAATCAAAACACTGTCTACTTCTTTGCGAGTCTCCAGAAGATCACTATGTTGACATCAATGAAAATCATAGTCATGAATGCAACAACAACTACTATAGAATGACTGCCAAGCATTCAACATTCATTCCTAACAAGTTCCTCTTCTAATATTATTGGTTGTAGTTATAGTAAAATATACTAAATTAAATCCAAGTCCCATCTAATAGCATAATGCCATCTGGCTTCAATTTTATTGTATAGAGAAGTGGTTATATGTCCTTATAATTCCATCACCATTTTGCTAAAATTATTCATTCTATACTCAACATCCTTAATCTATTCTTGGTCTTCCTTAAAAAACTTATCATAATAATTGTTAACTTTCACAAACTATCCCTACTATCTAACATTATTGATGATCTCATTAACAAGAAAAAATAGTTTGAAATGTAACATTGGCTTAACAAACTTGGTGGTGGGGGAACCTACCACCTTTGATTTCTTTCATTTTTCTTTGAGTTCCTTCTTCTTTTTCTCTGAATTTGTCCCTTCACTCTCTTCATTAGCAACTTTCTCATACCTTTTTTCTCTTTTTTATCCCTTTTACCTATCACCTTTTTTGTGCTTTGTGTATCCTTAATTGATATATTATTGTACTTAGTAATATTTTCAGATTTATTAATAAGTGGAGAGGATTTTTTTCTTTTCACAATAGTTGCACTCCTTGTTTTCTAACCAATTGGGGTACTACTGTGTTAGTACCCATATAGAAACTCATTTAAAAATTTTAAAGTCAGTCATTCCATCTCTAATTCTCTTTTTGATTATTGGTAAATTGAAGAACATGATTTGAACCATTTTGAACTAGTTCAAGACTGGTTCAAATGGCACAAGCGAGTTCAGAGGTTCATAAAGCTCAAATATGGCTAAGTTCAGTATGGAGGTGTAACACCCCACCAGGGAACCCAAAAGAAACTAACCTAGAATATGATACTAAGTTTGGTGAACAATTTTTTTTTCTTCTAAAGTTTACATATAAGATATACATTCACATGAAGGCATTAACCATTATCTCACATAGCACACATCGTAAACATAGGTTACAATTCTAATGGGTCCCATGACGTAGTATTACTTACTAACATAAAACATTAAATAACATCAAAAAATGTTTCCATAAATTAAATACAATAATTACATCGTAATGATTACATTTCATGAACATTCATTAATCCTAATAAACATACATCCACTACACATGTCGCAGGGTATGCATTAATCATTCTAACAACTAAATTACAATATCTAGATTAGGTATCACATGCGATACTCTAATACAAGATTTACAATAAAGAATAAGTATATAAGAACATCAATGAAGAAGTAACATAAGGAATCCAATTGCAAAGACACCATCAAGCACTGGTACCAGGACGTCGAATCTCGAATGGTAAAGAATCACTACCACCCATCCATGTAGAACCACAAAGGTCTACCCCACAGTGCTGAGGAGATAACATTGGACCCCAATCGGATAATCAAGTCAATATAGGAAACACCACTAGGAAACGAATCCTGATAGCTTACTAACTCAAGGTCAACAAAGTAGTGAAAGGTATGACTCACTAATCTAGAGGCAACCGACCATGTAGGATAACTAGACTATGTGTAGGAAGGTGTCATCATGTACGTCCAACCCTTGAGTCTTGTCCTGGTAATCTCTTTGGATCCCAACACTCAAGTGACCATACACAGATCAATGACTTCTCATACAGATGAAGCCATTAACTATGCTAGACACACACCTCTCAAGGTGGCAAGCATCTTCTCCATTCCCACCTTAGTCTGTACTAGCACTAAAGCATGGGTGAGGAACTTATCTTATTAGGTTCATTTATTTCCCCTTAATTTATTAAGTTATCACTTGATTACAGATACTTACAATAAGTGATCCTAGCAGCCACTTGTGGGCCCCGGTGCTTATTGCAAGCCACCTCCTAACACATATCTAGGTAAACTACCCTAGGCTCATAGATCTCTCCTAAATTAAATCTTAGATAAAATAGATAGTCACACATCCAGAATCCTCACAAAAACCAAGATTGACTACATAAACATAATCACTGATTCACATAGTACAACAAGAGCCTGTAAGGTCAACTAGAATATAAACAGTACATACTCACGTAAAAAAAAGGAAACAACATGAACAAATAGAAAATTCTCATGCCTCTGTCTCTCCTAGGTCATCTAGTTCCCATAACACTGACAACCCCAACATTTAGGAAAGATAAAAACTATATTGTAGAAAATAGCCAATTTCAGTATAAATGATGCATGTACCAATATCAGATAATCTAAACATTCAATACTAAATAAAAGTCCACTTCGAACATATAATTGCAAACACAACTTATGGTAAAATTAAACATCATATACATCATCTCTAGGCTCGATTACATAATAATCTCAAAATCAATTCAATTGATTAAACCTAATCTAATTGCCAATTGGATTTAATTATACTTTAATAGAAATTCACTAAAACAATACTAGAGATAATTAGAATCCATTAACCCAATTATCATTGCCTAATAATAATTATTAAAAGGAAACATTACTAGAAAATTGGATTCTAATAACAAAATTTGCTTATAAGAAATATGAAATTCATTAATAAAATTACCAATAACAAGTAATCACATTAATACAATTTTATTAATATTTTAAATAAATCATATTAATAAAATAAATTACTAACAAATTAAAAACTTTATAAATTGATTTGTTAACAAATTATATATATATAAAGATTAATTTATTAACAATTATATATATATATATATATATATATATATATATATATATATATATATATATATATATATATATATATATATATATATATATATATATATATATATATATATATATATATATATATATATATATATATATATATATATAAACTAATTATTAAACAAATTAAATATAATATATAAAAATTTATTAACATATTAAAAATTACATATAAAAATTTATTATCAATAATAAAAATACCATATAAATTTTTTAACAAAATTAAAAAAAGAAAAGCTAACCAAAGTTTGTGGGGGGGGGCCACGGCCACCCACCACCCTGCCTACACGACAGGCTAGCTTGTCGGTGACAGTCCTAGACTGTCGTGCAATAGCCTAGTCTGTCGTGCGCACAAGCTACGATCCGGCCAAGGAGGTGTGAGGGAAGGGGGGTAGGGGACAGGTGGTCCCCACCTCCCACCTTATTAGAAATATAAAAAATTTTTTAAAAAAAATTTTAAAAAAATTTTTATAAATGAATTTTTTTAAATTTTTCGTTTGTACAAACAATAAAGTACGAATCCCATTTCTATTTTCTTATAATATTTTTATTTTGACATTTTCAAAATTTCGTAGATCAAAGCACTTTCATATACATTTTTAAATAAAATTTTCAATACAAATTTCCAGATTCAATATTCTTGGAAAGAAAAAAAAAACCTTGATTAATAGATGTATATTTTAAAACATCATATATATTATATAAGGGCTCTATTTCCAAAAATGGAAATAACAGGCCTGGTGTTTTTCTTTCCAGAATTGGAAATTTCCGTTTTACACACACATGAGATTTCTTTTTTGTCTTTTCTCTAATTTGTTTTTATGAATACATTTTCAATTTACTAGTGTAACTTTTATCTTTAAATGTCATTATTTTTTTACTGTGGTAATTTTTTGCTATTGACTGTCATTTTTTTTTACAGAGAGGAGGGTTTTTTACCCAGAATGACCATTTTCCATCCAAAATAAATTTTTGAAGACAACCCAATAATTTTATTCATTCTTACTATAGGTATAACTATACAGATTTTAATTTTTTCATTTTCTAAGTGCCATAGGGTGAATTTTCTCCCAAAATTTCAGCAGCATAACATTACTATGCCAAGTCACAATATAAAATCAAAAACATAAATCAGAGGGTTTCCTAATACCCATAATGGAGCATAATAGAAAAATAGAATCACATTCATAAATCAAATCATGCACATCTAAATAATAATAATTTTTGTAAATGAAATTACAGGAAGATTAAATCAAACCCTACCTCAATCCAATGCTAGATACTGAGATAGAATACATGTGAGATGAATACAATCCTAGAACTGTCAATAGAAAAGCTCAACCTGCAGGCTCTGAGTCACAGTGCAAGAAATTCCCAAATCCAAAGCAAGAAATCTTCACCCAAAATTCATGCACATTCTCCAAAAACTCAAGAACACAAAGGAAACATAAAACTCCCAAAAGCTCTCTCCAAAATTGCTCTCCAAAAACTCCTTAACCAAAATGAATGTCAAATCCCCCTATTAGGGGTTCAAATCCAATAATTAAGCAAACCCTAGATGATTCACACATAGAACTTCTAATCCAACTCTCTCTCCTTTGTTGAGGGAAAATACCAATTAATAAAATAAAATTAATTTAATTATGCACAACACAACTTAGTCTCCTAAAGGCAAGTTGTCACTTTTCCAAAACTAATCACTTTCATACTAAATAAAGCACATGTTAATAATAAAATCTATTATTAAATAATTTAAAATTCCTACAATATTAAATCATGCTATAAATATTAATTTAATAACTAAATGACAATTTCAAATATATTTTCACAAAATTAATTAATTAATATCAAATATCTTAATATTTGATTTTTGATTAATTAATGATCACAAAATAACATAGGAAATAAACTTAATATTATTTTCCAATATAATATTAAATTTATAACTATAGAAAATCACACATACAAACAACAATAAATAAGGACCATCAAATAAACATACCAACATAGAGATGGAGTCCATGAACTTTGTCACCTAACAAATTCAGGTAAGGTGGTCAACGGATACTTATCCAATAATTAGGATAATTGGGCTTAGATTTAGGGTTGTTGGGTCCATCTCTTACCTCCCCTCTTTACCATTGAGATGAGTATATTTTTGGGCACGCTCACTCTTGCCAATTTAGGGAAGATGATGCCCTATACCCACAAACCTGTCATGAAAAAACAACGCATATACATACAACATATAACAAGCAATGATAGGGTACAGTCGGTCATGTGGATCTCGACAAAGTGAGTAACTACGCCTCCGCCTTCTACCATAAAGACACATAAAATAGATACATACATATGAGCACCATACACATGCCAGTATGGGGTAAGTACATCATAGTCCAACTGAAACATGAAACATCTCAACAAAATATATATATCAATATCCAAACATGACATCACATAATCATAAACAAAACCATAATCCAAATCATCAATAGTCACTGACATAATAAAATCTGCACACAACAATGTGGTCTAAAAGAGCATGGTATCTAAAAAACTGAAAGAAAACTATGGAGGTACTACACAAGGTTCAAAGATTCCAAGTTCAGTGTTATCAGTAGTCTGGTGACTTCAAAGTTTAGAAGGTTTTGAATTCAGATTTCAAGTTGTAAGGCATAGTTTATCAGTTCAAAGGTACATTTTGATTCTGGGTTCATAATGACTTGACAAACTCTTCCTGTAATACCCCAAAAATGGGCTATAGGTTCATTAACCTCCTACATCAACAATTTGAACAAAATCGACATCAAAGTCCTAACCTAAGGCACATCTGCACATTATCAAATTTAATTAATTTTATCCTAAATTCTGCATCGGAGAATATTCCTAGCAATATTTCTAATTATCTTGATTATCTTTAATTTAATGATTATTTGGTGATAAATCACATTTATCCTAAAGTTGATTAATTGAATATGATGAATATTTAATTAATTGATTTAATTCTGCCACTTAATTATTTAATTTAATTATATTTATTCCTAAGTATTATTATTTAAATTTGACAATAAATCAAAATTATTATTATTAATTGATTAAATTCTTATTGAATTAATTAAAGCAAGTTGTCATATTTAATGATATTATTTTTGAATAAAAGTTTGATTTTAATAATTGATTAACCCATAAATCAATTGTTTTAATTTTTAAATCATTTAAGTAGAGAATAAATCACTTTATTTTTAAATTAATTCATATTAAATCATGCATCATCAGAAAAGCAGGCAACTAGAAATTAACAATCAATTTTAAATTTAAACTCAACATCTGATGATGAGTTGTAATTTGATCTAAACTCTATTTTGAGTTAAAGCCTTGCTTTTGCATGATTTTATAAATTAAATATCTTTTATTTTTTATAACTCAAAAATCAACCTGAGTTTATCAAGAGTGATTTATGACTTTTTTTCATGCACCTCCAAAGCCTTGGATTTCTATAAAATCAAGGCTCAGCTCTTTATAATTCATCCACAGAATCCATAGAATTTGCATACTTACTCTGGAGAATCGACATCTGAAGAATTGAAGCCTCTTGTAAATCAACAATTTTTGTAAGATCAATCTTGTTTTCAATTCATTTTAGTTTTATTTCATATCATTGTTAGATCAATTTCATAAAGAATAGATTCATATCAATTTTTCTCATCTTATTGCATAAAAAACCCAAAAATATAGATTAATTTGCATTCATTACTTCATTGCTATCTTGCATTCAAATCCTTCATTTAGGTGTCATTAATGTTGCTGGTCTCAGTCTAATCTGAGAAGATCATACTCGCACCTACTAGAAGGTAGTAAATCACCTAGTTAGTTTAGCTTTCAATTCATTGCAGATTTTGATTTTGCTAACCTCTAATGTTTTACTGAAGTGTTGTGTCTATAGATCAGGTACAAAATTTACACACTTTTCTAGCACCCACCGTGGGGCAACCCACCTTTACATGTTGGTTTTGATTTTTTTTGGAGCTAAAACCCTAAAGTTTCAAAGATTTAATTTTATCTCCCAAACGGCTTGGAGTTTTGGTCTAAAATTTTGTTTGTAGGTTGAAGACATATCAGGGAACCTTCGATAAAAAATTTAGAATATTCCAAGATGTTTTGAATTTTTAATAATTTTTTTTTTAATTTTTCATAAAAAGTTAATTTTTAGTGCAAATCAGCATATTTTTGGAAAGTTTTACATTTTCAGAAGTCTCTTTAAATTATATAGGGGGTCCATTCTTTGTGTTTTAAATTTGGATACAATATAATAGCTCAAATAGTTGATTTACAAAAACTAGTCTGTTTTGGTAAAAGGGGTCTCTAGCACACAAATGAAGAGATTTTTCTAAAACTTTTACATTCTTGGAAAGCTCTCTATTTTTTAGTAGGGGTCTCTATTTTTCATTTCTATTTTTATGGTTGAAATAATATAAAAAAAAAATAGATCTTGTTGACTAGGTCAAAATACAAAAAAAATTAAAATTTTGTGATGGGTATGCACTTATTTTTCATATGATTCAATGCATGATATGAGTTATCATTTGGATTATTTGTTGGTTATTATTTCTCCTAATAATTGGTTTTCATATCTAACCCTAGGGTTTGCATAAGTTGAATATACCTTGCATATCTTGTTTTCTTATTTTCTTGTTGGCTTGTTGGAGAGTTTGTGGCTTGCTTACATGGAAAAGCCCAACAAAAATTGCTAAAATAGGAAAAATCTACTAAGCACATTGCAAGGAACTCAGGTATTCTATTACATCTCATAACACTTCATTTTGGGACATAAAACAAACTCTCTTGTGTCAAGCTTGTGTGACTTTTCTTGCTTTCATATCACAGACTTCATTTTGGGCTATAAAAATGAACATAGTTTGCTTTCAGCATCTTTGTTACACATAGTAATTAGGCCCAATAAACACTATTTATGGATCTTGAGATAGTGGGTTTCCAGTGAAACTCTTCTCAATGAAGGATCCCTTGTAGGTGGGGAGGATACTTTGAGGGTCTCACGTTCTACTAGATCGGTGTGTCTTCAACTTTTGATTGAGGCATTCTCTTTCTAGAGAGGTTGATAGATCACGAGGGGTTGACATCATAGATCTTTGTGAGATAATCTTAGTCTTAGCATGTCAGATTTATCTATCTACTTTGTTTGGGTTAAAAGTGAAAAGGCTAGAGGACTATGCTCTACTCCCTTTTTGGGTAGTATCAGAAACTCAAATCCTTGAATCTGGAACTAGTCCCCATGTGGTATATTTTATGAGTCACCTTTAGAGAGGGTTAACCATAGTGGAAATTACCTTAATTGGGTTAACCATGTGGATGGAACCTCAAGCAGTAATAGCCATTTTTGCCATGGTAGCGACAACCGCTATATAAATGTCCTTGTGGAAGAAATCTTCACAGGTGTGGTCTCTTGTTGGGTTTTCAGATCTCCCTAGCAGCTCTTGATTGATTAAATTCTCAAACTGTGTCAAAAAGCTAGTGCACTGGGATTAGAGTTCACCCTCTTGGATCATAAAAGTTGCAGAGTTAGACCATTACTAAAAACCCTAGTGAGGCCAAATTTTCATTTTCTAGGAATATGTGCATTATTGAAAATTTTTTTGGAACATACACAAGTAGTATTTTTAGGGATTAGCACAATAAGTCACTATTGCTTGTTCATGCACAAGGTTGCTTTTTCCCTTGTTCATTGTTTTTAGACGATTGCTTGCTTCCCTTGCTTATTGTTTTGCATGCTTGATATCTTCTTGGTTACTTGAAATGAACTGTCTTCAAAATTTGCAAACAAAATGATACTAAAAAATTGAAAAATTGCAAATTTGAAGCAAAAATCCTTTCTGGAGTCAAAAGTCATCCCACAGTCTCAGAAATTCATATCCAAATTTTCAAAAAAAAAATTGCCAGAAAGTTGTCAAAACTGTCAAAGACCCAGCTTTTACAGCATATTTCCAGAATCTATCATACAAATCACTATGTTAGGAACAGAGTAGAAACTAGAAAGAATCTGATCATTTTCTTAAAGTGACCTCTTGAGTCTGATTTAGCCTTCTATTTTATCGATTTGAGTCTTTTTCACCTTGTGTCAAAACCTTGTCATAACTATCAATCTTCAATCAATTTTCAAAATGGCTAAGTGTTGTGAGCTTATCTCCACTATCTTTTGGGCATCTACCCATACATCCAGGGCACAGTATCCTTCATCTAATTCAAATTTAATCTTCAATCACTTCAATCTTGACAAGGTTGCATCATTCGATCTTCTTGAATCAAGTCATTTCTCAGTTGTCTTAATCTTGCTCTCTTGCTTCACCTAAGGTTAATGGTGGAAACCAGAACTTCATCATGAAAACACAAAGTGAAATTTAGAACCATGAATTTCAATTATCTTGTTATGGAACCTCTCTTGAAAATGGATGATCTTGAACTCATTGCTCAATTCGAAGAGTATTATTCCAAAAAGCCAATGAGTGACAAATTTATTATGAAAATAAAAGAAAAATCAATTAAATCAGATGCCTTTTTTAGGATCATATGCATGATCCTATCATGACCTCCTTCTTCCAAATGTCTTTCATCTTCTAAGTCTTTTCATTCTTCCTCATCTTCCAATTCTTCTTCCTCCACTGGGTCTTCACCTTCCTCTTCTCCATGATCTCATTCCTCTTCTACTTCTACCAAGAGTCTTACTCCTCATCTTAAGACATACCATGTTGAGCAACATGATAACCCTTATGATACCTCTTCCATGGAGAGTGACACACCCATCTTTGAAGACTATGATAACTATGATGATGGACAATATAATGATACCAATGAGACCTCTGTTCCTAAGAGTCCTCCTCGTCCTGTGTGCATGCTTACTAGAAATGGGACATCACATTGGAAAGATCATGATGGTGATCCATATGATTCTGATTTTGAAAGAGACTTTGATAATTTTTGTGCACAATACCTAAATGATCCATCTATTTCACTTGAAGAAGATAAAGCTTTCTGTGTTGATTATAAACATCAATACTATAAGGATCTCTCATCTAAGATCTCTCATGATGAAAATAAAGATTATACTCTCAAGAAAGATCATGCTAATGCTAAACCTTTGTCTTGTGATGGTTCCCTTCCATCCCCTACTTTTTCCAATGCCCATACATTTTCTAAAGCTTCTAAGTCTTTCAAATCTTTCACAAGTCCTTCATCCACAAAAGGTCCTAACGATTTTCATGTGGTTTCCTATAGTTATCCTCAAGGGCTACCTCTTAAAGAAACTCAAGCTAACCTTTACTTGGCTGCAAATACTTTAAATAATTCTAAACCTAAAGAGCCTAAGCCTTTATACACTATAATGCCTACTTCAGCTAGTCCTTCAACATCTCTTCCAAAGTCTTCCATACAATTCCAACATGCTTCCTTATCCTTAGAAGTGGCTCCATGTCAAGAGGACTCCAAAAACGATAAAGAAAAGAACATAAAGAAAGATCAAGATCAAGAACCCTCCATGTCATCCACTCCATTTCATGATGTCTCTTATCCATTCCATGGTTCTTTTAATCTTGCATCCCCTTTCCCATTCATTCCACCATGTCTTAAGCCTTCTCCTAAGCAAGATCAAGCTACTACTTACACTATTGAGCTTATTGACAATCAAAATAACCTTACTACACTTGCACTTTCCAAAGATGATACTTCCATTAAGGTTGGTAAAAATGGTGTTGTTACTTCCAATGTTAAGCCTATTAAAAATCAAGAGAAAAATTATGCGCTTATGCTATCCAAAGATCCTTGTCAAGATCAAAGTCTTCCATCTTCTTATTCTTCCACTCCATGTTCATTTCCACTTTCTACTCTTCCTAAATCTTTGCAAGCTCTGAACAATCCTATCAAAGAAGGTTCTCATATTCAAGATGTCCATGATTCTATTGAAAATTCTAATGCTCACTCTAAAAATGTTGATGTCCTTGGTTGTCATATAAATGTTGATGAGCTTGTTGATTATCCTTTTTCATCTTCCACATCCATCCTTGGACCTCCTCCACCAATACTAAGGGCTTCACATTTACCTTTCATCTTGGGTCCTTATGTCCCTTCACTTTCCCCTCCTAACTCTCCTAATTTTTCATCCATCTTGGGTCCTTACATCCCTCCATCTCCTATCTTTCCTCAAGATCAACATAGATGCATACCCTTGAATCCTTTTCATCCACCCACCCATCTAAACTAGTCATATCCTCCTTCCACAAGTCCCAACTTCTTTGGAAGTAACTTGAATGTTCAATACAAGAAAAAGAAGCAATACAAGAATCCATAAAAAAAAGAAGATCACCATGTCTCCTCTAAATGACATGGAGGCATAAAGTCAAAAGAGATATATAATAAAAAAACTACAAGACAAGTATGGGTTCCAAAATCCATCCTTAAAGATATTCTCTCTAGATCATCAAAAAAAAATGAAAAGCCTACGACTATATAGATTCCAAAGTCTCTCTTGAAAGAGTTTGGTGTTGAGGAAAAAGTGAAGTTGACATTCAAGCTTCCAAAGACTTCCACTTCATCTTCTTCCAAAAATATTCTTCCATTCCATGTGCCTAAACCTCAAGCTCTACTATCCATTTTCCATATTCCTTCATGTATTCCTTCATTCACATTTCCTCCATCCTCTCGCCACCCTTCAAGGTATGTGTTGATGTTGATCTTGCCTTCCTTTCCATCTACCCTTTCACAATCCTTCCATTCATTATCCTTCTACCTTCTATCCTTTTTCCTCACTTGCCTATTCCTCCTATCTTCCAACCTCACTCGCTTTACATAAAACCTTATCCTCCATTTTTCTCTTCCATCTCCCTTTTTCTATCAGCATCTTTGAGCATATCATTTTGAATCCTTGGCATATCATGATTTATCCTTTCTAGAAGCATTATCTAAAAAGTTTTCCTTCTTCCAAAAAAATATATAAAATAAATAAATAAAAAAATTGAAAATGTGCCTTGGTGAAAACCTGGAAATAGACGCCTTGGTAGAAAAAGTAAAGAGAAATAAATTCATCCTATGGTAAAAACCACTCCCTTGTGGTTCCTTGGATAAGTACCATGATGAAAACCTGACAATCAGGCATCATGCATAGTTCTTCTACATATTTCATCCATTCCATCTTCTCTCTTTGATCTTGACAATGTTGATCTATACACAAATATTTGGCTATTTTGTGAGCTATCTTACGATGATCTTGCTTTCATTCCCTTCCTATTTAGCCTTCATATTTATTTTCCTCCATTCATTCTAGCTTTTCTCTATCCTTTTCCCCTTTGGTCTTGATCTAAAAAAAAAAGAAGAGTAAAACACGGTGCTATAAAATAAAAAAGAAAAAAAAAAAAAAAGTGCCTTGGTGGAAACCTGGAAACATGCATCTTGGTAGCAAAAGTAAAGAGAAATAAATTCATTGTATGGTGAAAACCACTCCCTTGTGGCACCTTGGATAAGTACCATGATGAAAAACCTGGCAATCAGGCATCATGCGTAGTTCTTCTACATATTTCATTAATTCCATCTTCTTTGTTTGATCTTGACAAGGTTGACCTATACATGAACATTTGGCTATTTTATGAGCTATCTTACGATAATCTTGCTTTCATTCCTTTCATGTTTAGCCTTCATATTTATCTTCCTCCATTCATTTTTTCCTATCACTATCCTTTTCCCTTTTGGTCTTGATCTAATAAAAAAGAGTAAAACACATTGCTATGAAGCCTCTTAACATGTCTACTCCTTTGGACTACATCCTGTCTTTCTTTGGCATTATGCTTTTGTGACTTATCCTATGCTGGCCTTTCATTGCTAGTCCAAATATGCTTTACATGATAATTTTTTCCCTAGCTTGGGTATTCTTGAGGAGTTTTCCCTTGAGGATTTCTTCCCTTCATTCTCCTTCATTCTCTTGTCTTCCATCTCTTCCATCAGTTTTCCAATCCCTCTTGTTCTCCACCTTGCTAGACATTGGGACTGCACGATATGATCTTGCTTGGGAGTTTGCAATGGAGAAAGATGCTATCAAATTTGCTAAAAACTATTAAAAGTGTCAAGTACATGGTAACTTGATTCATGCTCTAGGGAGAGATCTAATTCCCTTTACTACACAATGGCCTTTTCACTAATGGGCATTTGATCTTATAGGATCCATATTTCCTCACTCTTCTAATGGACATACCCATATAATCACAGCTACAAATTATTGCACCGAATAGTTAATAAAATAGGAAGAGACTAGCATCTCATGATTAGTCTAGCTCTTTGGGACTATAGAACAAGTATCAGAAGGCCTATTGGGGCTACACCTTTTGCTTTAGTTTATGGGTTTGAAGTGGTACTACCTATTGAGGTTGAAATCCCATCACTAAGAATTAGAATGCATGGTCTAGTAACTGATGATGACTACAAAGTGTCTAGGTTGCAAGAACTTGAACTACTAGATGAGCACAAACAATCAACACATGATCACCTCAAAGTATATTAGAAGAGAATGTCTAGAGGCTACAACAAGAAAGTAAGACACAGAGAATTTCAGGTTGGTGATCTAGTCTTGAGAGAAAATCCTAAAATCAATCACATCGAGAATGCAAGGGAAAGTTTGAACCCAACTGGCTGGGTCCCTTTGTAATCACTGCTACTTTTGGCTCTCGTGCCTACCAACTCTCAATGACTAAAGGAGAATAGCTCTAAGAACCAATCAACATCCTGCATATGAAGAAATTCTATGCCTAAGACATTCAGTCTATGGTAAAATGTCCTAAAAAAATCTTAAAAATTGGAAAAAGTCCTAAAAAAATGAACATCTTGGTGAAAACCTAGCAATAGGCACCTTGATGATTCACAAAAAAAAAAATTAAAAATATCAAAAGTACAAAAAAATTGAAAAATGAAAAATACAAAAAAATGAGAAAAATAAAAAGTGCCTTGGTGAAAACCTGGAAATAGGCGCCTTGGTAGCAAAAATAGAATCTCTGCCAAGATGGTGAAAACCTGACAAACAGGTGCCACTTGTTTCAAAATGCTCCATCTATCAGCAAAATCTTAGTCTTTTCCAGCTTTCAGTCTTGCTTTAGTTTGTACATATCTCCTGGTTTGTTTCAGCATTTCCAATTTTCAATAAGTTAGTCCGTACACCAATCAGCTCAAGTGTCTGTATCCCATCAATGCTTAAAACTTGGGGGTAATCAATGTCATATCCTATGGCCTCTAGTATACTTTAGACGTGTCATATCTAGTTCGAGTCCTTTGAAGCTTCATCCGAGTCAGTCAATTTGTCTCCTCTCTAGAAAGGATTTTGCATCTACAACAACAATCAAACATCAAAACAAACTGAAAATAATCTGTGCTTTTCATGCTTTTATCTCCTTGTATGCTTACTGATTTGCATTGAGATTTTTGCATACTATGTCCCTTCAAGCTCTTCGATGATGTCCTTCATAGGATTTAGAGAGTGATGACTGGGGCATAATCATTTTTTTGTCTTCTGCTTGTATGTGAAAATATAACAACTTTAGAAATTCTAGTTGAAATGGTGTTCAACTGTAAGAGCCTCTATCTCAAATTGGATGGCCATGCGTACCTCAACCATTGATACCTAAAAAATTCAAGGAAGTTTGATCTAACTATTGTCTTTTTGAGTGAGTTCTTTCTCCTACTGTGAAACATGATCTTGCCTCAGGATGTGAACGATAAAGGGTCACTACGGGTAATTCACACTAGATTTGGAATGATCTCTTGACTATTTGATGTGTTTGAATGCAAGGCGTATTCTGGTCATCATGAAATTTATGTTCTGATGTTTATACAAATTTCTATATCAAAATGGACATGATATTCAAGTCATCCTGACATTTGTGCCTTGGTGCTTATATCTAATCTGACATTGCAAAAATAAAATCAATATTCATATGTCCATGGTTGCCTAACCAGTGGGTGTTGTATTGATTCTTGCGCATACAAATTGATATTCATATGTTTATGGTTTCATAACTAGTAGGCATTGTATTGATTTATCTGGTTACCTAAAAATTCAATGATGAGAATGACCGACTCATGATCAGTGACTAGGTCTAGGTCTTAGGTTGCATATCATTCTGCATGTCTCTTTGCATTTTGCATATTTGCATGATCTCACAATGTTTGGATAAAACTTCAAAGCTTAAATGATTCTTCAATCACCTATTCAAATCTAACAAGAGTTGAATCTTACACGAAGGTTCCTCCAACGAAATAGCAAGTAGAATCCTTTTTCGAGATCAAAATCAAAATCTGAGATCATTCATATTGTTAACTACTTGCACATTCAACCTTCAATCATCATAGAAATCTAGTATTCAACTTAACTAATTATCTTACATCAAACCATCCAAATTTCAACTTGGTCAACTATGGTCAACTCATGGTTTAACCGGGTCAAACTTGGTCTCCAGGACCTCTAAACGATGCATAATGTGTTCTCGAATGTGCACAACCACTTCTCTAATTAATTAACATGCTTCTAAAACATTCAACACTGACTTCTCTTGTCAGATTTCAATTTTAATCCCAAAGGGGGCATGGTATTGCACATCATTCAAGTCTATAAATCAATCTTTCTTTTAGTAATTAAGACAACAACCACGTCTAGTTACTAATTCATCAAAAGACCTCATTGCTTGGGGAAAATCTATCATCGCTTGGGGCATATTAGATTCATCGAGATCCATATCAATTTGGTATTCTCTTAATCTTGTAAATTGTATCAGCTTTTTGCAACCATTGGTTCATCAGTGTTCTTTCCTTGGTTCTTCGATAACTGAAGGGTTCAAATGTGATACCAATGTGATTCAATATAAGGACAATCGAGTCTAGAATCGGTCACTCACTTCTTCGCAATCATAAAGTTCAGGATCAGACATTTTAACACTTTTGTTTCATTGGTTCATCGCTATTATAGTGAACATTATCTTTGGTCATTCAGGACCTAATATCTTCAAATCTTTCAATCATCATATCTTTTAAATCAGTTTCATATCAAACATAGATTGTCTTTGAATCACTGTGCTTCACACAATAATTCAAAGAGGGGCAAAATGTAATACCTCAAAAATGGGCTATAGGTTCATTAACCTCCTACATCAACAATTTGAATGAAATTGACATCAAAGTCCTAACCTAAGGCACATCTGCACATTTTCAAATTTAATTGATTTTATCCTAAATTCTGCATCGGGGAATATTCCTAGCAATATTCCTAATTATCTTGATTATCTTTAATTTAATGATTATTTGGTGATAAATCACATTTATCCTAAAGTTGATTAATTGAATATGATGAATATTTAATTAATTGATTTAATTCTGCCACTTAATTATTTAATTTAATTATATTTATTCCTAAGTATTATTATTTAAATTTGACAATAAATCAAAATTATTATTATTAATTGATTAAATTCTTATTGAATTAATTAAAGAAAGTTGTCATATTTAATGATATTATTTTAGATTAAAAGTTTGATTTTAATAATTGGTTAACCCATAAATCAATTGTTTTAATTTTTAAATCATTTAAGTTGAGAATAAATCACTTTATTTTTAAATTAATTCATATTAAATCATGCACCATCAGAAAAGCAGGCAACTAGAAATCAACAATCAATTTTAAATTTAAACTCAACATCTGATGATGAGTTGGAATTTGATCTAAACTCTATTTTGAGTTAAAGTCTTGCTTTTGCATGATTTTATAAATTAAATATCTTTTATTTCTGATAACTCAAAAATCAACCTGAGTTTATCAAGAGTGATTTATGGCTTTTTTTCATGCACCTCCAAAGCCTTGGATTTCTATAAAATCAAGGCTTAGCTCTTCATAATTCATCCACAGAATCCATAGAATTTGCATACTTACTCTAGAGAATCAACATCTGAAGAATTGAAGCCTCTTGCGAATCAACAATTTTTGTGAGATCAATCTTGTTTTCAATTCATTTTAGTTTTATTTCATATCATTGTTAGATCAATTTCATATAGAATAGATTCATATCAATTTTTCTCATCTTATTGCATAAAAAACTAAAAAATATAGATTAATTTGCATTCATTACTTCATTGCTATCTTGCATTCAAATCCTTCATTTAGGTGTCATTAATGTCACCGGTCTTGGTCTAATCTGAGAAGATCATACTCACACCTACTAGAAGGAAGTAAATCACCTGGTTAGTTTAGCTTTCAATTGATTGCAAATTTTGATTTTGCTAACCTCTAATGTTTTACTGAAAGTGTTGTGTCTACAGATCAGGTACAAAATTCACACACACACTTCCTAGGTCCAAATTAGTTTAGGCATCTGCACTTAGATTTATAGTGGTCTAGTTAGGATCAAATATTCTAGGGAAATTCATATCTTTCTTTGGTCTATTCAAATCAGTCTACTTTGGTTCAAATAAGTCTCATACTAGCATTCAGTGGTTTGTAACCACTCCAAGTTCTTGAGAATTGTCAGCTATATGATAGTCAAGTTGTTGACTAGCATGTTACAGTGGATGCTAGGTGTTTGATTACATTGTAGTTTGGCATAATTAAAGCCATGGATATCTATAGATGTTCAACCAGAGTGAAGAGACAAAATAAGTTTAGATGAAGCTTGAGGAAACAATGAGGCAGAATTTACATTCCCAAAAGAGATGTCAAAGGTGAACTCAAAAGCTCATCCAGTTCCATCTAAATACATCTACACCATATTATGGTGAGGATGCAAAGCACAATCCAGAATAGGGGCTAATTATGGCGACAATAGTTAATAGTAATTTCTGAAACATCGAAGAAGATGAGCAGAATTTTCAGGAAGTTTGCAAATTATTTGACATATTATCAATATCTAAACCTAACTCTCTACTCACATGGTCATTCCACACACCCACATTGCCAGACTCACCCCTGATTTGTAATGGAAGGTGAAAATCCAAATTCTGCACTTTTGACACAAAGTCAAGATGACAACTCTAGACCATGGTCATGAACCAATGCTTTGGGTCTCACTATCACTTACCCAACATGTGAACATCAAGATTCTTAGGGACATCAATGTTGAATAACATGGTGGCAAGAGCTCATGCATCAAATTTTGACACGACTGTTCTAATAGAGCCCAAGTTGGTTCTCCTTCCAAATTTTATGGTTGCTCTTCAGTATGCACAAGGATTTGATAATGAATGGCTGCTAAATGAGGCTTTATCTTTAGACTTTAGATTTTTATTTGATGCTAGTGACAACAAGAGACTCAAATCATCTAATAGGCATTCAAAAAGCTCCAATTATAAACCATTTTGTAAAGTCTATCTCTGGGGCATCCATTATAAGAGCATTTGATAAAGAAAGTCACTTCATACATACCAATCTCACTTTACTTGATGATTATACATGAGTCCATTTTCATAGCTGTGCATCTCAGGAATGGCTTGGCCTTCGAATGAACTTGCTATCAAACTTTATATTCTCTTCTTGTTTGGTACTTCTGTTGAGCTTTCCCAAGGGCATTGTTGATCCAAGTGTTGCAGGTCTAGCTGTAATGTATGGATTGAATTTGACAACATTGCAATTTGTGGTGATATAAAACCTATGCAATGTGGAAAACACAATTATTTCTATGGAGAAAATCTTGCAATATTGTAAAATTCCAAGTGAGGCTCCATTACTCATCAAAGAAAATCGGCCAAACTATGATTGGCCATGAAATGGAACAGTGGATTTTGATAATTTACAGGTCTGCTATGGGGCACATCTACCAGTCATCTTAAAAGGCATCACATCCAATTTTGGTGGAAAGAAGGTGGGGATTGTGGGTTGTACTGGTAGTGGAAAATCAACTCTCATCCAAGCCTTGTTCCACATGGTAGAACCTGCACGGGGAAAAATTATGATTGATGGCCTTGATATCACAAAGGTGGGCCTGCACAATCTCCGGTTCAGGATAAGTTTATTTCCTCAGGATCCAGTAATGTTTGAGGGATCCATATGGGTGAATTTAGACCCACTTGAAGAGCTAAGAATGGTGAGAAATGAGACATCAACACTATGAGAAAAAGTGGCCACAATGAAAGCTTCATTGATTGTACACACAACTTCTATGATTGGAGTTGTTGAAGCTAGGGTTCTTGTTCCAAATATGGATGATCTTGATGTAGAATCTCTCAAAGTAGCTGCCAAACATCTTCCTAGTTTGTTGAATGATCCTGCTACTATAGTTTTGGGTTCTTCTACAGATGGGAAGGCTCAAGCACACGTTGTAGAGGCACTTGTTCAAACCAAGATGAAACATAAAGAATTAATTATATTATGCCTTGAAGATTGTAGTGATTAGAGCAATGCCACCACACATAGAGTTGTTATGCAGGTTGACCCCGAGATGTCTCAAACTGTGATGGTTTCAACAAAGCGGGATACAAAAATTCCTCAGTTTTGATGATCTTTGGATGTAGAATTGTTTATTAATCCACCAACTCCTATTCTTGATGGAAATATCTTGGGAGAAACTTTTTTTTTTCACATCAGTGTCGTCTGGAAGAGTGGGAATGAATAAGGATGCAGTTTATAGATCTAATGATGAATTCAAAGAAGCAGTTGCCTCAAGAGAAGCGTAGGATATAGCTTCTTTGGAGGATAAGTTAGGAAGGTCATTGTTCATGGAGGAGCATTCTTGGGGCTAGATAGTGTTTAGTTCCCTCACAAACTTATGCCTAATGTAGGAATGCACCTTTATGGAGGTGCCTAGTATCACAGAGCTATGGCAAAATTATGTTATGTTGCTAGAGGCACTAAGTGTCCACCTATCAGTTGTGAGGATATTTTCAATGCTTGTGGTGTTGAAGATATCCATGATGGAACAAATTATTTTAGAACTCCCCTGCGTAATATAGAATAGAAGTATTATAGTACATATTCCCTACTTGCTAAGAGAGAAATGTTGTCAAACTCCGGATATGAAATGGAGACTATTGATTCATTGAGAAAAAAAGAGAGATGAAATTGATGCTTCATAGGTAGCTACTCCATGAAAATGATAAGAGACATGTCTACGGTTATAGATGATAACAAATATGGAAGAATGGATCCTGAAAAATAGATGGTGCCACTTGTAATGTTTTAATCAAATGTCATACATATAAGAAAGCTTACAAACATTAAAATAATGTTTGGTAAACATTATGGAGGACTCGTAAAAGGAGTTATATAAAACTTTAGGAAGCTCTCAAGAAAGGGGGGGTTTTTGATTTTCAAGAATCAGTTACAAAAGCTATTGAGAAATTGAAGGAGATTAATTGATGGTAAAAAAAAAAAAAGGATAAATAGGCATTCAAGAGATGGAAGCAGGGTTCCAGATTCTACCTTACCCGAGAGACTTTATGCTAGGGGAGGGATAGATTTTAGGATTTTTATTGTAATGCAGAGAAAGAGAGATTTTGGTTTTTAGATAGTGATTGATGTACAGGATCAACAATATCTTTGTTATTTTGTTGTGTTCAAAGAAAGGAAATGCCAACATATTAAAACTTTGATTTTAGATGCTCACTTTCTGATTGATATTCATCTTGGAATGATATTGGTTTTCTTTGAATATGTATCTGTCACATCTGATAATCATCACGATTATCTTTAGACTTTGTGCTCCAGTTTTTCATGTATTTGGAAAGAATAGTCTATCTTTCTCTCTTAGTTTCTTTCTATTATGTAGCATTTGGATAAACAATCTTTGTTTCATTTACTATTTATATCTTTTCAGTTAGTTAGTCCCTTCACATCTATATCATGTTTACAGATAGATGTTTGTAAACCTTTATTGCTTTCAGGTTAAAAGCATTAGCGATTATAGTTTAGTTAATTCATTGTAAATCTTACATGGGGAGTTGTACCCAGATAATTCAGAGGGTGCTTACACTTTTCAATAGCGAAGTGACCCAACTATTGGTGCTAGTTGAGTCTTCTTATTTGGGCATTTTAGGGTCATTTTGCAAACATTTTCTTGGAAGACAAATTTGTTCACCAACATACTGATTGCACCATCAACTTCAAAATCTTCATCATCTATTGCTACACTAGATATGATAGATTGATTTGTAGCATGTTTATCTCTTTCTTTTTCAATCTATTCCTTTCTAAAACCTTTCTAAGTCATGAATTGCTCAACTTCCTTTCTCACATTCTTTTCAATAACAGGCTACATCAAATCATTGTGCACTTGAAGTAACTTCTCTTGAAATATCCCAAACCTTGGAGTCTTGGGATCTATCAGTTGAGCTAAAAAATTATTTGCACACATAGTTAGAATGTCTTCGTCCACCTCATAAGCCATATGAATCACCCATGAGGTCCTTGGCTCAAATGTTTCCATCAAAAAAGTGTTTTTATCTACCATAAAGAAAATAGTGTCCTTATACTTATCAAAAATTTTAGATGGTATCCTTTCCTTTTCATGCATCTTCTTTTGAAATTCTTTAAAGTAACCCCATATTTTTCTAGTGAATTCATTTACCAAGAGTTTGATATTGTTATTTATTTAGATGAAGGCTAGAGTATCTATTTGTAGATACTAAAAAATGGTCCACACCTATGTGCCCCCTTTTTTGGATATGTCTTCAATGTCTAATTTTCATCCCTAATTCACTAATATTTCTCCTTGATTTTTCCTCATTTTGACCTAATCAATCACTTTCAGAATCAATTTGAGCCATTATAAAAATTATTAGTCATTTCAACTCCTTATCAAAATCATCAAAATTGATCTTTGACCTCATTAAAATCATCAATTTGGTCAAATCAATTAATTTTTCTTCTTTAGGGGTAAATAACCCATAATTTATCCCTAAGTCTTAGTTTTGATAAATAAATTACATTTATTTATCCCTTTTCCCCAAGTTTTACAATTAATTAATTTCACATTAATTAATTAGCTAATTATTGATTTGTGGAATTTTCATAATTTTTGAATCCTACTTTCAATTTTGTGGGAATAAATGAATTTTAAAATTAAAAAATTCCCTCCTTTTTCTAAATGGGATTTTATCCTTTAATTTGTGCTTCACCTACTTTTCTAACCACCATTTCTTCTTTTTTAGCCTCCACCTTCCCTTTTGTTTTTGCAATAAATTGCCATAGTTTATGACACTTTTCCTTTTTCCCTTTTGTCATAAATTGTCATAGTTTATGACAATTTTCCATTTTCCCTTTTGTCATAATTGTCATAGTTTATGGCAATTTTTTTTCCCTTCCTTTTGTCATATTTGTCATAGTTTATGATAAATTTTCTTTTCTTTTACTTGCTAATTTCTAATTGTGAATTCAATTTGTCATAAGTTATCATAATTAATGACAAATTCCCTCTTTCAAATTACCAATTGCCATAATATATGACAATTGCTCTTTTGTACACTTAGTTGCTAAATTTGCAATTTCTCTTGCAAATTCTATAAATTGAGATCATTTCTCTCATTTTTAGAAAACTACTATATTTCGAATCTTCTTGTCATTATTGTTAATTCATTTCTTTTATTATTGTCAGATTGAGGGAGTGTTTGAATTAATTTGATTATTTTATGCACTTTGTCTCAATTTCTCTTATCTTAGGATATGATTTGTTTTGTATTCTTTTATAGGTTGTGGGCACCTTGCATGCATTGTTTTCCTCATTTTTCCTCTCCTTCATTTGGTGAACCTGATGTAAACATGCAATTCTAATTCTTTTTTCTTATTTTTATGAGTTTTGCAGGCACAAGAACAAGATCTATGGACTTGGGAGTCTAACTTATGATACACACAAGATTTCTTGTTTTATACATGCAAAAAAACAAATCTTTTTTATTGGTCTTTAAAATGAACATCAAATATCACATAACCTAATTAGGAGGATAAATGAAGTATAAATTTCACATAGCCTACTTAGGGGGATAAATGAACAACGATTTTCATATAGTCTAATTAGGTGGATCAAAGAATCCAATAATTTTCACATTATTTTTAATTAGGAAGGGAAAGAACAACACATTTTCCTATTTTGATCAATTTAATTTCATAATGGGTTAATGAAAAAAAATTCCCATGTAATTTTAATTAGGAAGGAAAAGAACCATAAATTATGTTTTTATTACATTTCCTTTCTAATTGGAAAATGAACATATTTTCTTATGTGTTTTAAGTGTTTTTAGATTGTAATCCCAATGAATTGGATGAACATATAATCTCCCCTATCCTTCATGGATATTGGGTGAAGAGAAATTCATACAACTCTTTTAGAGGGCTTGCCTCTCAAGACTTTCTTTAATAGAGCCAATGAGAAGGAAAAACTCAAGTGGTAATAGGCCAAAGCTAGGTTTCCATCTAAACCACTATATAAATGCACTATTGTGACCAAAAGTCCAATCGAAAATGTGGCTGGGTAATATCTCTCCTTTAGTACCCTTGTGGTGTGTAAAAACTTTGTTCTCAAGGTTGGGAGACCTCTTGTAGGAGTTTATCACACCACTCTCTAAACTGGATGTCCCATACTAAAAACCATGTTGTAGTTGCCAAAAAATTTCTATTTACTGATGCAAGGGCTCATCCATGACCATGAAGAAATCCCACACTTTTATAGATCTTGGTAGAGATAGAAGTCCCTTGGAAAGTTATGTCCCTTAGGATTCAAAGCTTGGTGTCCCTGAGAAGTGATTGCACTATAAGGGGGACCCTGTGCCTCCAAGCCTCTAGGTTGTCCACCTTGAGTAGTCAAATATGAACTTTGTTCAAGTGGGAATTCAATGGATATTGTCCTTCTAGCCTAAGTTGTGGCATATTTTTTTTAGTTTTTACAACAAACATTATGCTTGACATGTCTTGTGTGAGTGTTCAAACATTGTAAAATTTTCAAAACACTCATAAAACCTTCAAAATATTTGCAAAACCTTTCAAAACATTGCTAAACATTAAATTGGTCACAAATACATTATCTTAAAACCCTTGTGAACATATGAACTTTTAAAACATTCATCTTAGATCCTTGTGGCATGTGTAGGAGTCCTCATTTGCATCCATTCCCATATCATAGTCCTTGCATATTTTGCATTATCTTCCTTGCATTTGTAATTCCAAATCCTTACATTAATCCTCATTATAATCTTCATTATTGACCTTGTTATAGTCCTCATTATAGTCCTATTGCATATTTCACTTAGAACCTTTAAAGATTTTGCAAATCCCACAAAATTCCAAATTTTTAGAGTCTTTCCTTAAGTTGTTGAAGATACGATTTTGACTTGGTCCCTTTTGTCTCTCTTATCAAAATTTTCCTTTTTTCCTTTTGTCAAACTCCATCTTTTTCATGTGGGATTTGACACAATCCCTTTTTATCCAAAAATATTTGTCCTTTTGATCCTTTCAAGTCAAGATCCCTATTCAACTTCCCAAGGTTATACCCTTAGATTTGTATTTTCCAAAGATTTTCTCAAAGTCAAAAATTCCAAAAACATAGTTTCATTTTTCATAATCATCCCAAAATCCCAAAACCCAAATAAATTTTCATATTCCCTAAGTTTCACATCATTTAAAAATCCTTTCCATACCTTAGGTTGCATTCTCATTCCAAAGTCTCCTAAAAATCCAAAACAAGGTTGCATTGTGCATTCTCTGATACTTAGTTGCATTTAGATAATGCCAATTGTAACAAGGTCTCAAGCTTCCAAAAGGAAAAAAAGTTCCTATCAACTCATGTACACTTCAAGTGAGGAATCCCATTTTGATCCAAGACAAAGAAAACATTTAAAAACACAAGGTTATGAAACAAGACCCATATTCCATTCAAGATAAGATAACATAAGCATCATGAACCCTTGAAGATAAGGGACCCAAACACATTATGACCCAAGACCTATGAATCATCACAAACACTTCCTAATGCAAGACAAATGGAATATTGTAACCCAAACTTAGCTGTGAGGCCTCACCCCGAGCCTATCATAGCCATTCAATTTTGCATTCGAGATAGACATAGTTTATCATTATATTTTGATGCTCTATGGATTTTTACTAGTACCTTATGTTATGTTTTTATCACTTTAGTAGTTGATGCACATTATATTATGATTGTATGATGATTAATGAGACATCAGTTGGAACATACATGTGTGTTCTTAATCCTATTTAATGAATGAATTATGATGTCATGAGAAGATTTAATTTTCAATTAGATTATATATGTGTGCAATGATTATGTTTCTAGTGAATTTAGTGATGAATTATATATATTCAAGATGAGATTTATGTTACTTAAAAATGAATGATTATGCCATGTGAAACTTTAATTTAGTTATGAATGATTGTTTGAGAATTATTTGATTATTAATGTTATGAATTTACATGTTTTATTTCCTTGGACTGCTGATATTGGACTTGAGTGTGTAGGGAAATAGGCCATGGTAAATTCAGGGAATCATCAAAAAGACTAATGTAAATATCCGTTTGAGCCAAGGTTGCTTCTAGTGAGAAGCCAAAAACCTCATTGTAATGTATTTAATTTGTAAAAGTATGATGCATGAATGTATTTGATTTATTTGTTAATTGTGTTTGTTATTTATGTTTAGGAATTCCCAAGTGGATATGCCACATGGCTTGTGATGTGTCTTTTTGTTTGTGTCACTTGAAACGTGTGTGTACTTGTGGCCATGACATGTCCACTTGGGGATTGGTTGAACACCAACCTAGGAAGGTACCCTTTAGGATCCCCATGAGAAATCTCTTGGTTAGGGAGTTTGAGGTAGTGTCTAATTGTAAGAATTTTCAAATAGAAAATATTGAACCAAGGATCTAGAGGTTAAAGAAAAGCACAAGATATGATATGAATGCAATGATGGATTGAATAGATCCAATGAATTCACCTTGAATGATTGATGAATGAATTTCTCAATGAAATGATTACATAATAGGCCTCCTTATATAGGAAAGACAATAAGAGACAATGATAAGGAGCTGATAAGCTATCACCTATGCTAGGTGTAATCACATGTCCACCAAATGTGGATCATCATCCATTATGCAATAAAGTATGTGCATTGGATTAGGATGATCATGTGATAAGAGCATGAAAGGTGGATCTCACACATAATGAGGTATGTGAAGACAACTATGACACCAAAAGTGGAATTTCTCCTACACCATGTACTTAATAGATGTGTACACTTCTAGGTGTCTCAATCACAAACTACTATGCAATGCATTATCATAAGTAACATTAAGTTAAGTGTAATTAGAAATAATTAATTACACCAACACCCCCCCTTAAGTGCAACTTAGGGGAATGCACTTAAACTCACAATGCAAGATGGGTCCCAGCTACTAGGCCATGTTAGGTACCCATGTACAAAGTACATGAAATGTATAACTCTCATAAAGTAGAGAAAGAGGGAAAACCTCATGGGAAAAACCCTCCCCCAAAAAGAGAGAAGAAAACAAGATGCATGGATGGATGGAGTACTCAAGACCCCCCAAGAACTACATACATCATGTATATACAAATAAGTATCCCCCCATAAGAAGGATAGTTGGAGACATGATATCCCCCCCATAATGTAGAAGCTCCCATGTTGATGAAGAGTACCTATAAACAATAGATAAGCCAATGCTTACAAGAAACATGTCTCCCCTTAGGAAGAAATAGATACATCAAATAATGAAGAAGCCAATCCTTGTGTAAATGGAAGGAGGAAGAGGATGTAGGTCTCCATGAAGGAATCTCTAAAGATTGAGTAGGAATATCCAAGCTCAAGGAATCTATCACTTCATGTGACAAATCAAGTGAAGAAGGAGAAGAATCAAGTACACCAATCTCCAAAGAAGTTGAAGAAGTGTCCCCATCTATGATGAAACTATCATCAAGGGAAAGAGAAACCCCCTCATGTATGTCTTCCAAATATGCATCATGAGAATCAACAAATGTTGAAGATGCATCCAAGTAGTCACCACACTCTACAAGATCTAAAATAATATGATCATCCTGCTAAATAGTAGAGCCCATGTCTAAAGAAGTAGGAAGTGGAGGAGTAGGAAGATCAACACTTGTCTCAACAAAAAAATGATTCAAGTGCCCAAATTTCTCCTCATAATTATCCCTTGGCAAAGGGATGGGTACATCATGTATATCATCATCATTATCAACAAAAGTGGAAAAAGAATACAAGCGTGATGTATGATCAACAACTCCCATAGCTATGACATCTCTAGTCTCCATGTCCCTAATGTAGACATAATCAAGAGTGAACTGAACAATTTTACCTTGTGCCCCATGTGTGATTTGGTAAATAGAAAGGAGATTAGTGGTCAAGGATGGTACACAAAGAACATCGTTAAATGTCCCCTCTCCCATAGGAATATAACCTTTCGCACAAACTCTCATGAATGTGTTGTTACCCATCAAAATATTAGGAGAATTACAAGGCTCAATAGAAGAAAACATATCCATAGAAGATGCCATATGATGTGATGCACCTGAATCAAGAAGCCATTTACCTTGCTCAGGATGTGTGGAAGCCATGAGTGCTTGTCCTTTACTTTTATCTTTGGATGATGATGGAGATGTAGAAGCTACCAAATGTGTAGAAGAAGGAGCAGACACTAATGAGGGAAACTTAAGGTTGTGTTTCTGAATAATGTGAGTTATCTTATCAATCTTCTTTTGAAAACACTTATGCTCATCATGTCCTAACTTTTGACAATATGCACATTTATCTTTCTTTCTTCTAGATGATTCCTCTCTTGAAGAGGACTTGGATTCAATACTTTTTGGTGAAGAAGATTCATTACCTTTGTCATGAGGCTTAGGATCCTTATTTTGTTTCTTTCCTTTTCCATTAGAAGCCTTTGAAGTAGACTCACTTGCAATCAATGATTGATGTGTGGAAGGCTTCAACTAACCCATGTGTGCCAACTTTGCTTATTCCCTTGTGAGTTGTGCTGCAAAGTCATCAAGAGAGGGAAATTTGTATGCACTACCAAGAGCATCCATAGTAGCATAGAATGTAGAAACAAAGATTGAATAATTAGGACCAAGATTGGAAAGAATAGAAAAGATCAATTGTTCATCCCCTTTAACAATGCCACATGAAGAGAGCTTCGATCTAATAGTATTGAACTTAGAGAAAAAATCTTAAATATTGTCAAAATCACTAGGATTAAGACTTATGAGATCATTCTCTAATCTAAATTTCCTCATTCTATCAGGTTTACCAAAGAGTCCTTCCAATGTGATCCAAGCATCATGAGGATGTGTGCAAGATGCAATATGAAAGTGCAAGTCATGATAGATGGATGATCTAAGAGAGCCAAGTGCTTTATCCCTTCTATCAAACCATTTTTTCCTTTCTACAACACCTGTTGAGGTTCTTGATCCTGCCCAAGAGTCATTCTAAGCAATCCAAGACTCAACAAATGATCACTTAAAGATACTTTCCATTCATGGTAGTTATATGGAGTGAGGATTTTAACCTTTGAATTCTCCATATTGCAACCAAATAATGACTAATAACTACTTATAACTCCTTCAAATGACTGATGCAAATCAGAAAATTGAAATCCAAGGATTAACCAAGTGCAAGTATAGCCCCAAAATGACCTATTATTGAAAGTGATATGCTACCCAAAATCACTCAAATCTGATTGTAGATCTAGAAAGTAGACAAAAAATCATACACTTTCAAAAAAAATTTCACCTCAAAATGTTACCGTATGTGCCCAAACGAAGCCCTAGAAGTTGCAGAAATCAAGAACAGACAAGAATAGTCAACAAGATCTACAATTTTTGACAAATCTAGCTCCCAAAATGAAAAATCAATACCACCATTGGAAAATTTAGGAAATTCTACCCAATTTCAAAAAAAATTACACTCGATTTGGAGCCTAGATGACCGAGTTATGGCCTCTCAAAGTTGGACTGTCAAACCAAAAATGCATATGGTGAAGGCTTCCAAAATTCCAAACCCTGCTGACATTAGAAAAACACTAGGTTAAATTTGATGGTCATACAATTATAAAAATAACCTTATTTTCCCTACTTTTGACAACTAGATGGCCGTCAAATTTAGGCCAGTGTGTCGGGTGACGTCAGCAAAAATGACCCTCCTTGCTAATGTGGTAGCTGACTGTGCAAGTGACTATATATTCCATACTATATGGATGTATGTGTGGTAGTGATAGGGAATGTGATGTGGCACTTTTTGATTGCTTAGAGAGTGCTGACAGGGCAGTGATAAGGCCATCTCTGATTTTGCCGCATGGGAGGTGCCTGTTGTTGTGGCACACCACACTGTCTGAAGGGCTTCTGCATAGTGTCTGAGATGGTGGTTATGTGCCACATGGAGGGGTGACAAAGAGCCGCATGGTGGAACTATGATGGAGTGTTTGGATGCCGTGTGGCGGTGTGATAGGCCGCATGGCTGCCTTAGTGTCTGCGGAGATCAGAGGCTGGGCGGCGATGGTTACCAGGAGATCTCAGTGGAGGAAAAGTGCACGGTGGAGGGAGGAGTAGTGGGCTAGTGGTGGTGGCATGGATATTTAGTCCCACATTGCCAATTTTATTGGTAATGTGGGTTTTTAAAACTAAACACTCCCGCAAACAATGCAAAGATGAGATCTCAGCTGGGCTTGTCACGGGTTCTTTGCCTGAGGGTGCTGAGAAATGCTGATGATGTCAATTGCTTGGGGATGAAATGTAGACCCTAATAAAATATTTCTTGGCTTGACAGATATACAGGGCTGCACCTTACCTGGATATAGTATTTTGCAGAAAAAAATTCTCAATAAATGCAAGAAAAAAAATATTTTTTTAAAAAATAAAATTGTACTGCAGAGGTGCAGATTGAGCCGTATGGTCTGATTTACAAAATTTTTTTGCCTTGATTTTGACTTTCACCAGATATGGGTGAGTTTATAGTTGATTTTAACTGAAACAGCCTTCTAGACACAATGGTGAGGTTAGATCTACTCCAAGACGCCTCTATCGCATGTCGGTTGTCAAATTTGAGATTTAGACCTTCAAAACTTGCATCAAGATCTCTTCAAATCGGCTAATCTAAAATGCTCCAATGGCTCTGATACCATGTAAGAATTTGCAAATAAAAAATATTGAACCAAGGATTTAGAGGTTAAAGAAAAGCACAAGAGATGATATGAATGCAATGATGGATTGAATAGATCTAATGAATTCACCTTGAATCATTGATGAATGAATTGTTCAATGAAATGATTACATAATAGGCCTCCTTATATAGGAAAGGCAATAAGAGACAATGATAAGGAGCTGATAAGCTATCACCTATGCCAGGTGTAATTAGATGTCGACCAAATGTGGAGCATCCTCCATTATCCAATAGAGTATTTGCATTGGATTAGGATGATAATGTGATAAGAGCATGAAAGGTGGATCTCACACACAATGAGGTATGTGAAGACAACTATCACACCAAAAGTGGAATTTCTCCTACACAATGTGCTTAATAGATGTGCACACTCCTAGATGTCTCAATCACAAACTCCTATGCAATGCATTATCCTAAGTAAGATTAAGTTAAGTGTAATTAAGAATAATTAATTACACCAACACTAATCTTTGAATTTCGAATTTGAACTTATCATGCACTTTTGGAGGGTTAAAAAGGTACCTAGGGGAGTGTTTAGGCCATTTTTAGTTGCCCCACTTGATATACCATAGGGTAAGGGTCATTTTTCACCATAGGATAACCCTTTTTTGACCAAATGACCCATCCAAAAGTTAGTTTACCAAGATGGACGAAAATCAACTTTAGGGACCAAGTTTTGGAAAGATCACCACCCACTAAAAAGGTAGTCCTTATCCCACCTTTTTAGCTTACCTTTTTAAGAGACCAAATTTGGAAACCATGTAAGGGACTTAGGGAAGACCACCCAATAGGAATGCAATCTTATCCCTAGGAGAGTGTGTGGAGGCCTTTTTAGAGGGAACTCTTCTTTTGGAAGAGTTTGACACCCACTCTCTAGATTTAGAGATTTGCCAATTTGGAGAGGACTTTGGAAAGTGGAAAAGCTCTTCATCAACTTTCTTCAATAGCTTGGACCAAGGTTGGTGGTTTTCTTCATTTTTCTTATTCTTGTTTTCATATTAAGAGAAAGAGCTCTCTTGTATGTTAATTTTTTGTATGCAAAATTTAGTTATTATTTCTCTTGTAGTGTATGTGATGAGAGCTTGCTATTTTGTGTTAATGGAGGATTTGTGATTCTTAAGTTTGTTGTAATGTTATTTTCTTGTGTTGTGAAAGTGTAGTTCTTTATGGATGTTATAAGAATCATGAGCTTGTTGTTGTTCATGAATTCTTAGCATTGTAAATGTGTAGTTTCATTTGTTATTGTTTTTTTTGAAGTTTTCTTGTATGTGTTGTAGTGTTTTGTTGAGGGAGTTCTCAAGGCCATACTCGCCCTTGGGAGGGAAGAGTAGCCTTGGGGGTGAAGGGATTTTTGAGAAATTCAAGGGTGTAGAGTCTCTCCTTGGATAGGAGAGGGATGAAACATGGATGTATGGGCTCCATGTAGCTATCTCTATTTTATGTTTTGTATATTGGGGGTCATAAGGAGTTTGTGGAGATTGTGTTTGTAGAGAGAGATATATGATGAGGAAGCCAAGTGATGGCTTATCTCTCATCAAGAGATGTGATTTCTCCTCTTGAATTTGGTTCCACCTTCACCCTATTTGAGTCATGTTGAGACTCTTTGTGATAACCTTGGAAGGGAGATTTCTTGTGATTTATGTTTTATGTTGTGTTTGTGGGTTTGCATGAGTGTTCTCCTTGTCTTTGTGATGGTTCCCCTAGCTCAGGGGTGGCTTCATAAAAGCCTAGGTTGGGAGGTGAGCACTCATTGGCCTATAGATTTTGTATTGTAGGAATTTGGAGCCTTTGAAGACTTCATGGTTGGAGTTGATGTCTTGGAAAGTTGTTGATATTTCAAATTTGATATGGGACACCTTTTGTATTGTGTTTGATGTTATTGTAAGGGAATCTTGTGAATCCCATGAGTTAAATGAATATTTGTAATGGAGTCATCACTCTAAGTTTTGTGATTGTATCATGTGATGTTGTATCAAGTTGAGAAGGAAATTGTATGAAAGATTTGGGGATAGTATTATTTTTGAAAACATAGTGCAATGTTCAAGGAGATTTCTTTTTGGTGTATTCATGTTTCATAAAATAAGGAATACACAAGGTATTATTTCAAAAAGAGATTGTAAAGAATTTTCTAGAATAGTTTATGTAAGAGCATTACTTATTTTCTCATTGAGATATCTTTATGCTTTCCATGTTGATTAAGAGAAAAAGTTATTGAAATTTCAATATAGTTCTTTGGCAATAATTCATTGTATAGAAAAGTTAGAGCAATTAAGAAACTTCTCAAATATAAACTCTATCTCCTTCCTCATTCTTTGCAATACAAGTTTTCATATTACTTGAATGTTAGCATCTTGTTTAAAAAAAAAAAGACTTGAGAATGATTGGCAACTAGTTTTGTAAACTTATCAATCTTAGATCAAATATACATAAAAAAGAAGAAGGAATTAATGTGATAGAATCCTATCAATTAGATAAATTTATATTCCATTACCATTAGTGAAAAGAAAAAAAGAAAAGAAAAGAAAAGAAAAACAAATCAAAGAGGGATTGAGTAGAAATTGGAGTTACAAAAGAAATGCAATGTAAAAGCTGAAAAAGAGACCTACAGGTCTCTAGAAATTGTATGAGAAAATTTCCCATGCAATTTCTAATACCACAGTCATTAAAATAATGTTTCCTAGATCTATTTGGCTTATAAATATAACTATATTATGCTAAGACAAAAAGCCTATTCTATTGTGCATAAGGCTAGCTCTTGGGGGACCCACCTAGGTTGTCACCCCAAAAAGGTCCCCCACACGCAAAAAAAAAAAATACAAAAAAATTACTTCATGACAACAAATAATAAAATTTAATATCTCCTCATGTAAAAGAAAAAAAAAATTTACCATCACCCCACGTTGGTGAGATAACTTTGTTTAAATAAAACATAATGCAAAAAATATATATATATATATAAAATTATGTTAAAAGGGGGGGGGACCAATGGCCCCCACACCCCCCTCTCCTTCCCTCGACACTAGTCCCTGCCATGACAGGGAGTACCCTACCACGATAGAGTACTCTCTACCATGACAAGTTGTGACAGAGAGTACTCTGTCGTGGTAGAGTACCCTCTACCGTGGCAGAGTAGCTTAGTCTCCATGGAGACTTTAAAACAAAGTGCGCACCCTTATTTCTTTTTTGCTATTTTATTTTATTTATGTATTTATTTTTTTTAAATAAAAATTTGTTAATTAATAATTATTAATTATATTATTGAATAATTAATATTAAATAATATAATTATTAATTAATAATTATTAAATTATTAATTATATTAAAATTTATATTAAATAATATAATTATTATTTAATATACATTGTACAAATAATTATTAATTTATTTATTTAATAATTATATTTATTTAATATGATAATTTTTAACACTTCGTTATTTTGTTAATTATAATTATTAACTAATAATTAGTTTACTGAATTGCTTGTTTTATATAATTTATTTCTAGTAGATAAGTCGGCAATTTTAGCTTGTTATAGAGACCAATAAAATAGTCACATCTGGCATTTGTAAGCCACTTATAATTATCAATTAATGTAGGGGTACTTTAGTTACCCCGTTAATTAATTCATACGTTTGTTAATCGATAATTTATATATTAACTTGATAATTTATTCTTCTAAGCAATATTGTGTTAGTCCAATTTAACCCATCAAGTGTAGTTGAAAGTTGTTAGTTATGCATTAATCCACTACTGGTTAGTAATGGATTTTTCTAAGTATTCCATTAGGGAGTCATTTAAAGTTAATATACCTAATACACTTAACTGAGGTGTATGCCATGACTTCGCAACTTATTTGTGAGAAGCTTGTTTCCTTGACCTAGTAAGCTAGACTAATTTATGTATAAAATTGATTCCCCATTATGCCTCACTTCCCTTGCTTAAGATTTTCATACTAGGCCTCCTAGTTCCAATGAATTTTCAAATCCTCTATGAAACCTAGTTAACACCTCCTTGGAGTGAATGTGTATTTGTTCCATTCAAACTTGAGTTAACAGTTAACACTAAACCTATATATATAATGCCCTTTCAAAAAAAAAATGGTGTTTTTTTAGGGTGAAATTATATGGGCACGACACTTGGTATCAGAGCCTGGGTTTCAACATTGGAACCTTAACCCCATTACATTTCTTAGCTAACTAAACCTTTTTTAAATTGCTAAGATACCTCCCCTCACGCGTCAAGCTCGAAGACGTAATAGAGGATGAGGTTCTAGGTGAGCCCCCTCTGCTTGTGTGCAAAATGAACATAAGGAAGAGATATCAATAGTTAATCAACCACCACCACCAGACCCTAATCAAGAGATCCTATTAGCCTTGTAGAACCTCATTAGGGTTATACAAGAGAGGTTGCCTCCAATTAATCCTTAGTCAAAGCACCAGCTGTCTAGGGAATAGAGATCACAGATTAGAGAGAGGACTAGGAACCCCCCATGTGATCATGAGGAAGGGAAAGGGCCACATGAGGTGGAGTCAGTTCATATGCTGGAACCACCACCAGCTATTGTTCAGAGAGCACCCTATGAAGCCGGGGATCATATTAGAGACCTCCTATGGTTATAGCCACCATTGTACTATGGTTCTACAGAGGGTACCAATGTCGAGGCATGGCTTTGAGCTTGGACAGGTGCTTTGGGTTGTGACAGTATGAAAGCAACATCAAGGCCTATTTTGTAGTACACCTTTTGAGAGGAGGTGCTTCCACATGGTGGAAACAAGAAGAATTTAAGAACAACACCTCTATGAACACTATGACTTGGGAGACCTTCTTAGAAAGGTTCAGAGATAGATACCTATCAGAGAACTATAGACAAAGACGTATTGATGAGTTCCATGAGCTACAATAGAGGGGTCTCGTAGTGCTACATTATGAGACCCAATTCTTTGAGTTGCTACCCTATGTAGACTACATGAAGGATGAGAAGCTTCAAGTCAATTGATTTGTTAAGGGGCTTAATGATTGATTATCAGGACAGGTTCGCATGATCTCTAGGGACCCTTCATGAGGCAGTTGAGATGGCTTTAGTTGCAGAAGAGATTTGTGGTAAGTCTAGAGATGCTCAAGATAGGTCTTAGAATTATAACTCTGCATCACAATCACAGGGGCAACAAAAGAGTCATTGGAAAGGTAATAACAAGTTTTCTTTAGGGTCTTTTAATAAGAACCCACAATAGCAGACTTAGAAAAACTAGAAAAAAAAGCCACCACAGGGATAGTAGGGCTTTAAGCCCAAATAGTTGCACACACAAGGATAGAGAAAATATTAGCAACAATAGTATATAGATGCACCCCCAGCATGGACTCAACAATCCTCTCGAGGGGTTTCAGTGGTTCTAGCAGGACCGGTGGTCAGTAGTTCCCTAGGCCATAGGGAGTACAAACATTCACATGAGGTCCTTTCTATGCTTGTGGTACCATGGGGCACTTAGCTTGTGATTGTCCATAGGGCTAGATGTTAGGTAGTTAGCATGTGGTAGCTTCAGAGCCTACCGTTGGAGACTTTGGAAAGTCTCATAGAGTATTTGTAGCGGTTGATAACTGCTAGGCTGAGCACTAGGCTACAATGATAGAGGTAACCGATATGATCAGTGGTGTTAGTGTTACTATAATATTTGATTTAGGTGCTACTGATTCTTTTATATCTCCATTTTTTGTGGAGTGTTGTAGGCTTGTGGCAGCAAGATAGAAAGTTAGGAAGTGGAGTTAGCATCAAGGCCTAGAGTGTCAGTCAAATCCTTAGTGAAGGATAGCTAGATGTAGATTGGTGATTTCATCACAACTATGGATCTTTTTATCACACCTCTTGGTTCCTATGACATAGTGCTTGGCATGGATTGGCTTTATGCCCATAGAGCTAAGCTAGATTTTCAATAGAAAAGGATTGAGTGCCTTGATGATAATGGTACACCTATTGTGATTTGTGGGATTTAGAGGCATCTCACTTCATATGATCTCTGCCATGCAACTTAAGCAGAGCATGCAGAAGGGATGTTAGCTTTTTTCTATTACCATTAGTGATAGAGAGGACAAGGAGGAAAGGGAAACATCTCTTGATGATTATCCTATACTTCAAGAATTTTCTGATGTGTTTCCTACTGAGCTTCCAGGCATGCCTCCTCATAGAGCAGTTGATTTCCATATAGATCTTATTCTAGGGGCTACTCCAATTTCAAAGGAACCTTATAGGATGACCACTAATGAGCTTAATGAGCTCAAGATTTAGTTAGAGGAACTTTTGGAGAAGGGTCACATTTGTCCTAGTGTTTCACCTTGGGGTGCACCTGTTATCTTCGTTAAGAAGAAGGATGGATCGTTGCACTTATGTATGGATTACCGATAGCTTAATAAGCTTACCATCAAGAATTGGTATCCACTCCCCAGGATTGATGATTTATTTGATTAGCTTAAGGGTGCTAAAGTGTTTTCAAAGATTGATCTTAAGTCAGGTTATGACCAGCTATAGATTATTGACAATGACATTCCTAAGACTACATTTTGTACTAGATATGGGCACTATTAGTTCATAGCTATACCTTTTGGACTCAACAATGCCCCAACGGTTTTCATGAGCCTAATGAATGGGGTATTTTCACTTTCCTAGATAAGTTTGTAATTGTGTTCCTTGATGATATCCTGATTTATTCACGGGATGAAGAGGAGCATGAAGGGCACTTGAGATAGGTTTTGCAGTGTCTTAGAGACAATCAATTGTATGGTAGCTTGTCCAAATGTTCTTTCTATAGGAAAGAGATCATTACCTTGGGCATGTTATTTTAGGAGATGGAATCTCAGTAGATCCATCTAAGATTAGAGCCATCATGGATTGGCTTGCACCTACTTTAGTGATCGAGGTCAGGAGCTTTATGGGATTGACAAGATATTATAAACATTTTGTAGAGGGATTTTCTAGAGTGGCACATCTCGTTACTTCTCTTCAATGTAAGGGAAAGAAATTTGAGTGGACTAATAAGTGCAAGAAAGCCTTTCAGGAACTCAAGAAGGCACTTACTAGTGCCCCTATTCTAGCAGTACCTGATCCATCAATAGATTTTGCTTTTTGCATAGATGCTTCCTTAGATGGTTTGGGAGTAGTTCTTATGTAGAATGGGTGAGCCATTGCATATGAGTCTAGGAAACTTAAGAATCATGAGCTCAATTATCCCACTCATGACCTTGAGTTAGCAATAGTGGTCCATGCTTTAGTGAGATGGCAACATTTTTTTTTGGGTCATCAGTTTGAGCTCCATTTAGATCATCAGAGCTTACAGTATATCTTATCTCAACTGAACCCAAATGCACAACAACATAGGTGGATGGAATTCCTTTGTGAGTATGATTTTAATGTCCACTACATCAAGGGGAAAGAGAATGTGGTTGCTGATGCTTTGAGTAGAAGATGCTATTGGGCCTACTCTATGACAATAGGTACTGAGTTGAGGGATCGGATATTATATCATTTACATGAGGATGCTTGGTATGCAGAGGTTAGTTAGGTCATTTGGTCTCAGAATACCCTTGAGGGTAAATATTTAGACTATTCCCTAGATTTAGATGGGCTTTTATGCCATAGAGGATGCATCTATGTCCCATCCTCTAGTGACTTGTGAGTATTCATCATGCTAGAGGCTCATAGGGCACCTTATGTAGCACATCATGGAGTTAAGAAGATGCATGCAAATTTGAGATAGTTATATCATTTGCCAGGGATGAGACAAAATATAACTGAGATAGTGGCACAATGTCTCAAGTGTCAGAGGGTTAAGGTAGAGCATCCTCACCTTGGTGGTTTTCTTTAGCCTAATGAGATACCAGAGTGGAAGTGGGATGTTATTTCCATGGACTTCATCATTGGTCTCCCTATGTCATCTTGATGCCATGATGCCATCATGGTGATAGTTGAAAAACTAACCAAAGTAGCCCACTTTTCACCTTTTCGGACCACTTTTATAGCCCCAGTAGTAGCTCAGGTCTTCTTGTAGGATTTTTTTAGACTACATAGCATACCTCATAAGATTATTTTAGATCGAGACTCTCTCTTCACATCATCTTTTTGGAGAGGGCTAGAGACAGCTTTGGGCACTAAGCTCAATTTTAGCACTGCTTATCACCTAGAGACCGATGGGTAGATAGAGAGGGTAAATCAGGTATTAGAGGATATGCTTCACATGTATGTCATGGATCATTAGACTAGGTGGGAGGAGTACCTTCATTTGGTGGAGTTTTCCTATAATAATGGGTATCACACTTCACTAGGTATGCCTCCCTATTAGGCATTATATGGCAGACCATGCAGGACACCATTGAGCTGGGATCAAATTGAGGATAGAGTTGCTTTAGGTCCTAACTTAGTGCATGAGTTAGAGCAGTAGATGACATTGATTAGATAGTGTCTGAAGAAGGTACAGGATAGGTAGAAGAAATATGCAGATGCCAAGAGGGAAGACTATAGTTATCAGGTTGGAGATAGGGTCTTTTTGAGAGTGTGACCTCATAAGAGTCCAATCTGATTTGGAAAGGGCTCTAAGCTTGCACCCAGATTTGTTGGCCCTTTTGAGATACTTGAGTGGATAGGTCCTATCACCTATCATCTTGCTTTGCCACCGAGCCTGTCATGCATCCATGATGTTTTTCATGTGTCTGTGTTGAGAAAGTATATTTTTGATGAGACTCATATCATAGATTGGGATGCCTTGCAGGTGGATTCAGATAGTTAGTTGGCTTTGGAGCCAATCCACATTTTGAATCGTTAGATGCTAGCACTTTGAGGCTGAGAGTTAGACTAGGTTAGGGTTTAGTGGGATTGCTATGATGAGGTTACAACATCATGGAAGGATGCAACGCAAATGAGATCATAGTATCCCCATCTTTTTGATGAACTCCAGGAGGAAGTTCATGCCTAGGGGGGGAGGATGTGTGGCCTCACCCTAAGCCTATCATAGCCATTCAGTTCTGCATTCGAGATAGACATAGTTTATCATTATATTTTGATGCTCTATAGATTTTTACTAGTACCTTATGTTATTTTTTTATCACTTTAGTAGTTGATGCACATTATATTATGATTGTATGATGATTACTAAGACATCAGTTGGAACATACATGTGTGTTCTTAATCCTATTTAATGAATGAATTATGATGTCATGAGAAGATTTAATTTTCAATTAGATTATATATGTGTGTAATGATTCTATTTCTAGTGAATTTAGTGATGAATTATATATATTTAGGATGAGATTTATGTTACTTAAAAATGAACGATTATGCCATGTGAAACTTTAATTTAGTTATGAATGATTGTTTGAGAATTATTTGATTATTAATGTTATGAATTTACATGTTTTATTTCCTTGGACTACTGATATTGGACTTGAGTGTGCATGAAAATATGCCATGGTAAATTTGGGGAATCATCACAAAGACTAATGTAAATATCCATTTGAGCCAAGGTTGCTTCTAGTGAGAAGCCAAAAACCTCGTTGTAATGTATTTAATTTGTAAAAGAATGATGCATGAATGTATTTGATTTATTTTTTAATTGTGTTTGTTATTTATGTTTAGGAATGCCCAAGTGGATATGCCACATGGCTTGTGATGTGTCTTTTTGTTTGTGTCACTTGACACATGTGTTTGTACTTGTAGCCATGACATGTCCACTTGGGGATTGATTGAACACCAACCTAGGAAGGTACCCTTTAGGATCCCCATGAGAAATCTCTTGGTTAGGGAGCTTGAGGTAGTGTCTAATCTTTGAATTTCGAATTTGAACTTATCATGCACTTTTGGAGGGTTAAAAAAGTTCCTAGGGGAGTGTTTAGGCCATTTTTAGTTGCCCCACTTGATATACCATAGGATAAGGGTCATTTTTCACAATAGGATAACCCTTGGTTGAAAAAATGACCCATCCAAAAGTTGGTTTACCAAGATGGACGAAAATCAACTTTAGGGACCGAGTTTTGGAAAGATCACCACCCACTAAAAAGGTAGTCCTTATCCCACCTTTTTAGCTTACCTTTGTAAGAGACCAAATTTGGAAACCATGTAAGGGAATTAGGGAAGACCACCCAATAGGAATGCAATCTTATCCCTAGGAGAGTGTGTGGAGGCCTTTTTAGAGGGGACTCTTCTTTTGGAAGAGTTTGACACCCACTCTCTAGATTTAGAGATTTGCCAATTTGGAGACAACTTTGGAAAGTGGAAAAGCTCTTCATCAACTTTCTTCCATAGCTTGGATCAAGGTTGGTGGTTTTCTTAATTTTTCTTATTCTTGTTTTCATGTTGAGAGAAAGAGCTCTCTTGTATGTTATTTTCTTGTATGCAAAATTTAGTTATTATTTCTCTTGTAGTGTATGTGATGAGAGCTTGCTATTTTGTGTTAATGGAGGATTTTTTATTCTTAAGTTTGTTGTAATGTTATTTTCTTGTGTTGTGAAAGTGTAGTTATTTATGGATGTTATGAGAATCATGAGCTTGTTGTTGTTCTTGAATTCTTAGCATTGTAAATGTGTAGTTTCATTTGTTATTGTTTTTTTTGAAGTTTTCTTGTATGTGTTGTAGTGTTTTGTTGAGGGATTTCTCAAGGCCATACTCACCCTCGGGAGGGAAGAGTAGCCTTGGGGATGATGGGATTGTTGGGATATTCAAGCGTGTAGAGTCTCTCCTTGGATAGAAGAGGGATGAAATATGGATGTATGGGCTCCATGTAGCCATCTTTATTTTATGTTTTGTATATTGGGGGTCATAAGGAGTTTGTGAAGATTGTGTTTGTGGAGAGAGATATATGATGAGGAAGCCAAGTGATGGCTTATCTCTCATCAAGAGATGTGATTTATCCTCTTGAATTTGGTTCCACATTCACCCTATTTGAGTCATGTTGAGACTCTTTGTGAGAACCTTGGAAGGGAAATTTCTTGTGATTTATGTTTTATGTTGTTGTGTTTGTGGGTTTGCATGAGTGTTCTCCTTGTCTTTGTGATGGTTCCCCTAGCTCAGGGGTGGCTTCATAAAAGCCTAGGTTGGGAGGTGAGCACTCCTTGGCCTATGTATTTTGCATTGTAGGAATTTGGAGCCATTGAAGACTTCATGGTTGGAGTTGATATCTTGGAAAGTTGTTAATATTTCAAATTTGATGTGGGATACCTTTTGTATTGTGTTTGATGTTATTTTAAGGGTATCTTGTGAATCCCATGAGTTGAATGTATATTTGTAATGGAGTCATCACTCTAAGTTTTGTGATTGTATCATGTGATGTTGTATCAAGTTGAGAAGGAAATTGTATGAAAGATTTGGGGATAGTATTATTTTTGAAAACATAGTGCAATGTTCAAGGAGATTTCTTTTTGGTGTATTCATGTTTCATACAATAAGGAATAAACAAGGTATTGTTTCAAAAAGAGATTGTAAAGACTTTGCTGGAATATTTTATGTAAGAGAATTGCTTATTTTCTCATTGTGATATCTTTATGCTTTCCATGTTGATTAAGAGAAAAAGTTATTGAAATTTCAATATAGTTCTTTGGCAATAATTCATTGTATAGAAAAGTCAGAGAAATGAAGAAAATTCTCAAATATAAACTCTATCTCCTTCCTCATTCTTTGCAATAAAATTTTTCATATTACTTGAATGTTAGCATCTTTTTTTTTTTTTAAAATGACTTGAGAATGGTTGGCAACTAGTTTTGTAAACTTATCAATCTTAGATCAAATATACATAAAAAAAAGGAATTAATGTGATAGAATCCTATCAATTAGATAAATTTATATTCCATTACCATTAGTGAAAAGAAAACAAAACAAAAAAGAAAAGAAAAACAAATCAAAGAGGGATTGAGTAGAAATTGGAGTTACAAAAGAAATACAATGTAAAAGCTAAAAAAGAGACCTACGGGTCTCTAGAAATTGTATGAAAAAACTTCCCATACAATTTCCAATACCACAGTCATTAAAATAATGTTTCCTAGATCTATTTGGCTTATTATAACTATATTATGCTAAGACAAAAAGCCTATTCTATTGTGCATAAGGCTAGCTCTTGGGGGACCCACCTAGGTTGTCACCCCAAAAAGGTCCCCCACACACAAAAAAAAATATACAAAAAAATTACTTCATGACAACAAATAATAAAATTTAATATCTCTTGATGTAAAAGACAAAAAAATAATTTAACATCACCCCACGTTGGTGAGATAACTTTGTTTAAATAAAACATAATGCAAAAAAATATATAAAAAAAAATTATGTTAAATGGGGAGGGGACCAGTGGCCCCCACACCCCCCGCTCCTTCCCTTAACACTGGTCCCTACCATGATAGGGCTATGACAAAGTACTCTCTATCACGGCAAGCCGTGGCAGAGAGTACTCTATCGCGGTAGAGTACCCTCTATCGTGGCAGAGTAGCTTAGTCTCCACAGAGACTTTAAAACAAAGTGCGCACCCTTATTTCTTTTTTGCTAGTTTATTTTATTAATTGTTTTATTTTTTTAAAATAAAAATTGGTTAATTAATAATTAATAATTAATAATTATATTAAAATTTATATTAAATAATATAATTATTATTTAATATACATTGTCCAAATAATTATTAATTAATTTATTTAATAATCATATTTATTTAATATGATAATTTTTAACACTTTGTTATTTTGTTAATTATAATTATTAATTGGTATAATTATTAACTATTAATTAGTTTACTAAATTGTTTGTTTGATATAATTTATTTCTAGTGGATAAGTTGACAATTTTAGCTTGGTATAGAGACCAATAAAATAGACACATCTGGCATTTGTAAGCCACTTATAATTATCAATTAATGTAGGGGTAGTTTAGTTAGCCCGTTAATTAATTCATACATTTATTAATTGATAATTTTTATATTAACCTGATAATTTATTCTTCTAAGCAATATTGTGTTAGTCCAATTTAACCCATCAAGTGTAGTTGAAAGTTGTTAGTTATGCATTAATCCACTACTGGTTAGTAATGAATTTTTCTAAGTATTCCATTAGGGAGTCATTTAAAGTTAATATACCTACTACACTTAATCGAGGTGTATGCCACGACTTCGTAACTTGTTTGTGAGAAGATTATTTCCTTGACCTAGTAAGCTAGACTAATTTATTTATAAAATTGATTCCCTATTATGCCTCACTGCCCTTGCTTAGGATTTTCATACTAGGCCTCCTAGTTCTGATGAATTTTCAAATCCTCTGTGAAACCTAGTTAACACCTCCTTGGAGTGAATGTGTATTTATTCCATTCAAACTTGAGTTAACAGTTAACCCTAAACATATATATATATATATATATATATATATATATATATATATATATATATATATATATATATATATATATATATATATATATATATATATATATATATATATATATATATATATATATATATATATATATATATATATATATATATATATATATATATATATAATACCCTTTCAAAAAAAATTGGTGTGTTTTTAGGGTGAAATTTTATGGGCATGACACTAGCATACCCTTCAAAATTTTGAATAGAGCATGTCATGATTCAACTGGTACCACCACCTAATTATGAACTAATCTTCATTCTAATACAATCAAATGTCCCTCAAACAATTTCACAACCTCTTGTGCAAGTCATGCAAACAAGACAATCAATACCAAAGTTTTCCATAACAAGCACAAGTTCAAGTATGCCATCTTTTGAACACCAATCAAACATGATTAATAAGAAACCTATTGAGCCTTATGTTCAATCCAAATATTTTTTTAAAAATTTAAACACTAATGTAGTGTCACCAAAAGAGTCACCCAAGTAGTGAAAAATCACATCTAAATTTTTAAAGAGGTTGCTTCAAACATTATATTAAGAGGATGAAACAAATAATGCACCTATGTCTAGAAATGAATCATCCCAAAAAAATCACATGGATGACACACCTATTTACCGTCAAGAAATTGAACTTCAAGAAGATCCATGTCTCCTTCCATTCCTTCATCCTCTCAAGAGAAATTTCCTCCATCTCCCTCAAGTGACACTTCCAATGATGTAACCTCCCAAGGGATATCCATAGAATAATTTCAAGCTAGTCCCATTCATGATCCAAGTCTCTTTCATTCCTCCAAAATGCTAGAACCAATGTCACCATTTCCTCCATTTTCAAGCAATCACATTCAAGAGAGTCCCATGCAAAGTCTATGTCCATGCAAAAATATCGAGTCCTTTCCAGATTTGCCCATGCATATTCCATTTCACACCCTATGTCAAGAGGATGATCCAAAATCAAAAGAAATAAGCCCTGAAATAAATAAAGATCAAGATCCTAACAATGAACCATTACCTCTAATTTGTGACCAAGATACCATTTTCCTTGATCCTCATGATGATCTTATTATCCCTAACCCTCTAATCCAAGATGATGCCCTTCCATGTCAAGAGAAAATTTTCCTTCCAAGCCCAATCAACCTTCCACTTCCTAATCAAGATCATGACCTCCTTTCCATTCCTTCCAATGATTCCATCCAAAGTAACAAATAACACACCTTTATAATGGATTCCCATGATTCTTTTCCAAGTCAAGATAAAAGTGTCCCTTCACCTCCATGTCCACCATAAGATCCCTTCACCCCTCTATATCCTCTTCAAGATCCCTCCATCCATTCATTTCCTTTTCCTAATCCCTAGGATCTCCCACAAGAGCCTATCCTACCAGATGATCCTATCATTTCTCCTATTCCACCATAGGATCCAATTATTCCTCTTGATTCCCCTCATGATTTTAAAAAAAATGTGCAAGATGTTTATGAACCTTGTACACTTCAAATGACTTCCCCTAGTTATAACAATTCTAGTTCACTTCATGATCCCACTAGTCTCTCCATACCATGCATATCTCAAAAGAGACTCGTGTTTATGAGCAAGTGTCCCACTAGTCAAAAACATTATCAAGTCAAAGGTCTCAACATTCAATAACAAAGTATATCAAAACCATTAAATGTCAAAGAAAAGTATAAAGGTCATGACCTCAGTCCTAAATATCACTCTCATGGAGTTGGTATCCCTTTCAAACCCAAATTCAAACATATACCTCCCCCTTCATCCCTTCCATCCATCTTAGGTCCATATATTTCTCCATCCACTAGTTCACAATCAACATACCCTTTTCCATATACAAGTAAACAAAGGCACACATATTTTAGAACCTTCCACTCGTCTAGAAGGCCTCCATACAATTCCTATCCATCCGTGAATCCTATTCCTTTTACAAGAAATTTGGATGCTAGGAAAAAGTTTGTAAGTCAAGAAACCCACTTGCTATCAAGGATCAATATGTACAATCTAATTGACATGTAAGAACAAAGAAAAATATGATGTAAAAAGAAAAAGAAAAAATGAAAAGGCCACAAAGGTCCTTTAAGAAAAAAGAAAAGTCAAAAGCAATATGGGTTCCCAAATCCCTTGTGTAAAATATCCATTCAAAAATACCCATAAAAAAATGAAAAATAAAAATCCACGTGGATTCCCAAGAAGCTCTTTGAAGCATAGAGTCCCAAATAAAAATCAAAGTTAGCATCCAAAATTTCTATCCCTCCATCTAAAATCCTTCCATCTTCCAAATCATTTTTGGCTCCTTATGTCCCAAAATTCATATCCATTCCTTTGTCACATCCAAAATCTCTTTTTCCTCCATCACTCCATCACCCCTCAAGGTATGTGCCAATGTTGTTCTTGCCTCCATTTCCATCCACTCAAAATCAATACTTCTTACACTCCCTCCATTATCCAATGCCTATTTTCCAACCTTTCATTCAACATATCCAATCATTTGCCTAAATCCTTATCATATCCCTTTGTCATTACCCTACCAACATCTTTGAGCATAATCTCATAGTCATGGTCCATTATTACATATCTTTCAAGAGAATCTTCCAAAGAATAAAGATGCTTGAGTTCTTCATCCATGTCATGTCATGCATCCATTATCTTCTAAAAAATATTAAAAAAAAGAAAATAAAAAGATAAAAAAAATAAAAAAAGAGAAAAAATAGTTGTCTTGATGAAAACCTAGAAAATAGGCATCTTGGTAATAGAAAAAATGTAAAGAGAAATAATTTCATTCAAAAGTAAAATTTTGGAAAATAGATGCTTTGGGAAAGTACCATGATGAAAACTTGGCAAGCAGACGTCATGTGTAATTTACAAACTTCTTGCATTCCATACTTGGGGGTAGATTTTGTCAATATTTCCATATCCTATTATACCCTTGTCGTTTCCTCCATTATCCCTATCATCTCTATTTCCCTTATGCTCCTTATCCTATTGACCTCTTATCTCTCTTTTTCCCAACTTTGATCTTGACAAGGCTACATATCTCCCTAGAGGTATCGCATGCTCTATCTTCTTTACACTATCCTGATCCCTTTAGTCCATATCGCCTATCTTATCCTAATCCCTTTGGTCCATATTGTCTATCTTATCAAATCTTTCATAACCCTTACCTTGTCCATTATTAATCTTTCTTGTCCTATCTATATCTTGCTTGTCCTATCCATATCTTGCTCTTCCAATCCATATCCTATAATTATCCTATCCAAATCTCTTTCTTGATCTTGACATAAAATAAGGACGTAAAATGAAAAACATATTTTTAAAAACATCTTGACATGTCTAGTCCTATGAATCACTTTCCATCCAGTGCACTATTTCATTAACCTATCATTGTCATGTCCAATCCCCTAGCTCGGTGAAAATTTTCATCCCATTTTATGGATAGTCTATGGCAACCTAAAAAAATTCAAAGACATACTCAACAACCCTTTCGCCTTCATTCATCTACCAACATATCCATCAGTCCCCAATGTCCCTACCTTGCTAGACACTAGGGAAATTCTAGCCCATGTAAATAAAAAATATTGCACATGATCATGAAAAAATCACCAAAAAATTGCATATGATCCTAGAAAAAGATGAAAAAAGATTTAAAAATTGAATATGATGCTAAGAAAATCCCTAAAAACTTGTAAAAAGTCCTAAAAAATCACTAAAAATCATATCCAAAATTTTTTAAAAAAAATTAATAATAATTCTGAAAAAAGCACAAAAATTAAATATCTTCAAAACCTTTAAAATTGGAAAATCCTTAAAAAATCAGCAATAAATATGCACATAATAATTTTCCTTATTTTCAATAAATTGTCCCTTGTGACAAGACAAATATTTGAGAAGACACAATCCTGAGATCTCTCAAACATGGTGCTTAATGAAATCATGCATTAACAGACAAACTATCCAATCAAGTCAACAATCAATTAGATCAAACTTGTCCTATCAATCAATCAACACCAATCAGTCTTGTATCAACCTATCATTTGTCTTATACATAGTGTTGTATGCTCAAAACCATATGACATTAGTCTTAGTCAGGGTACATCAATCTTGAAACAAGACATTATCATCATCATTATTAAACAAACTATCAATTTTGACAACTAGATCAGAATGGTTGTTGACTTTCATGGTTCAGTGAGTCTTATCTTTAATTGATTTATCTCTTTTTATTTTGTCTTCTGCTCATGGGTTGTTTTTCATGAAGTTCTGGGGCACGTATGTCATGTGCTTCAAGATGAATGGAAACATTAATTGTCTATAATTATGTTTGTTTTTACGCAAAGGGATTACATTAGCACTCTGAGTTTTTGTGCCACTGTGTGACGCATCCATTTTTACATATTAAATAAAGCTCTTATAACATAAAATACACTTAAGAAAGTAACTTTCATCATTACTATTTTTTCTCTATCTAATTTCTCTCTTTTCCTAACATTTCTTCTGTCATCCCTTGCAATCATTCTTTTTTCAAATTTTTTCCTTGAGTCAATCTCTACCCAATTTGTTTAGGGGGCATCCTACCTCCCTTCTATTGATCCATTGGGGCATGATCTTTTATTTTTCTTTGACACAACAGTCATAATCACATTGTATTAAAGAGGGGAAAAATGTAGACACTAAAAAATGTTCCATGCCTATGTGCCCCCTTTTTAAAACATGTCTTCATGTCTAATTTACAACCCTAATTCACTAATATTTCTCCTTGATTTTTGACCTAAGAAATCACTTTCAAAATCAATTCAAGTCACTATCAAAATTATCAGAGTCATTTCAACTCCTTATCAAAATATTCAAAATTGATTTTTTTCCTCATTAAAATTATCAATTTGGTCAAATCAATTAATTTGTCTTCTTTAAGAGTAAATAACCCATAATTTATCCTTAAGTATTAAATTTGATAAGTAAATTATATTTATTTATCCCTTTTCCCCAAGTTTCACAATTAATTAATCTGACATTAATTAATTGGCTACTTATTGATTTGTAGAATTTTTATAATTCCAAAATCTTAATTTCTATTTTGTGGGAATAAATAAATTCTAAAATAAAAAATTCTCTCTCCTTTTTCCAAATGGTATTTTATCCCTTAATTTGTGCTACACCCACTTTTCTAGCCACCACTTTCTCTTTTTTAGCCTCCACCTATTTTCTTTTTGTCATAAATCGTCATAGTTTATGACAATTTTCCTTTTTCCCTTTTGTCATAGATTGTCATAGTTTATGGCAATTTTCCTTTTTCCCTTTGTCATAATTGTCATAGTTTATGATAATTTTCCTTTTTTATCTTTTATCATATTTTTCATAGTTTATGACAAATTTCCTTTTCTTTTACTCACTAACTTCTAATTGTGCATTCAATTTGTCATAAGTTGTCATAATTAATGACAAATTTCCTCTTTCAAATTTGCTAATTGCCATAATCTATGAAAATTACCCTTTTGCACACTTAATTGCTAAATTTGCAAGTTCTCTTACAAATTCTATACATTGAGATCATTTCTCTCATTTTAGCTAACCATTATGTTTCTAATCTTCTTAACATTATTGTCAATTTTTTTCTTTCATGCTATAGGTGCATCTTGTCATAATGGGAGCAACATATCAACATTTTGAGAAGAAAGAAAGGATGTGACAGTCAAATTGAGGGAGTGCTTGAATTAATTTGATTTTTTTATGCACTTTGTTTTAATTTCTCTTATGTTAGGATAGGATTTATTTTGTATGATTTTATAGGTTGCAGTTTCCTTGCATGCATTGTTTTCATCATTTTTCCTCTCCTTCACTATCAACCATGCAATGTCACTGATATTAGGGAACATGTTTTAAAAATAGAAAAATAAACACATGATCACCTGACCATACTTGAACTTTTTCCTCTATTCCTTTTTTATGTTTTCTAGATTCATCATTATCTTCTCTCATCGCTTCAACCAAATTATAGTTTAGATTTTCCTTGATCCTCATATGGGTTGTATGACTAGAACCACCAGGTATAATATTCATCTGACTACAGTGATACACCTTGTATTCAATAACCATAGATGCATACTTTACCTCTTCATTTTTAATATCATTCAAAATCATTGTACAACCATCCCACTTGGATTTTGTCAAAATGATCACTTCTTCTTTAGGAATAGTGCGAAGAATAGGTACATCACCAGTTGAACATAGACCAATTACCACATGGATTTCTTATTTTGTGATTTTGTGTGGTCAGGCTAGCCACATGAACTAGCCATGGATTCTTCTTAGAACATATTTGATCTGATTATCTTCAAATTCGTTAGGGTAACTAATTGCATGATGAAAACCTTTATTGGCTATGCATTTATTCTCATCTTTCACCACTAAATTATCATCACATAACTTCCTATATTGTTCATATATTTCCCCTGATCCTAGATTTTCAAACTTGTAGTGAATAAATGCTCTAAAATCCTCTATATGCAAAAAACCATAGGGAACACTAATTAGGGCACCCATTGGGTCATTTTCCATTCATTTGAATAGATGTTTCTTAAACTTTGGTCTAGATATTTTAGTTATATCTATCAACCAAGGAGTATCCATATTAAATTTCCAACCACAAATGCAGATATTAGATAAATACCTTAAATAATTTACATCTAGGGTTCTTTCAGAAGAACACAACAACAACTGATTGATTTTCTCTTGTAATTCAACACAAACAATCTCTCCTTAGCACTTGGACCTCTACAAATGACTTTAACAATGCTTCTTTCTATCTACAACAACTTTCAAAATGCACAACGTGAAAATGAAATTCAAAATATCCTTTTTATCTACCTTTGCACACGTATTAAATGCACTTAGTGATAGAACTTACCTTTTCACCGATTGACCCAGAAAATCATTATCGATGATCAGAACACCATGTTATTTACCAAAATTTTACAATAAACTTCAAAAGTCCTTATTCCATGGATGCAATGAACCTAACCTATCAGGAGAATGCGTAGACAATCAAACATTAGTTGAAAACATGCATGCAACATTTGATAAAGATTCAAGCACACCACCTCTGATTGAACCAAAATGAGGGCACCCAAGCCCCATTTAATTTGTTCATTTAGGAGAATATGGATGTGCTCTCTAAACATAATGATAAGATCCAAAATGCACACCAAGATGATTAAATCCTAAATGCAACCCCAAAGGAGATCCTAAGATGGCACAAAACTAGTATGGGGAACTATTTTGCACCAAGGATTACAAGAGATGAAGATGAAGATTTAAGAGCTACAAATGATATGCAAGATTGAGATTCATTAACCATTAAGCATTGATATGTGAGATAATATTAAAGAGAAACTACAAATGCTAAGTAAACTAAAATTAATTCACCATTAACATTATGCTATGCGAGCTAGGATTTAAAGCAAGAACAAGAAACTAACATGCTAAAATGCTTATGAAATTCTAAAGCTAAACTAACATGATAATAATGTATAAAAATGAAAGATGATTTTCTCATGGAAGGGCCTCTATTTATAGATTTTTGAAGGAGGAAGAGGGCTTGGATGAGTTGGCACCTATGTGGCATCCACATAGGATCCACATAAGAGACACATAGGCTAGAGAGGATGGCTCTATGAAAGGTCAATTTGAGACACGATGGGCATTTAAGGTTTGAGTGGCTCAAGTTTGCTCACACATGTGTGAGCAACTTTGGGGGAGAGTGTGGGGGAAAAAGTTGTAAGGAGTTGGAACATTTAAGGAAGTTTGGTAGCTTCCTTGGGAATATTTTCTCACACATGTGTGAGAAACCCATTAGCACTAATGAGGTTAGGAATAACTTTTTAAGTGAGATTGAGGGAGTGATTAGGTGGGAGAGTAGTTTTAGAAAAGTGAGGTGATGGGTGTAGGATAGGTTTTAGGTAGGGATTTAGATTAATTTAAATTAATCCAAAACTTAGAAGAATATTAGGATGTGGAGGGATTTAAATAAATAGTGATTTATTCAAAAGGGAATTTATGGGGGGATATGTATTAAAATAAGTTTAATACATTAGAGAGGGAGTATTTAAATTAAATTTAAATATTTTAGATGGTAAACTCAACTTAAATAATTTTAATTAAATGGGTAGAGGAATATGAAAATAATGATTAATTAATTAAAATTAATTATGATGTCACATGGATTATTAATTAAATAAATTTGATTAATATGAATGATTTTTAGACTTCTACATTTTGTCCCTCTTTGATGCAACATTGCAAGTGGCATTGCATCAAAGAAAATAAAAATAAGTTGCCCCAGGCAAGCTAAGATGTTGTGGTGAGGCAAAAAAGATAAGAGGTTGTGCTCCTTTGAGAAAATAATGCAAAAAAAAGCTTTGTGCAATTTTCTTGAAAAAGACACAAATAGGAAGGGAAGAGTGGAGAAACAAGGGAGGGAAAGGGAATGGAAAGGGGATAAATAGATATCATTCCTTGAGAAAAGATGTAATATGAAATATGAATCTAAATGTATCTAACAAGACTTGGGGATTTCATTGTGTTAATGTTGGAGAGAACACCCTAGTTTGATAAATGCAACATTAGAGACCTGCCAAGGTTACTAGGAACTCGAGGCCTTGTCACCAGCGTTGCAAAGGACTGACACAACAAAAATGCAAGGGTTGCCCTGAAATCACACATGGATCTAGGAGGAGGCTTGATGGAAATGATGCTAGGGAAACCCATATAAAAATGACATTTCCTAGGTGCACCATGTAACCCAAAAGATCACATGTGGGACGTGAAAGGGTCACATTTGACTGACTAACAGGAAGGAAAGAAAAATGATAAGAGAGACTCACCATAGACTACCCTCATTTTTAGTGCACCATGCTATAAAGGATCATGGTGACCTTGAGGAGAGGGACAATGAAAAGTCTAAGAAAAAGATAATCAAGAATCAAAGAAACAATCCAAAATCAAAGTGATAAATCCAAGAGACATCCTTTTCCAAAGAGAAAGTTTGATTGATTGAATGATGGGGAGATTATGTCTGACACAAGGAAGGATGCATCCTATAAGGACCAGTTAGCTAGGAATCATATTGAAAAACTATGTGGTGGTAGAAAATGACAAGTTTTAGACAAATCACTTGAGCAAGGATGTGGGCTGAGGAACTTGCTAAAGTACAAGGCTAGGTGAGATAATTCAATTGATCATATTTTTGTAGGATGGATGAGGATATGTACAATGGGATGCTATGATATAGTACAAAAGATATGGTGGATAGATATAAAAGATATTTACAAAAGCTCTGGGATGAGGGTTGGTCAATAGTGATAGGGATACATACAAGGCTTAGGATGTAGGAAGGAAGATCTCGCTATACAAGTGACATATAGAGGAAGATCATGATGTGGGATAGTAATGAATCTCTTTATGCATATGCTGGAGGATAATAGAATACCTTGGGAATGCAGGGTGGTTAGAGGGATTTTATGAGAGGGTGGATGGGAGGGGAGGGATGGGAGTTTGATAGATAATGGCATGGTCCACTATGAATGGTGTTTTTTTCCATCTTTTCACCAACATACTTGGCCAAGGTGCTTGATTACCAAGTTTTCACCATTGGATGATTATTTCTCTTTACTTTTTTCATTTTTTTGATCTTTTTGATATTTTTGGTATCATCAAGGTGCCTATTTACTAGGTTTTCATCAAGACAATGATTTTTTTAGTACATTTTGCAATGTTTATGGATTTTTCAGATATATAGGAAATGTTTTAGGTATAGATCCACTTCAGATGGATGATATTGATGGGATAATTTAGGGGCTTCCCTTTAGTTGTAGACAATTGATAGGCTCCTAAGCCAAAACTTGTGGTGACAACATAAGGACCCAACCAACTAGGTTCAAACTTTCCTTTCTTTTCCTGACCTACTTGCACTTTTTGATTATCTTTAAGGACCATATCGCCCACCTAGAATTGTCTTGGGTGGACCCTTTTATTGTAGCTTCTTTTAAGCCAGTTGTGGTATACAACCAAATGATCATATGATCACTACCTCTTTTCATCTAATAGGTCCATCTGGGTGAGGCATGCCAGATGATAGTCTTTATCAATGGTATAGTTTTTCATAGACATGCACAATGAAGGTAGCTCAACCTTAATTAGTAAGATGACCTCAACACAATATACTAGGAAGTAAGGGGTGATGCCTATGGGAGTGTACAATAAAGTGTGGTAGGCCTAGAGGGTGGAAATGATTTGAAGGTTCTAGTCACAACCAAAATCATTGAAATTTTTTGAGGATTTTTAGAATGGTTTTGTTGGTTTCCTCAGATTGGCCATAATTCATCCATATCCTAATTTTGAAATTATTTCCCATAATCAGTAATAAGATGCATAGGGATACCATACCTAAAAATGATATAATTAAGGATAAACATGGATATTTATTTTCCAATAGCAGTAATCAATGGTAAAATGTCAATCCATTTAGTAAAATATTCAGTCACAGTGATAATATACTTATGAACATTGGAAGATGGAGGGTGAATTGTGCCCATAAGGTTGAGTCCCCACTAACTAAATGGAAATGTAGTTGTAAAAGGATGGAGCTCTTGTTCTGGTACATGAATAAGATTCCCATGTATCTGACACTTCTTACATTTTTGAGAAAATTAAAAGGAATCTATCTCCATAGTGGGCTAGTAGTAACCCATACACATAAGATTCTTAGCCAAGGAAGAACCACTCGAATGTGTCCCAAAAATACCCTCATGTACATCTCATAAGGAAATTTGAGCTTCATCATGTTCAAGATATCATAAGAGAGTACCATCAAGACCTCAGCGATACAGGGTGTCAAAAATTAGGATATAACGAGAAGCTTGGTAGAGAAAGGTACATTTTTTGTTTCTAGATAAATCATGAGGAATGATATTGTTTTTAAGATAAGTATATATCTTCCCATAAGTTCGATATTCTTGTCCAATGATATGACATATTATACCTATATCGAGATCATATTACACAAGTTAAGTCAAAGTTTCCACCAAGAACTCAAAGTGGGCTTTTGTACCTTCCATATTAAGAAGAGAAGCGATTACAGGCATGGCATCTACAGCCTTGTTATCTTGTCTTAAAATTTTCTCAAAAGTGATCATAGAAAAATATTGTTTAAAGTCATCAACCATACATTTATATGGTAACAAATTATCATCTTTGGTCTGATAATCATAATTCACTTGATTAATAATTAACTAAGAGTCACCATAGACATTCAATTTTGTAACCTTCCATTGCAAAGCCATCTTAATTCTTATCAATAATGCCTCATACTCGGCCATATTATTTGTGCAAGGAAAAAGGAACTTGTAAGACTTTGGTATTGTGCATCCTTGTGGTGTAACAAATAACACTCCAGTGCCTAAACCATGTTGAATGTATGACCCATAAAAATATAATTTCCATGTTTGTGTAGATAATGTCAAAATATCTGCATCTGGATATGAGTTTCAAGTGGGACCCAATATATCAATGGAGTTTCAAGAAACTCAAAGAATACCTGACCAACTCACCCATTCTTATATTTCCAACACTAGGAGGCCCTCTCATCTTATACATTTTAGCAACCACTTCAGTACTAGGGTCATAGTTGGTGCAACTTGATGATAATGGAAAGGAAAGAGCCATCTACTACATCAATCGTACACTTGTCAGCTATGAGTTGAACTATTCACCTATGGAGAAGGTATGTCTTGTATTATTTTTTTCCATTCAAAATATTTTACATTACATGCTAAGCTATACCATAAATTTCATTTCCAAAGTGGATCCACTCAAGTACCTACTGTAAAAAAAATACTTAGAGGCCAAATGGAAAAATGGGTCATGCTTCTAAGTGAATTTGACATCCAATATGTAGATAGAAAATCAATAAAAGAGAAAGTCATTGTAGATCAACTAGCTGAGGCACCCTTGGTAGATGTGTATCCTTTGGTGATCGAGTTCCCTAATGAACATCTTTGTGTGGTCAAAGAATAATCGACATGGAGGGTATAATTTGATGGCTCTTATACATCTCATGGATTAGGGGTAGGAATCCTCTTTGTCACACCTCAAGGTGACTATATCCCAAAATCATTCAAGTTGGGATTCCCTTGCACAAATAACATTTTAGAATATGAGGCCCTTATCTTAGGCATCAAGATAGCTATCCAATGGAATATTACAGAATTTCAAGTGTTTGGAGATTCATAACTCATCATCAAGAAAGTCTTGAATGAATTCCAAACTAAGGATGACAATCTACTACCCTACAAAGAATTGGTAGACAAAATGAAATAACAATTCTTAAGTCTACAGTTCATGCAAATACCCAAGCTACAAAACAAAGCTATAGATGCCATGGAAACCATTAGATTTTTATTAGAGATCCCTTGAGATTCAACATAGTATGAATTTTTAGTCGAGCAATGACATACACCCGCTTATGAGAATACCAATTTTAAAATGGTGTGCATCTTGGTTGGTCCTTAGTCCCCATGGTACCATGACATCCATGCTTATCTAAAAAATGGTATCATATATCCTCACCTCACAAACAGCCAAAACCAGAACCTTATTAGTAGATGTTCCCGCTACACTCTCATAGCTAATACCCTATATCATTATGGATATCACAATATATTATCTTAGTGTTTAGATTTGAATGAGGCCATACTAGCTTTACAAGAGGTTCATGTTAGAATCTATAGATCCCACATGAGTGGCATGGTCCTAGAAAAGAAGCTTCTCAGATATGGGTAATATTGGCTAATAGTGGAACATGATACATGTGATTTTGCAAAGAAATCCCTAACATATCAATAGCATGATAACATAATCCATGCTCCAGCACAAGACTTGCATCCCATTGCACCTCATTGGCCCTTCTCATGTTGGGGCTTCAACCTCATTGGTAAGATAACTCCCCTTTCCTCAGATGGATACAAGTACATCATAACTACTACTAAATATTTCACAAAATGGGTTGAAGTGATTCTTCTCACCCTCACTATTAGCATTCAGATATCTAAGTTCCTCCTTTACCACATCATCTACTGCAATGGCATCCCTTCCACCATATTCACAAATCATGGCACACCTTTTAAAAATTAGCATATGGAAGATCTTCGTGCCAGATTCTGCATCCATTACCACTTCTCCAATCCATACTTCCCTCAAAAATTCCACATTACCCATCATTATTCCACCATCTACTACCCTCAAGGAAATGGTCAAGCTGAGGCATCTAATAAAACCATTGTTAAAATACTTCAAAAAATTATCAATGACACTGGTCATGATTGACATATCCAATTAAATTCTGCCCTATGGACATACTACACATATATTCATACTCCCACTAGAGCCATACCATATTCTTTGGTCTATGGTTCTGAAGATTTCCTACCCCCTGAGTTCAAGTTACCCTCTCTACGAGTGTCATTAAGAGATCTAATTTTTGATGAAGAGTATAGGGTATCAAGGTTGCAAGAGATGGAATTGTTAGATGAGAAAAGAAAAAGAACATTTGATCATTTAAAGGTTTATCAGCAAAGAATATCCATAAAATATAATACTAAAGTGAAGCCCATGGAGTTTCAAGTAGGTGACTTAGTTCTCAGAGAAAATCCCAAAAATTATCAACATCATGAGAAGAAAGGGAAATTTAAACCCAATTGGTTGGGTCCTTTTGTGATTACTATAGCCTATGGACCAAGAGATTATTAATTATATACATCATAAGGTGACCTGTTGGATGAGCATCTCAATAGTATGCACCTCAAAAAATTCTATGATTAAAATCCCAATGTAAGGGTTGAAAAATTCAAAAACACAAAAAAATAAAAAAATTCAAAAACACAAAAAAAAAATACAAAATACCCCAAAAAAAAATAATAAAAAAGAAAACTGCAATAAAAACAAGTGGTGAAAACTTGGAAAAAGGTGCCACTTGTGACAAGTTATCTCCTCTATTTCTTAGGATTCTTCTAACATCCCATCCGCTATATATATCCATAATAAAATTCCTAGTCTATGCCATCCATTTCCACTTCTATATACCAAAAATTAAACTCCCATCATAGCTTGGTCTTGTATTTAGTCTTTTGTCCTATTTCATGTGTCTTTCTACATCCATAATAAGTTAATCCATTACCTAACTGGGGACATGTACTCAACCTATTTTTGGAAGTGGATCTTTGATAGTCATGACTTACACAAGATAACAATGGAGTGTATATTCACTCACCAGATAACAAAAACAATCAAATGGTGTTCCATAATGATATCTTGATTATGATTCTTAACTTGTGATATATCCATCAAACATATTCTTATCTACACATTTAACTTATTTAACATAATCATACCAAATTGAAACATTATCAAAAATCTTTTGGAAAGAAATGTGTGTTCATGGAAATAATGTTTGTATAGTTTTTATAGGTTATGCATTCATATTTTGATTTCATTTTTATCATGTTTCCTATGCTATTATGGGATGTCCTTGGCATGAGTTAATCACTCCCATATGTCATTAGCTAGAATAGTTAGGATGGGGCATGATATTTTTCTTTGATTGCTATTTGTGGGATATTTTCCAATGAAGTTGAACAAACAAGTAATTGGGGTTTCTATGCATAAGTGCCTTCATATATTTAATAAAGCATTAAATTGTATAATTAATATTATTATGACAATGATATTATTAATGACATGCCACACATACCTCGACTCCAAATATTTGTTCTTTGATGGAGGGGAGAATATTCCTTGTCTATTGATCATGCAAGTGAAACTCAGGCTTAGATGCTTGTCAAGCTTAATATATTAAACTACATGTAAGAAATACCCAGGTCATCCTAGTTTAATTATACCACAATGCTTCCATTTTCTTGCAATATAAAGAGCTCAATGATGATAAAAAAATTCATGTTATCATGATTCAAGATATTTTCCAAAGTTGTGGAGATATACATTTTCCATTATACTTTGCATTCATTAGTTCTTTTGCATATTTAAATGGTGTCACATTTTCTTAGATTGTTTTTCTGAAGTGCTCCTTTTATATAATTTTGTAGGGTTTCTTAATTCTAGGTTATCTTGTCAATTCTATCCATTCTTCTAGTGTCAAACATATTTTTATTATCTTGAGGACATTAGACATCATCAAAAATATTATGCATTTCATATAAGTTAATGTTAATTATTCATTTAATTTATCTCATTCTCATTTCTTATCATTTGTCTATTGTCATATATCATGATCCGTTTAGTTTCATTATATCATTATATATTATTAAATTGATCATTGATCATTTTCCATTTATAAACATCCATTTACATTCAATAATAAGAAAGTATCCATTTTCATTTCATTATTTTATATTATTATCTAGCTCATTCATTATGTCCATATACATCATGTAGGCTATATTCCACAAAATAATCATTCATTAAATATCTTACATTAGAATGCATTTCATTACATAAGGAAATGTAAAAACCATAGTATCATCTACCTATTCACATCACACCCATATATATATGAGTCATTATAATCTAGAATCATAGCATGAAGAATCATAAATATTTGAATATAAAAAAATCTGCATAAACATATATCATCACATCCTGTAAGTGTCAGTATCCATATCATAAAAATATAAAAATGCATGTATGACAATGTCCATGTATAAAAATTCCATCATATAGAGTCCATGCATCATAAAATGATAAAATTCAGATGTATAATGTCCAATAATCTATCTCAAATAATAAAATGTCCATCAAGTTTGAAATACATAATGATACATAGTACAAATCAATAAGTGTATACATGACTATCTAAGATCCACTACCAGCTGACTTAGTATGTCTCTAACTCTATGTTGATATAGAAAGACCAATTGTATTTGTGTCCCTTGAACCTACATGTGGTCTAGGAGGTTGTGAAGTTACATCCCCACTTTCCCCTTGTTCTTGGTGGTATAATATAGTTCTCAACACATATGAACTCTCTCGGAAGCTCCCTATCCACTGATCCCTAGGTCCCACCTATCTGTATGCATCCTTCCAATAGGTAATCTCACTACCGGATCTCGACATCAATTGAAGGCTATATACATGTGGCCATAAAGAGTGTGTCATCTCTAGCTCAGCTAGAAAAGTTTTAGCCTCACTTAGTTTCTCTATGACTATACCCCACTCTCTCCTCTCCACTGCCAACTCCCCCTCTACCCGCTCTATCCATCTCTCAATCTCTGGGACTTGGTCTACCTGAACCTATGTTAGTGCTAGTCTAACTAGAAATATATCTATGTCTATGTCCTCATCATCCTATAGCTCTCTCTATATCAATGGGTCTTGACCCCCAATATCCATGCCTATGGGCTCCTCCTATCCTGCTATATCTAGAATGTGCTCATTCTATCCACCTATGTCAGACATCTTCTCATCTTGTTTTTTCTCATCCTATATCTATACATCCTATCTTTGTGCATCTTGTGCTTATACATCCTCTACCTATAACTATGCATTCACCTGTACATCTACCTGTACTAGGGCATTTGCCTATACCTATGCTGGAGGAGGTCTAGGTACCTCTCCCTCTACCAAATTGACTCAAAGTACCTATCTCTCTAGAGGTAGCATTTTTCCCTATGGTCTCACCCCTCCTCCTCTCATGTGAGGTCCTCCTCTCTGTCCTCTACCTCCATTAAGACATCCACCAACATCATGAACATCACCCCTACCACCTCTCCCTCTACCTTAGTCTCCCCTACCACCTTTATCTTATCTCTATCTCTTCTCCCTCCTCCCATCTCCAACATCTCATTGAGGTGGTCTCCCACCTAGATATGTCATTCTAGGAAATGGATGATCTTGAAGATATCTCTCATACTCTACTAGCATCCTTGGGTCCACTACTCCTTATGTCATGGTCCATGCCTAAAATGGTTTATCCAGGAACTCTTGTCATGTAGTCTCAATTGATACCATGGGTCCCCAATCACATCTCTCTAGATGAGTCCTCATGAACTCTATCATGCCCTATGGCATCCCTTGGATATAACCAAATTGTTTGAGTACTGAACCCACCATCTGTCTCTCAATAATAAAGGGATTCCTCCCTATCAATCATCTCATCTCAAAAAAATATCCAAGCTATCTCTCATTTTCCTAGGGCTCACAATCAAGGTATGGCCTCTAGATCACTGCATCAATAGTATCTAATTCTTGTCTCCATTACTCTAGCTATCCTAGCTTGTGCTAAGACTGAATAGATTCATACAAGAAAATATAAGGTTTCCCAATGCCTCTGCACCTCATGTTGATACTGGTCATGTGATAGCTATATTATCCCATGTCCATACATGAAGAAAGGTAACTCCAGCTAAGAGAGATGAACCCCTCTATTAAACTACCTGGTGCAAGTCATGGTATAGGTATGCAAGTAAGCACACACCCCAATAAAATTGGGTCCCCTCCATCATCCGCTATAATGTCCACTCCCAGCCTATTGTGAATCTTTAGGAATGATGATTTGGATAAACATATCCACTGATAGCCCCCACCAAGACTATTGGAAGTGGCTCATATAGATCAATTATATCCTCCTAGCTGATCTCAGTCTCATCTATCTCGTCATCCCTAAAAATAGCTCTGCACTCTATCAGTCCACCATGTCAATCATACTGCACTAACTCTCCTATAATGGGAAGTCAAAGGATGTGATACACATCCTCTAAGGTCATGATCATCTCTCCCATAGGGAGGTGAAATTTTCTCATCTTAGAGTGTTGTCTCTCCACAAGTACCATCAACATCCCTAGGTTCACCCTGATCTTGAGTGTATAGATAATGTGATACAGTCTCGTCACTTTGATGAAGACTCTATTAGTCTCTAAAAGGGATGGTCTCAGGCTATGTGTGATAGGATATCTCTCCCTTGACATCAGAATGTCCATAATATCATCATATCAATTTACACAATAATAATCCATTAGGTATACTTTGAATATCATGTACCTATTGATCTATTTATCTATCCTATATCTACATTTATCATATGTTTATCACATGTCTATTAGATAATTTTATAAATTATCCTATTAGGTATGTTAACTAGAAAGTACATAATGATGTTGACTACCTTAAACAAATCTAACATGCTGACAGAGAAAATCAAACAATCCACTTATGGTTTTGCAAATTCTAGCACTATACAATCCTAACTTCACTTACAATCACAAATGGACATCCTAGACAAACACATGTGTCAGAGCCCTAAATAATTGCACCAAATCAATGCTTGCGTAGTTTTTCTTAATGTTTGCGCAACACATTTGAGTATTTGTGTAACTATCCTATTATCCGATATGCACACATTTATGTGAAAAATGTGCATTTATTCAAAATTTCTAACACATTTTCATAGGTACCCTAGATGAATGCGCATAAATACCATGATGCTATGTAAACATGGTATTATATTGCACATTCATGTGCTGCAACTATGCATATTTTCTATGATTTTGGAAAATATTTTACCCTACCTACACCTAATCCAATCAATCTCTAAACCTCCTAAAAATTAATTTAAATCATTCTAATCTTTCAAAAAAAAAGGAGGATCAAACCACCTAGTGATTGTTCGTAGTTAGTTGGCCTCTGGAACTATCTAACACACTCAAATCAATGATCTAGGAATGGAAATGACATCTTGATCACTCTTCTCTCCTCTCTCCACAACTCTAATCTCTCAATGAAAAAGTATACAAATGATCACCAATATTCCCCTTTCACCCCTATATATAGCCTACAGACCCTATTTACTTGGTGAGTGGACCCTAACTTCCTAAATTCTCCCGTCACCCTATTTTTCCTCCATTTCTTTTGTCTTTTTCATGAGATTGGTGGTCAACTTTTTTCCAAAAAAAAAACAAAAAAAAATTCACACAACATAATAATAAAAATAATTTGTCGATCAATCTCCCAAGGGGGCATGCTAGTGTCACTTTTTGACTACTGCCCAGGGGCAACGTGTTGAAGTCTTAATTTTTCTTTGAAACAATGTGACCAACACATTATTTCAAAGAGAGGAAAAATGTATACACTTAAAATTGGCTTGATAAATTAATTAGATATTTATTATTTTATTAATGTTTGTTCCTTCTATTACGAAGTAAGTTACTTGATTTATTTAGTACATTCACTTATATTATTCTTCTTATCCTATGTCCTCTAATTAGTCTTATTAAAGTGATTTAATTAATTATTCAATTATACAATCACTATATGACATAGTATTTTAGTCCATCTCATAGACTTAGTCACTTGACAAATCATCTTGGCTAAGATAATTAATTAATATTAATTATTAATTACTCACAATTATCCTCACCCATGTGTCCTATTTTCAAGGGCTATGTGGCCTCATGAGACTTGGTCTCATGACCACATGTCCTCTTTGAACTTAGTCAAGATCACATTCCCTATTCCTTAGGAGCTTCTCTAGCCACCTCAAGGAGTCAAAGGTGACCCATGGGACACTTGTACCAAGAGTCCTCATGAGGAAAATGTCTTCCCACCTTCTTCTCAAGAGTGTTTGTGAGATACTTGACATGTGTCTTTCACTTCCACCTTACACTCCCTTTTGTAAATGTAGGAGGAACATCTCTCCTATTCTTCCTCTTACATGCTAACTAAATCCATATTTCTCTCTACTCCTTTAACTAAGTCAATTTCAGTCCTATGATCTTCCATCTTTCAATATCCATCCTTGGATCTTGCCACATAGGCTTGGGCCTTCCAAAAATCTATAAAAGGATCCTTCCTCTTCCTTTATGAGCGTAATAGTAATAGTGAATTCAAGAAATCAAGAAATCAAAGAAATCAAACCATTTAGTATCATTTTGAGCATTTCCATATCATCCATATTCACCAAAAATATGTATCAACCATCATAGAATAGTAAGAATTATAAATTTAGGCTAAATTTGCATCATTTCCACTATCTCTACAGTTTGGAAGCATCTTGTAAAAAGGAGCAAATTTGTAATTCTGAGAGCTCAATAATCCAAGAATTCAAGACTAGGAGGACAATGGAGATAAGATACATAGGTAAGTGAAGTTAAAATATCATTTTTAGTTTATTTCATCTTTGTAATCTTCATTATGAATTCATTTTAGATATTTTTGATAACTAATTAGTGGTTAGTATTTAAATTCTAGAATAATACCATTAATTTGCATATGCAAACCACAATTGTGACACTCAAACTTTCGATTCATAACAAATCCTAATCTAAACTTTGACCTCCAAAATGATTGTCACTTTGATCCTAATTTCACATGACTTTATCTTTATCATGATTAAACATAATAAACAAATATTGGTATGGATGGAGTTCTACTTGAAATATGGATATAAACCTTAGAAATATAACTTCCAGAGGTGAACTTGTTGAATCAAATGATATCACATTAGTAATCAATCATCTAAGTGAATCATCACAAGTCAATTAAATTAAATCAATCATCCTATCAATAACATCATCATTTTCCTAATTCTACTTAGAGAAGATGAAAAGAATCAATCAAATCAATCAGACCAATCAACTAGGATTGACAATCAATATTCATCAAACCTGATTGAAGTGACATCAAAACACTTATTTTCATCACATGATAAAAAATTTTCATTCAATGATCAATTGTATAAATCCATTGAATTGGACAAGTTTCTCAATAAGATATAATTTTTAAAAGGTTAGCTACACATAATTTCATCAAGTTGTACGTGCTAAAATGTTTAAGTGCTATTCTTTTTATCAAATGCATTGGCAAACTTATCATACGCATTAAAATAATGTGTACACATCATTTCCCATTGTAAGTACTATTTAAAATTATCATACACACTACAAAACTAATAGTTTGTGTTAACCTAATCCTTAGCACTATTCTACCTATTAGACGTGCCAAATCATACCTAGGGCATCTTGTTATATGTGTTATTTTTGTTAGAAAACAAATTCCATCAACACAAATGAGAGGGGGAATGAATCATTTGTGAGCTTAATTAACTTAAATTGAACTCTATCAAATCTTAAGCTTGTAATCAATAACAACAATAACCACAAGATAATAAACATATACAATAACACCAGATATGTTAACTAGTGAAACCCTTGATCAGAGGGAAAACCCCAGAGGGAATGATGCCCACTATTGATCCAAAGATTTCTATGTTAAGTCCTAGTTCTAGTTTAAATTTTTGTCTTGGTGGTTTTTGTTGGTTTTTAAAATCCTTCCTGCCTTTATGTCTTGACTATGTGTCTTTTGAAAAAATGGCTAAGTCTAAGTTTAAGTGAAGTTTACCTTTTTCTCTTAGTCGCTAACTCGCTAGCCCTTTAAGATATTAGTCACAAGCTCACAGTCTCTTTTATGAAAGATAAGTTAACCTTTGTGAGTGTGCAACTATTTAAGTTAATGCTTTGTCACTAGGTTGTAGACAATTTAAATTTTTAGTGTTAAACCACGACAATCTAGCGAGTGTTTAAGTTTAATCCTTGGTCTCTAGGTTGTAGAATGTTTGATAGATATTTCATTAACCATGGAGACCCAACGATAGCTTATGTTTATCCTTTAGTTTCTAGCTCGTAGACCTTTGTGCCAATTATTTAAATGTTTGGAAACCTAATGATTGTGAAGTTTAATGTTAATCACTAACTCATGATTTCTTTTGATGACTTAAGTGTCTACTTTGTGAGTTAATGAGGTTGTGCCACATGTCCATGTTGTGCAACATAACAAAAGGGTTAAATCTATAGTGGTTTCTAGGTCACAAGGAATCTTTAGATATTCCATTTGTCTTGATGAGTGAGCGATAGAGTGACAAGTGGCAGCTATTTATAAGAGAATGAAGGCTTTGTTTACTAGCTCATGAAGCCATTGGGTGGTTAAAGTAAATTGTCAATGAGCCTGCAAGTAAAGAAAAAGTGTTAGAGGAAATGGTTTAGTTGCTAACTCGTGGAAGTTATAAGAGGTGATGAAAAATGTTAGCGAGTTAGCAAAGAAGGTTACAAATTAAGTGATTTTCCTTTGGTCGCCACCTCGTGAAGGAATGTGATGGTTAATGTAAAGTGTTGGAAACTTGGTGAGTGTATGTTTTGAGGCTTAATCACCAACTCACTATGGTTTATGAAGTTTGATAAAAAGTGTTATCAATTTGGTGATATATTTTCATAAAGTGAAGAAAAGTGAAATAGTTTAGTGAATCATTGATTGACACCTAGAGATATCTGTTGAAATACACAGTTATGGTCTAAAACTGTGATAAAAAACTGAAGTTTTTATAGTGTATCAACTTGGTAAGAATTTATGAAGCAAAGATCATTACAAAGATTTTATGATGATGATGATGATGATAGTGATAAATGGATTGAGAAGCTATAAAAAAATGCATGCTATTGATTGCCAAGTACCTTTCCTTATGAGCTTTTCTAGATTTCATGTGTGTTGATATTTGATTACATAGATTACTTTCAAGCAATAGTCAAAGAATTTTCTCAGTTACAGGATTTAGAGATATCCAAGATGAGTCAATCAACTGGTAGCTCTCTTATAAGGAAGGAGAAGGGTAGTAGGCTCTCTGATTAATTTATTAGAATGCTCCCAAGGTGTTCAAATTTTAATGCTACTAATGAGTTCTAGTGGCATGATACATGGGGCCAGTGCAAGAATGTTGATACTCTTGGCATGAATGGATATTCTCTTTTCTACTTTTTTTTAGGAAAATAGAGTTAAAGAAGTCTTGATCTCGAATCCATGGGAATTAGGTCTAGAAAAGATGATGTGCATAGATGTGTACATGGATGTAGACTTTCTAAGGGAGTTTTCTAGGAAGTATGACACTATTTTAGGAGTAATAAGGAAGAGGGACATGTTTGAGCTGGTGACAATTGATTGAGCTAGCATTGTGGAGGCATTTGACATTACTAGCATAATGTGAACTAAGATTGAGCTATACAAGGAGAAGGAATACTTCAAGAAATTTCATAAGTTCATAAAAAAGAATGTCATGTCAAAGTTCATTTGAAGGGAAAATGAGAGAAGGGTAATTATACCAGAGGAATTGATGCCACCCTATGATTTAACCAAGTTTCACCATTTCTTCCAGTGCACCATCTATGGCTATTGTAAAGTGTTGGGGATTGAAGTTGATAGAACAGTGACTATAGACTTGCTTCAAATGTCCATGGACATTCAAAATCCACATGTCAATAAGGACTATGACTATGTCAGGTGGATAGTCAGTGAACTTCATGAGGGTTTGAAAAAGATTGTTATTGCTGAGAAACCCTCAAAGATTAGGTTCAAGCATTACTCTTTGGTGATGCACCTAATCCTCTTCTACAACTACCAGGATATGGATGATGAGCTTGAACTATTCAAGTATGAATTTGATTTCCTACAACCTGTGCAAAGATGGACTAAGGTTTTGGATAGTTCTTCCCACTTGTCAAACTTTGGCTATTTTCAAAATTGGATAGTTCATCCTTTATATACCATGATAGGGAACCCAATTGAAAGGTTAATAGGGGGAGTAAGAAGAGTCCTAAGACCTAGGAAGTTCCTAGGTAACTTCCCTTCCATGTAAAATTTGGAGGATTTGTTTTATTTTGATAATGTTATCATTATCAGTCTATGGGTGCCCTCATCAACCCCATATTTTACTAAGGGTAGTACCATCGAGAATTGCCTAGTTAGAATTCATATAGAAATTAACCCTAGCTGAAAAAGATGTTCTAGAAAGGCATAAGAAAGGGACCTTCCTACCTAGGTTGTGGGGTGACCATTATTTTACTATAGGGAATAAATCCCTTGACCAAATTAATGAGTTCTTGAGGTATTTTAGGATTCCATGTGCTATTTCCAAATACTGTGATTCTGAAGGGTTCATTAAGTAGACATGCAAGGAGATGATTCCCTTCTTTCAGAAGGTGAAAGATCATGAGCCTTTGGAGTATGAGGACTTGATTAGAAACATGATCAATGTATATGAGATTGTAGAAAGGGCCTGAAAGTGGAAAGATTTGGTAAGGTTAGAGGAGTTAAGAGAAATGGATAGTTCTTTCTCTGATTTTTTCCCTAACACCTCATACTTGGACATGGTTTGATAAAATGATAGATGCTTATGAGAAATTAATGGCTTAGATGCCCAAAGAGGTTGTCCTACAGGAAGCTGTAATTGACATTGATGATACTAGAAAAGAGGAAGAGTCAGCTTCTCATGACCCAATGGAAGACTTGGATAAGAAGAGGGATAAGAAGAAAGTTTTGAAGAGTAGAGTCAGTGATCTAGTTCCAAGGCATGACCCATATTTTGAGAGCATCGGGAAGTAGTTGGCCAATATCCATTTTTAGGAAGAAAATATATTAGAAATAGAGCTATCAGTGACCTTAAAACTAGATGAACAAATGCTAGACACTTAGTAATTCATGAAAGATGACCAATCCATCAAGACCCCAAAATTTAAGAGCTTATTGTACAAGCTTAAGGAGAAAGAGCTCAAGTCTCATCTCACCTTTGAAGGCGATTAAGGGGAGAATAAAAAACAAATAATTACTTGGGCTCTCCAAGAATATGACCCAAAATTAGAACAAATCATAGAGGGTCAAGTTAGAGAGATTGTAAAGAGAAGTGACATGTTGCTACTACCAGATTAGGATTTCTAATTAGCTTTTATGATTGATTTGATCAATCGACAACATGATCCATTATGAAAAATTGAGGTGGAGATTGGAGACATAGTAAGAGGATAAAGCTTTGATCCTAAATCAAAGACCTTTGTACTATAAAAACTAGCTCCTTCTATCTATAATATGTAAAAAATATGTGGATAGGGTTAATAACAATGGGGGTTTGCACATAAAAGAGACCCTAAACCAATATTTAACATAAACATATAAATCTAATGATAAGGAATATAAATTTGGAAATGCTTGAAAAGAATAATGAAATTAGATAAAATGAAATACATATCTCATAACATAGTAGATCTGGAAATACCTATTTTCTGGTGTCTGTACTGAGTTTTTGGAAATTCTGCAACTGAATTTGGAATAGAAACATAGAGATGGAGAAAACTCATAGATATTTTTCTTTTCTAACTCAAGTCTACCTTGACCTAAATATAGGTCAACCTTGACCCCTTTATGTCGACCTTGACATGCATTTCTCTGACAGAAATTATGTTTGCAAATCCCATAAGTTTTTTGAAAAGGGTATCTAGATCTGCTCTGCAACTCCTGAAACAATGACTATAGATATCTAAAAATGGTGTTTTGGGGTGGCTATATAGGGTTTTTCCTTAGTCAAACCCCATTTTGGTGGTTTCCACCTCCACGAGTAGCCGTATGCAATATAATATGTGTGTGCTACTCATAGGAAGAGCTTTGAATGTGCAATGCCAAGATCTAATCCTCTAGATTGAAAACCTAGCATGAATTGAAATGAGAGACCAATGCATAGATTTGAATATGATAAAGAAAGCATACTAAGCCCCCAAGGCTAAAGTACTCCTACAAAACTCACAATCCATAGTTGCTACCCCATGATTGTATCTTTTGAATGCTTGAATGTTAAAAATGGTAGATCAAGGAAGAAGGAATCTTTCTTGCTCCAAATGAATGTCCACAATAATTCATCCACAAAATTCTTGCTTGCATCAAGACATAATCAATATAATTTCTCCTATAGCATCCTCTTGAAATCTTGCATCATCATCTCATCATCATCACTTGTAGCTCCTCCTTTGTAGCTTCTCATGACTTATTGAAATAAAGGCAAAAGAGAGTGCTTATATAGAGATTTCAAGGCAAGGCACCTCGGGAAATGTAAGGGCCCCTAATTAATTTTTCACCTCAAATTATGGTCCAATCACAATATCCAACTAAGGAGGGAAAATAATAAATGAATTTTGAATAAAAACCCTTCCGCATTCAGATTTGGAGGCCCATTTTTAATTTCAGGCCCCTCTATAATCTAAATTTGGAAGCGGGGACCAAAACTTGACAAAGGCCAAGGTTGAGCTTGACATTGACCTAGGTTAAGGTTGAACTTGACCCTGACCTAGGTTAGGGTTGACCTCAACCCTGACCCAAGATTTTAGGCCAGTCAACATTGAAATCAGAGAAGTTTCTAGGTTGACCAGAGACTTAGAATGATGGGAAACCATGACAGAATGTCAAAAAAGGGCACAAAGGCCTAGAAGAGATGTGATGAAGGCTAAGAGGGCCAATACATAGGTCCTACCTAGAAAATAGAGCCACAAAGAAGGAAATCAAGGATAATCCTCAGGATTCTAACCCTAATTTCACCTAGAAATGAAGAATAAAGTGCAGATGCATCCTAAATGCAAATCTATTATGAAAATGCACTTAATGAGGGTGCTAAACCTACCAAGATGGAAGTGATTCCATTTTAAGATGATACATTTATCCCACACTTTATCTTAGATATGACACTATGTGAATATGCAAGCTAAAGTAAGAACATCATAATAAATAAAAAGGATATAACCAAGTCCTCAATGTAGAGATCCTGCAAAAAATTGATAGTACCTACAACTTGTAGCACACAAGGTTAATGAAAATCCATTAATAAACTAAGACTTACTAAAATAAAATTGAAAAGTGCATAGAGCCCCTTATGCCCCCCTATTTTGGCTTTCTACATCTGAAGGGTGAAACAAGGTGATAAGGATAGCTTTATACACTGGATATGCAATTTGTTGAAAAAGTCCTTTTCCTAAACTAGTTAGAGGGATTCCTACCCTTCCTAAACTAATTAAAGGAGTTAGGTATCTGAGTCATGATTCCAACACCACTAACAACACTAAAAATGGAGTTACCAAACTTAAGTTATGATGAAAAGAGTAAATGTCTATCTAAATGCATATGAAGGAAAATTTGAATTTAACATAAATAAATACTAACAAACCCTAACAAAAACCCTAATAAAAACCCTAATTTTGATCTATAAATAGGGAAGAGACAACATACCTATTTATTATTACCATTTGTAGAGTTTAGGAGAGAGAGAAGGATGTCGAGAAGAGAAAAACTCCGAGTGACACAAATGGAGCTCTTGACACAGTGCCTAGCCACCAGACAACTGCTTCTCAAGGTAAATTTTCCATTATTGATTTTTGTAATCTCAATTTCCTATTTTTATAGGCAAGGTCAACCTTGACCCTTAAAGGTTGACCCTGACCTAGCTATGTTGACCTTGACCCTTTAAGGTCGACATGGACTGGGAAGGTCTACACCTGTTCTAGAGTGAGGTTCACCTCGACCTAGAAGGGTTGACCTTGACCTAGGAAGGTCTTCTTTGACCTAATAGAGGTCGACCTTGACCTAGTCAAGTTGAATTTACAATTTTTGATTCTATAGTTCTGGTATGATGTCAATTTGTGCTTATAGGACCTAGTTCATCTCTGAGAGCACCCCTTTGGAGGGCCACTATTGTTATCAGAGATAAACTATTTGAGCTAAGTGGGGATGGAGATACAATTATTGAGAGACATAGGACTATATTGGGTAATAGTCCTACAACATATGAGATTCCACTAATCCATGATATTATCTCTTATAGAGAGGTGGGATGAGGACACATGTTCCTTTCATCTTCCTTCAGGAGAGATCATAGTTAGATAGGAGGATGTGTACAGGATCCTGTGACTTCTAGTTCTAGGTGAGCCTGTTAGACTAAGAGTATAATGGGGTCCTAAGGATATCCATGTATATGTAGAGTATTTATTAGGATGGGTTCCACATATGTGAACCTGAGAAGACCAGATCACCCTATCAGCCATATTGGCAGGTCTGACACCCTTGGTACAAAGGGTTATGCTGTGTATACTTTATTTGGTTGTAGTACCCAACACAAAGGGTACAATATTTTTAGCACCTTTTACCCATCTCATTTGTAGGATGGAGAGTGATAGGAGTATCTTCACATGGGGCCACAACATGCTATCCCATCTATACCATGAGTTATGTCACTTGGTGAGATATTAGCAAGAGAGTCTCACAGTATGCACACTTTTACAGATTTGGTTGTTTGAGCATTTCACATGTACATGACCACAAGGTGTTCCTATGATGGTAGATGCAAGCACACTAAGAGCCTTTTCTTATTCACTGGGAGATGTCTAGTAGCATGGAGATATCCTCTATTGGAGGGTACATCTAGATCATGTTCCATGCATAGATGTGATATGGAGACCATACTACCACATGATAGAGTGGCTAGATACATGACATGTGAAGAGAAAATCATAGTAGCATAAGATTCTAGAGGGTCATCAGAGTTACATAGTGATGCAATACTACTATGATCAAGTGATGAGACAGTTCAATCTTATACAAGGGGTCCCTAGAGTAGTACCTTGGTACGCACATCCAATGAGATACTATCAGAAACTTGACGCTATACACTGGCCATCAGTAGTAGACATTATAGACAATGATGTCAATGAGATAGAGGATATGGAGGTAGCCCTTGATGTGACCTATTCAAGAGTTAGAAGGGACTACATCAGATACTGGAGTCTAAAGGGAACCCACCCCATCTTCCCTGATGACTATCCCATAAGTGATCTAGGCCTTTTAGAGAGGACACACTAAGATAGCAGCATACTAGAGGAGGAGGAAGATCAAAAAGATGAGGAGGATCTGATCTTTGTAGGAGACCCCATGGAGCAGGATAGAATAAAGGAAAGAGTAGATGAGATGTCCCCAGCTGATAGTACCGGTGCATATGTGCATGTTGTTCATACATCACCACTGAGATCACGATGACCACCATGTGCCCCTATAGAGATACCACCTCCAAGACCTAGACATAGCGAGCATGGAGAGAGTAGTAACTCCATCCCCTTACCATCCAAACCCTTCAGTGATACCGAGGAGGGAGATATAGGTATGAAACATGCAATTGATTTAAATATTTAACTTAATTTGTGAAAAAAGGACTAAAAGATAAATATATTTTAATTCTGTAGCTAGCATGGTGGAGTGGAGGAGCTTTGTATCCAAGGTCCTAAAGGATACATGTTTGTCCTACTAACTACCAGCCAGTGAGTGAGAGTTCTCCATTAGTTATAGAGTTCCCAGAAGGCATACCGATATCTTTGTGTGTGTCCAATGAGAGTTGAGGTTATGTAGAGAGAGAGAAGAGAGGCTAATGGATAACTTACAAAGATAACAAGAGTGCATTTATGACCTTAGCATATCAAGGAGCCACTCGTAGACTACCAAAAAGAGATCATCATCTTCTCATCATAGATTAGAGAGATCTGGGAGCCATTGACCATCAAAGCATAGAGATAGAGAGAGTGATAAATAGGGCCTTGTGCCACATATGTATCAAGCTCAAAATAATTTATAAATGAAAAACTCTCTTTGCTAGTTAGTTCTATGATTGATTACTATATTTTCACCAATAACATAAAACTTAACAAAAAGAAAGAATATGTATAAATGTATTCAAATGTAATTTGCTAAAATCACATAACCTATAAAACAAACATAGCTATTTTATAAGGAATACATAAATACATAGGGAAAGAAAGATGCACTAGGGATAATAATGTTTGAGATGAATAATATTGATAGGTTCCTTAAAAGGTACACCATCCATATTAGCAAGTTTGTAAGAACTTGAACCAAAGTCCTCAATTACAACAAAAGGTCCAAGCCAATTAGGGCTAAACTTTACTTTTTCACCAGGTAAAGCATTCACATTTCTTTGATTTCATATAATACTAAATCACCCATTGAAAATGATCATTCAAATACCTTATGATTATACTACTTTTGAAGTATTTATGACAAGCTTTTATATGTTCCAAAGTGTTTATTCATTGTTCATCTAACATTTCTAATTCTTGTAATCAGTTTTCTCAAAATGAATCTTTGTTAATTATCCCATGAAATGAAACATGTAAAGAAGGTATTTCCAATTCCAAAGGCATAATAGTATCAGTACCATAGACAAGATTAGAAGGAGAAGTACCTGTGGTAGTACAAACACTAGTCCTGTAAGCCCATAAAGCATAGGTAAGTTGGGCATGCCAATCTTTCACATGGTTATTAACTATTTTCCTCAGAATTTGTTCAATGACTTTATTTGATTCTTTAGCTTGACCATTATATTGAGGATAATAAGGAGTCAAAAATCTATGTTGAATTCAATATTTCTCAAAGAATTTCATGACTTCTTTATTCTTAAATGAGGTACCATTATCTGAAACTATTTTTGAAGGAATACCAAATCATGTTATAATATTGTTAAGGATGAAATCACAAATAACATCCATAGTAGTTGAACAAAGAGGGAAAACTTCCACCCACTTGATAAAGTAATCTATAGCTATCAGGATGTACATATGTCCTATTGGTATGTGATGTTTTGGAGTATTGGGAATCACTTAATGGTTTTCATTTATGGCAACACTTATGATAGAGTGATTGCATGTTGTGGAGATTGCCATCGAAGTCTCAGTCATAAAAATGACTAAGTCCAGAATTAGGATAACAAGGTACAGTGGAAAATTTTTGGTCAGTGATGAAGATATATGAGGTACTATGGCTTGAAAATTTAACTAGAGGTATTTTTGGATGTACACATGCTTCAATTAAGATTTCATAAGTTTTGGTTATCAGATTTGTGAGATACAGTGTTCAAAAGATATGCGAAGGTAGTAAAATAGTGTAACAAGGTATATGAACAGTTGTGAAGATTAAGGAAGGTAAAGAGAACATTGTAACATGCTAAGACAAGTGAATAAATTATATTGCTAACTCTTTGATATTGTAAGAATGATGACTCCATAAATAGCATTTGCATGAGTTATTGTTATGTTTTGTATGATAATTGTGAAGCTGACTGGAAGGCTGATTTAGTATAAGTATGGAGTGTTTTTGTGAAAGTGAAGTATGGTGATGATTGTGATGAATGATTAAGGTTAAAAATATAAGAGCAAAGATTAGATGTGAGATCAATAAGAGGCTAAGCTACAATTAGAACTATCTAAGAAATATAAGTGGTTGTATTGTTCCCCTTTTGAGAACTATCTTGAGACAAGCATTGATTGTAAGAGCAATGTGCTCACCACCTTTAACTAGGTGTTTTGTTTACCCCTAATAGGGTTTTGTATTCCTCTAATAAGGAATGTACTATGTAAAAACTAGCTCCTAACAGGGCTAGATCTCCTTATATAGATACTATATTTTAGTGCATATTTGTGGGTACCATCCCCACCGAGGTTTTCCCTTTGGTGAGGGTTTCATCAAAAACAAATCATGGTGTAATGAGTAATGTGTTATGCTTATATGTTCTTGTCATTTATGCATTACTTTGGATTATTTATAATTTTTTAAAGTTAAAGAGATCAAAGTTCTATAATACTGATTCACCCCCCCTCTCAATATTACCTAATCCTAACAATTGGTATCAGAGCTATTGGCCCTTGAAGAAAAAGTCTAACAACTTAAGGGAGATAAGAATGGATTCAGAAGTTTTGCAAGAGAACTTTGAAGCTACACTAGAAGATCTAGATAAGATGAAAGTTGAGAATGGTGAACTAAAATTCATATTAAGAAGAGCAGAAGGTTTCATGAGGAAACTTAAAGAACAACTTGGGATTGTAAAAAGTTAGAGACAAGACCTTATGGAGAAAATCAAAGAAGGTTCAAAAAATGATACATCAAACAAAGTAAAGATGTTGGAGTAAGAAAAGAACAAATCAATCTTTTAATGATCAAAGAGATTCAACATGAAAAGGATGAAATAAACAAAGTTGAAGAATCTCTAAAAGAAGCTAACTTGTAGATAGGAAAAATGAAGACCAAACTTGACCACCACAAGGATAAATATTAGGAACTAGATAAATAAAATTAGATCATTAAAGGTGAACTCACTCAAGCCAAATTAATCATTGAAAAATTACACATGAGTAGTGACAAGATTGATGAACAAAGAGAAAGACATAAGCCTAAAGGAGATATGAGTGGATTCAATGAAGCTAAAAGTTCAAAAACTCAAGAAGAGCTAAAAGAAACCAAGAATGAGGAAAGACCTATTCCTGAAGAAAGGCCAACCAATGAAGAACTGAGATAATAGTTCAAACCCTTTAGAGGTAGATGTTTTAGATGCAACAAAGTTGGACATATGAAAAGAGATTTCAGAAGTAAAGGTAACTCTAAGCCCTTTACCAGCTACTATTTTAATTTCTATGATTATGGACACAAGAAGGAAGATTGTAGAAAACTTGATTAGTCAAGGTATAAGAAAGATTACGTCAGAGAAGAATCTACAACCAAGACTACATTTTAGAAATGCAATAACTTTGGGCAGATAGCAAGGTATTGTAAGCTGTAGACTAATCAAGAAAGAAGAAGACCACCTATTTGTTATAAATGTAACAATATAGGTCACATTGCAAAGTTTTGTAGATATAATGGAGATGACAACAAAAGAGGACCAATGAGATCTAGTGAACCAGAAGGACCACCTCCATTGGTTATAAGGAATAATGTTAGTGACAATGGTAAAAGCCTCAATGATTATATGAATGAGAGTCAATTCAAGAAATTAGAGGATGAGAAGATGTGGAAAGTAAAAGTTCTAAATAACATAGTGGTTCAAGGAGAGACAGCTGATGATGTTGTGTCTTCACATGATGAGTTCTTTGAGATATCAACCTAGAAGGCCACATGGCCTTATGGGGAGCATTGGATGTAGAGAATAGAAATTATCCAACCCCTGTATAACTAGAGTAAGCTCATGCAAGCTTAGATGTGATGTAAAAATGTTGTGGAGTCTATGGATGAGATCACAACACTTGAAGATTCAACTTTTGTGTTCACGAGTTTTGCATTGACTAGACTACAGATCTCAGAATACTATAGAAGATAGAAAAAGGATTGGATTGATGGATAATTGTTTGGCATGATTAAGATTATGAAGAGGAAGATGAAAGAAAGGTACAAGATTCCAAAAAATTTCATAGAGAAATTTGATGACACTATCTGTTTCATGGTTGAAACTGATTGTGTTTTCTTTGAGGCAGTTGATCCTAGAACCAAATGGTGATATCCTATGGGATATGTGGTAAGTGCTAAAGTACTGACTATGCAAGTAGAGAATGTATTAGAAGCAGAAAAGGACTCTACTCAAGAAATATGGGGTACATGCAGGGAGATATGTCAGAAAGTCAAATAAGAACAAGAAAATGTGACAAGGAAAAGAAAAGTAAGCAAGATTGTTGAAGAAATTTCTACAAAGGTAGGAATGACAAAGAGGCAGTATTCAGATTTGAAAAATCAGATGGAGGCATCTTCCATCATGGCCACAAATGCACCCAGTCCCTTGGAGATAGAAAAGGTAGTAGCCCCCACTGATGACATTTTTGATTTATTAATCTCTCAAGAGGAAGAAACACAAGAAGTTGTGACTACAGTTGTTCCTAGAAGATCAAAAAGGATAATTAAGCGGGTTAGTCCAAAGGAAAGAGAGATAGAGGTAAAGAGGAAGAAGAAGGAAGGGAAGGTAATGGAGAAAGAGGAAGAGAAAATGGTTCAAAAGAATCCACAAACCTTGTGGAAACCAGATATGAAATCTCTATAGAAAAGAGTTATCAAAGATAGAAATCTATTAATAGTGAATAGATACTATGAAAGATATGACTTAGAGGACCAATCAATCATTGAAGATACTGTGATTGAGCATCTATTGGTCTTTAAGAAGAATTTTTTGGAAATTGAAGAAAACATTCCCAAAGCCCTATATAGCAAACTGGAAATTAGGAAACATATAGCAAATACAGAAGATGAGAACATAAGAAATAAACTAATTGATGATATGTTTCTGATTATGTCAATTCAGGAAAGAGAAAGAATCATAAAGGCACTAAAACCCCTACTAAGGATAAAGGCCAAACTAGTCAAGATTATGGCTAGAAATTATAATGAGGTGATTGAGGACACCCAAAAGGCATTAGACCAAGTTCTAATGTATGACATTCCTAAGAAGGTTTCACCTCCTAAGACATCTAAGCCTATATCTTTGGGTTTAAGAGAGAGTTCAAAGGCAATAGATGAAAGTGCTCAAGCTAGCATGCAACCAGACTTCTTTATCACTAGTGTGCCTATTAGCCTTGACACTTCACAAGATGTAAATGATCCATTTAGGGACAATGTGAACAATGCAATGGAGTTTGAAGATTAGGAACAAATAGAGGAAGGAAAATCAAAAGATAAACAAGAAGAAAAAGAATAGGAGAAGGAATTAAAGTAAGAAGAAAAGCAAGAAAGGCAACCAAAATCAGAAAAAGTTGATGAATTCAGACTGGACATACCCCTATTGTTGACAAGTATGGCCAAACTAGTCAGTTCTGATGTAGATAGAGTGGATGAAGATGAAATAATGAGACTTTCATTTATGGCTTTTGCTAAAGCTAAGGAGAGGTTAGTTCAAAAAGGAGACAAAAGAGCTAAGATAATAGCCAGGGCTATAGAAACAGTGAACAATCTACTCCCCTCACTAGTTATCCTCAAAGAAAAGGATGAGGTTGAGAATCTTGGTATAGTATTGGATAGCTTTGATAGTCATTTTCATTCATTTCTAAAGACAGTAGAGGAAAAGGCTGAAAGGAACTTCTCAGAGAAGAAGGTGAGCAAAATTTGTAAGTCCATTTCATGGGACTTAGGCCTTCTTAAGGCTACCACTCTTAAAGCCAAGAGTTTTGTAGCACAAGGCATGAAACTTTATAGCTATTGCATAAACCCTTGCAAACATTTAAAGAATATTGAGTAGGTCATAGCCAAAGATAGGGCTAGCCTTGACAATATAATGGATAGTTGTGAATCATCTTCACAAACTATGGGAGAGGTAGATAAGGATACATCTAGGCTATTGGATAAAATAGGAGTACTAGAAATGGAGAAAGGGAGAGTTGTAGACAGATTTGGCTTATTAAGAAGCTTATTGACTCCTAAGCTTACAATGTTGGAGACTCATCTCTCAGAGATGATAAAAATTGAAGGCTCAATGTCAGTATCTGCTCTTACCAAGCTTAAGGCAGTAGAGACAACATCATATGCACTGAATGGATTAATCCATGTCTATGAACTACTAATAAATTCATGGATTGAAGAAGTTAAGACCTTGGAAAATTCCTTCCAAGATGTCTTAAATCTGGTGAGTAAGCACTAAACCACTTCTACTTAAGTTCTACAATTTTGAGAATACCTTTTCCATTGATGTCAAAGGGAGAGGAAGAAAAAGGAAAAATGAGGAAGAGAAATAAATATGCAGGGTTGTATGTAGAAAAGAAAACAAAAGAAAAAGTTATAGAAAAGAAAAAAACTAGAAAAGAAGAAATGAAAAAGAAATCTGTATTGTAACACTTAGTCATTTTTCTAAGTGTTTCCATCAATGCCAAAGGGAGAGATTATTTGCATGTGATGTTTTGGAGTACTGGGAATCACTTAAGGGTTTTAATTTATGGAAACACTTATGATAGAGTGATTGCATGTTGTGGAGATTTCCACCGGAGTCTCAGTCATGAAAATGACTAAGTCTAGAATCAAGATAATAGGGTATAGTGGTACAGTTTTGGTCAGTGATGAAGATGTATGTGGTATGATGGATTGAGAAGTACACATGATTTAGTTAAGATCACATAAGTTTTGGTTGTCAGATCTATGAGATACAGTGTTTGAAAGATATGCGAAGGTAGTAAAATAGTGTAACAGGGTATATGAATAGTTGTGAAGATTACGGAAGGTAAAAAAAATATGGTAACATGCTAAGATAGGTGAATAAAGTATATTTTTGAATCTTTGATATTGTAAGAACATTGACTCCATAAATAGTAGTTTTATGAGTTATTGTTATGTTTTGTATGATAATTATGAAGCTGACTGGAAGGCTGATTTAGTATAAGTATGGAGTATTTTTGTGAAAGCGAAGTATGGTGATGATTATGATGAATGAGTAAGGTTGAAAATATAAGAGAAGAGATTAGATGTGAGATCAATAAGAGGCAGAGATGCAATTGTAACTATCTAAGCAAGATAAGTGGTTGTATTGTTCCCCTTTTGAGAACTATCTTGAGACAAGCATTGATTGTAAGAGTAGTGTTCTCACCACCTTTAACCAGGTGTTTTGTTTACCCCTAATAGGGTTTTGTATTCCTCTAACAAGGAAATTTACTATGTATGAACCAACTCCTAATAGGGCTAGATCTCCTAATTGGGATACTATATTTTAGTGCATATTTGTGGGTACCATCCCCATTGGGGTTTTCCCTTTGGCCAAGGTTTCCTCAAGAACAAATCATGGTGTAATGAGTAATGTGTTATGCTTATATGTTCTTTTCATTTTTGTATTACTTTGGATTATTTATAACTATTTAAAGTTAAAGAGATCAAAGTTCTATAATATTGATTCACCCCCCCCCCCTTCAGTATTACCTAATCCTAACATGTCCTTGAGAAGAAGCTGGTGAGATTTTTCCAATAAGATCAAAACCTCAAATACTAAAAAGGCCATGGAGCAACTTGATTACGAAGCTCACGAGTAGGGGTGTGAATCAAATTACTATGTTGTTGACATTAAGGCCATTTCTTAACAAACATGAAAGAATATTGTTCCATTGTTTGCCAATAATATCCCATTCTAAGAAGTTTATTGACTAAAGGTTTTCCACCAAAATGTCCCCCACAAGAACCAAAATGAGCTTTTTCCAAAGCTACTAGAATTTAGGTTCTACCAAGACATCTTAATAATAAACTATCATAAGAGCATTTGTAAAGCATATCTCCTAAAATGATATAATGTGCTACAAGCTTCCTAATACAATTACACGTGTTCCTTGTTGTTGATTCAGGAAAAATACCATCTTTCAAAAAATGAAAGATATGAGAATACCATTCATCCAAATGAAAATTTAAACAATTAGAGGTAAACTTATTGGAAATTGTAGGGTTTTTAAGAGTATGTATAATAAATTGAAATTTTTTAGTGTTATTCTCAAGACAAACTAGAGAAGATGTGCTTGCCATGGAGTCCGCATGTTGATTATCTTTCCTAGGTAAAGTTTGAATCATATAAGAAGAGAACTGTGAAAGAACATCAAGAGACAAATCTCTATATTGTGTCATTTTATCATTCTTAGTCTAATAACCTCCTTTAATATGTTCTATAATCAATTGTGAATCTCCATAAATTTCAAATTTTTTAATGTTAAGGGATGAAGCTACTCATAAGCTAGCTATAAGAGCTTCATACTCCGCAATATTGTTAGTACAAGGAAAAGTCAATTTATATGATAGAGGGATCAAATTTTTCATAGAAGGGATCAAGATAATGCTAACACTAGAATCTATCTTACATCTAGATAGATCAAAATATAACTCCCAAAAATTGTCCTATTTAATAGGTATAATGTTTTCATCAGGGAATTCTATTGAAGTAAAGAATGTATCAGAATGAGGACAAGGAGCTTCAGCCAAATAATCTGTTAAAGCTTGTCCTTTAATTGACTTTTGAGAAATAAAATTAAGATCAAATTCCATAAGTAACATCACCCACCTTCACCCCCCCTCTCAGTATTACCTAATCCTAACATGTCCTTGAGAAGAAGCTGGTGAGATTTTTCCAATAAGATCAAAACCTCAAATACTAAAAAGGCCATGGAGAAACTTGATTACAAAGCTCACGAGTAGGAGTGTGAATCAAATTACTATGCTGTTGACATTGAGGACATTTCTTAACAAACATGAAAGAATATTGTTCCATTGTTTGCCAATAATATCCCATTTTAAGAAGTTTATTGACTAAAGATTTTCCACCAAAAATGTCCCCCACAAGAACCAAAATGAGCTTTTGCCAAAGCTACTGGAATTTAGGTTCTACCAAGACATCTTAATAATAAACCATCATAAGAGCATTTGTAAAGCATATCTCCTAAAATGATATAACATGTTGCAAGCTTCCTAATATGATTATGCATGTTCCTTATTGTTGATTCAAGAAAAATACCATCTTTCAAAAAATGAAAGATATGAGAATACCATTGATCCAAATGAAAATTTAAACAATCAGAGGTAACCTTATTGGAAATTGTAGGGTTTTTAAGAGTATGTATAATAAATTGAAATTTTTTAGTGTTATTCTCAAGACAAACTAGAGAAGATGCACTTGCCATGGAGTCCACATGTCGATTATCTTTCATAGGTAAAGTTTGAATCGTATAAGAAGAGAATTGTGAAAGAACATCAAGAGACAAATCTCTATATTGTGTCATTTTATCATTCTTAGTCTAATAACCTCCTTTAATATGTTCTATAATCAATTTTGAATCTCCATAAATTTCCAAGTTTTTATTGTTAAGGGATGAAGCTACTCATAAGCTAGCTATAAGAGCTTCATACTCCGCAATATTGTTAGTACAAGAAAAAGTCAATTTATATGATAGAGGGATCAGATTTTTCATAGAAGGGATCAAGATAATGCTAACACGAGAACCTATCTTACATCTAGATCCATAAAAATATAACTCCCAAAGATTGTTTTGTTTAATAGGTAGAATGTTTTCATCAGGGAATTCTATTGAAGTAAAGCATGTATTGGAATGAGGACAAGGAGCTTCAGCCAAATAATTTGTTAAAGCTTGTCCTTTAATTGACTTTTGAGAAATAAAATTAAGATCAAATTCCATAAGTAACATCACCCACCTTGCAAGATGACCAGAGAGATCAATTTTTGAGAAAAGATATTTCAAAGGATCAAATGTAACAATCACATTGACCTCAACATTTAAGAGATAATGCCTTAGTTTCTGACAAGCATAAACTATAGCTAAGCATTGTCTTTCCAAATCTATATATCTTGTTTTTTAATCAGGTAAATTGTGACTAATGTAGTACATAGGTCTTTCCTTACCTTCACTATCATGCTGAGCCAACAACGCACTCATTGCATTCAAAGTGGCTGAAGTATACAGATAAAAGGGTTTATCAAATTGAGCTAGTTGTAAAATAGGAGGATTGACGAGATACTCCTTAAATTTCTCAAAGGATTTTTTACATTCTTTATTACAAGAGAAAGTGGCATCCTTTCTAAGAAAGGAAGTAAAATGAATAGTTCTATCAGCTAAGTTGGAAACAAAGCAATGAATTGCTTGAATTTTCCTTGTAAACTTTGTAACTAAGAAATGTTCTTAGGAGGAGGCATATTAACAATAGATTCAATATTTTCAATATCTACCTCTATGCCTCTCTTAGAGATTATAAACCTTAATAATTTATTGGAATCAACTCCAAAGACACATTTCTTAAGATTCAATCTCATATTGTAACTTATAATCCTTTCAAATATCTTTCATAAAATACTAACATGACCTTTTCTTTGTATAGATTTTTCCAAGATATCATCCACATAATCCTCAAGAATCTTATGAATGTAATCATGAAAAATCAAAGTCATAGTTCGCTAATAAGTTACTCTTGCATTTTTTAATCCAAAAGGCATCATGACCCAACAAAATGTTCCCTAAGGTGTTATAAATACAATCTTAAATTGATCTTCAGGAGGAATAAAAATTTGATTATAGCCCAAAAAACCATCCATAAAAGATAATAAAGCATGACCAACTATTGAATCCACAATCATATCAATATTAGGTAATGGGAAATAATCTTTTAAAGATGCTTTATTTAAATCTCTAAAGCCAGTACACATTCTTATCTTATTTTCTCCTTTTGAAATGGGCACAATATTTGAAATCCAATATGAGTAATAAATAGAGCGGATGAATCTAGCATTCAATAATCTTTCAATTTTAGCCTTAACTAATAAGGCAGTTCCTGGATTCATCTTTCAGATTTTCTACTTCATAGGTTTAACATTTGGTTTGAGAACAATATTGTGAGTAACAATCTTAGAATCTATACCTGACATATCCGAATATGTCCAAGAAAAAATATCCTTAAATTCAAGTAAAAGGGAAACCAACTGATCACGTTCATCTTGATTCAAATATTTCCTAATTTTTATCATCTTCTCAGAGTCATTTTCATCCATTTGAACCTGAACAATCTCATTTATTATCAAATTACTTTGTATTAGAGAATCCATTAGTAAAGGAGAAATATTTTGCTCATCATGTTCTCCAAAATAGGCTTTTGTATTTAGATAATAAGGCTTCCATCATTTATGATGAAATGTAGGTAGATCCACATGAACTACTAAGAAATCTGCTAAGGCTTCATCTTCAGGAAAAACATCCAAGATAGGTTTTTGATCCATGTTGAGGAGTGAGTTAACCAACTTCAAATGTCCACCATAGATATGATTAACATTGAGAGGAAAAGCCAATGGTTGTTTGTAAGGATTGAACCCCAATCCATATGTATAATCATAAATTTCATTATCAAAAGGTAGTTGTATACCTTGTTTGTATTTACCACATCCTTTCCCATTAAATCCTAATTTCTTGAGAAGATGATAACAAGAACCATATCTATCAACCATATCAAATTGAGTCCAAGGAGCAACATATGTCACAATATCATAGTGATCAAGTTTTATAGTTTCAATTTTTCTTTAATCGAGGTAGAAACAAAGTTACTTTTTAATTCCTTAGAAAGCGAGGAAGGAGTAGAAAATTGTTTTTCAAACCCACTTTGTTGTTTCATGAATTCCAAATCAAAAACTTTGTATTCTCTAATAAAAGGAGGATTAAATTCCAATGTTCCTAAATCATCCCCAATCAAAGAAGAAGATGGAGATGCAGTTTGTTTAATCTCAGGTGGCCTTTTAGGCTCTTTACTTGGTTGGGGAGGTTCATAAACTTTAGCATATTCCACATTTAAGCAAGGACTCAATGCATCATCCGCATGTAGCGTATACAACAAATTTTTATAAATGAACCTAACCTTGAGATGAAGAGTAGAAGGAAGTGCATGCATAGTATGTAACCAAGGTCTACCTAAAATAATATTATAATTGAGAGGTCCATACATAACATGAATAGGTGTATTGAGAATAACTAGACCAACTTTAATAGGTAACGTAATAATTCCCAAAGTTCTCTTTACAATATTATCAAATCCACAAATAGGGACATTATCATGTTGAATAATTGTAAGATCAACCTTAATTTCCTTAAGCCTATCCATGCTACAAACATTAAGCCTAGATCCATTGTCAATTAATGTTCTATGAATGATGCTCTAATTAATAGAAACAACAACCATATGAGCATCATATTGATTCTACACCTCAACAAAAGGTAAATCATCATTAGTAAACACAATAGGAGGTACAAAATGCATAGATGTATGCATGCACTCCAAAAAGAAATTAATGTTCTCTTGGTTAGGAGGTGAAGTAGGAAGGGTAGATAAAGCCTTTTCCAATGCCTCATGATATGTCGGGGAAGTTTGAAGCAATTCTCATAAAAATATCTTAGGAGTACCACATAATTGTTATACTACGTCATACTCCTTAAATGAAGATGGCAACCTAGGAACTTGAGGGAGCATAGGTTGGGAAGGAGGTAAAGAAACTAAAATAGTAGGCTGAGGGTTATTCCATGTGTGATAAGCACATGAAAAAAATTCATTTTATCAAAGAAATCCAAAGGATCTCTAGGTTTACCCTTAATTGTTATTCGAGGACATCCTTTTATCATCAACAAAGGTTTAGGATATAACATTATAGGTGTATCAATGTTGCAAATAGTGGAACATGAAGGTAACCATGTACAAACCCTATGGTAAAGGTCAATTGAAGAGGTTGTGGAGGAGGGTGAAATAGGAATAGGATCAATGGAGATCTCATTCGAACAATTTTCATCCTCACTTCCATGTACCTCATTAGGGGATCTATCCTCTTTTGTAATAAAAGCCTCATCAAATTATTTCAAAATAAAAATCATACATGTTGAACACAAAGTAGAACTACAAGCATGAAAAATGTAAATGTTTTTATATTTTTAAAAAATTTTTATAGTTTTTAAATTTTATCTTTGAAATATAAATGCAAGAGCATAAAAGAAATCTACTTTTATATGCATGTAAGATCTAACACAAAATGAAAATCTAAGACCAAAAAGAAACAGTTTTCATAATTGGGTTCACCAAAATATAATGTGGTGAAATAGGAATAGGGTTTAGAACAATGGGGGTTTGCACATAAAAGAGACCTTAAACCAATACTTAACACAAACATATACATCTAATGATAAGGAATATAAATCTAGAAATGCTTGCAAAGAATAATAAAATTAGATAAAATGAAATACATACCTCATAACATAGTAGAATTAGAAATACCTATTTTTTGGTGTTTGTACCGAGTTTCTAGAAATACCTATTTTCTGGTGTCTGTATCGAGTTCCCCTTCATATGCATTTAGATAGACATTCACTCTTTTCATTATAACTTGAGTTTGGTAACTCTATTTTCAGTGTCATTAGTGGTGTTGTAATTGTGACTCAGATACCTAACTCCTTGAATCAATTTAGGAAGGGTAGGAATCCCTCTAACTGGTTTAGGAAAAGGAAATTTTCAAAAAATTAAATATCTAGTGTATAAAGCTATCCTTATCACCCTGTTTTACCCTACAAAAGTAGAAAGGCAAAATAGGGGTGGGGGGCATAAAGGGCTCTATGAACTTCACAATTTCATTCTAGTAAGTATTAGGTGATTTATGGATTTTCATTAACCTTGTGTGTTACAGGTTGTGGGTACTAATAGTTTTTTGCAGGATCTCTACATTGAGGAATTGGTTATATTCTTTTTATTTATTATGATGTTTTCTTACTTTAGCTTGCATATTCACAGTGTCATATCTAAGCTAAAGTGGGGGCTAAATGTATAATCTTAAAATGGAAGCACTTCCATCTTGGTAGGTTTAGCACCCTCATTTAGTGCATTTTCATGATAGTTTTTCATGTCGGGTTCACCAAAATGTAATATGTAAAAAATATGTGGATAGGGTTTAGAACAATGGGGGTTTGCACATAAAAGAGACCCTAAACCAATATTTAAAACACACATATAAATCTAATGATAAGGAATATAAATCTAGAAATGCTTACAAAGAATTATGAAATCAGATAAAATGAAATACATACCTCATAACATAGTATATCTAGAAATACCTATTTTCTAATGCCTGTATAGTTTTTAGAAATTCTGCAACCAGATCTGGAATAGAAACATAGAGATGGAGAAAACCCATTAAGCTTTTCCTTTTCTAAGTTAGGTCGACCTTGATCCAAATACAAGTTGACCTTGACCCCTTTATGTCACCCTTCACCTGTACTGCTCCGATGGAAATTATGTTCACGGATCCTAGAAGTTGGTTGAAAAGGGTATCCAGATCTTCTCTGCAACTCCCAAAGTAGTGAATGTAGATATCTAAAAATAGTATTTTGGGGTGGCTATATAGTGTTTTTCCTTAGTAAAACCCCCATTTTGGTGGTTTCCACCTCCACGAATAGCTAGATGTAATATAATATATGTGTGTTGCTCGTAGGAAGAGCTTTGAATGTGCAATGCCAAGATCTAATCCTCTAGATTGAAACCCTAGCATGAATTGAAATGAGAGAGAAATGCATAGATTTGAATATGATAAATAAAGCATACTAAGCCCCCAAGGCTAAAGTACTCCTACCAAACTCACAATCCATAATGGCTGCCCCATGATTATATCTTTTGAATGCTTGAATGTTGAAAATGGTAGATCGAGGAAGAAGGAATCTTTCTTGCTCCAAATAAATGTCCACAATAATTCATCCAAAAAATGCTTTCTTTCATCAAGGAATCATAAATAGCTTGTTCTCCTATAGCATCCTCTTGTAATCTTGCATCATCATGTCCTCATCATCACTTGTAGCTCCTCCTTTGTAGCTTCTCATGACTTATTGAAATAGAGGCAAAAGAGAGTGCTTATATAAAGATTTCAAGGCAAGGTTCCTCGGGAAATGTAAGGGCCCCTAATTCAAATTTCACCTCAAATTATGGTCCAATCACAATAGACAACTAAGGAGGGATAGTAATAAATGAATTTTGAATAAAAACCCTTCCGCATTCAGATTCGGAAGCCCATTTTTAATTTCGGGCCCCGCTATGATCTAAATTTGGAAGTGGGGACCAAAACTTGACAAAGGTAAAGGTTGACCTTGACCTTGACCCAAGGCTTTAGGCTAGTCAACATAGAAATCAAAAAAGTTTCTGGGTCGGCCAGATACTTAGAATGATGGGAAAATAAGACAAAATGCTAGAAAAGAGCACATAGGCCTAGAAGATATGTGATGAAGGATGGGAGGGCTAGTACATAGTTCATACCTAGAAAATAGAGCCACAAAGAAGGAAATAAAGGAGAATCCTCAGGATCCTAACCCTAATTTCACCTAGAAATGAAGAATCAAGTGCAAATGCATCCTAAATGCAAATCCACCATGAAAATGAACTAAATGAGGGTGCTAAACCTACCAAGATGGAAGTGCTTCCATTTTAAGATGATACAGTATCCAAAAGTGTCATTTGGTCAACATTCAACAAGATAAGATAGCTGACATAATCATTTGGAACTTGGAAAATATAGGTGACATTGAGTTTGCCTCTTCTCTACAACAACTATCATTCATGAAGGTGACTAAAATAGAGCAGATTTCTAAGAGGTACATAGAGACCTACCACCAGATGACTATAGTACCAAGAAATATGAAGAAGTAATTATAAAATGTTCTCATACTTAGGAATAGTTGGATGCAACAAAGGATAAGATCAATGAGTTGAGTAATGAGTAAGTCAAAAAAGCATAAAGAGATGAAAGATGCATCAAGTGATGCACAAATTGATCTAGGTGTTTCTATAGAGGTCACTATAAATGTGTAGCCGATGCAAATAGATGTGCCACTGGAGAAAAAAACATTAGATGATAAGAAGAATAAAGTTTCACTTACAACATTGATGATTATTTTGCATCATAGGCTGCAAACAATAAAAGAAAATGCTAATGTTGTGCATAATTCACACATCACATTGAAAAAGTTAGAAAATGACATTATTGATGCAATGGCTACTCTAGAGCCTCTTTTCACCATTTGGTCAGGCATGAAAACCCTTTTTGAGAAGTTAAAGGCAATGCAACAACACATGCCTGATCTGCTAGAGACCATTACTAATACCAGGGGGATGATTGATGCAATCAATTCATCCTTGTCATTCTTCAAGGTTAGGGTGAATTTGATAAAGGAAAAACTAGGTGTGTTTATTTCTGGCTATAGCCTTTTTGTGCCCCCAAATTTTGATGATGATTCAAGCTTAAAGGAAATATGTGCATGGAGTGGGGAGTTCGATGCTAGGATGGAAAAGGAGTCCTTTTTTTTCTACAGATGACACCTTGGACATTGAGGCTTTCAATAAGGTATTTGATGCCATGTTAAAGGTTGAGATGGGTTTTGTGAAGTACATAGAAGATGCTAAGGGTGTAATAGATTCTAGGTGGGACAAGATAGTCAAACAGTCAAACAAAATCAAGTCCTTTGATTGGCCATTAGATGAGGAGATGGAAAAGTGGGATAGAAGTTTAAAGAAAAAGAAAAGGAATCTAGAGATTGATGAACCACCATCAAAGGTAGAAGATTGAGGGACACATGTTTCCTAATCATTGAGCATAGGGAGGAAAGTTATTTAAAAGAAATTGAGACTCTTCATTGTAATCATTGAAGCTATCTTGAATATTCCCAGACAAAGGCACCATGATGTTGACATACGAGGTTACTGTAGGCTTGTTCAAATGTAGCGGTTTTGGATTGCCTTTTTGTGAGAGTGATGTTTCCTCTTGTAACCATTTTTGTCTTATCCTATAAATCTATAGCTTGTTGCATCTTGATTCATAACAAGATTCCAAGATTGATAGTGATATATATATTGCAAGTTGTAACTATTGAAAAAAAGAAAATGAATACAACTATTGTCTGAGACCTTTCGCTATTTTTGGACTATACTTAGCTCTACTTGAATGTACTACAACTTTATATGTTAATAAAAATGCAATTTTAAGCCTCTTTTAAATACTTGATTGTCTTTGTATGTTTCCTTTGATTTATTATGAATTAGGATTGTAAGGCATTTTTGGTTCATCAATCTATAAGGTAGATTGTGAAATAGTTGTAGGTTTCTTTCAAGGAAAGTATAAGTCCTAAAGATTATTTTAGAGGGTTTTAGAGAGGATTTATAAATTTTATGATATTTTAATGAATTGTTGAAAGTTTCATGTAAGGCATAGATGTCTTTCATGGGTTTGAAATGTTTTTAATGATTTATTTTAGTGGATGTATATTTGTTTAGACTCTGTGCCCTAGGATTTTAGCATTGGTCATGTTCCAAAGTTGTAGGAAAATCTTTAAAATTAACTCAAATCTTTTATTTACAAGTTTTTTATGATGAATGTTTAAAATCTATGTTAAGAAGACACATATCCATTGTATGATTTATTGAGAAGTGGTAAATATAGAAGGTACACCCACCTAAGTTTGTGGAGCTTAAAATGAAGGAGGATTTTTATCCTTAGTAAGTTATAGTTTTTCTTGATAGATTGGGAGTTGGGTTATAGAGAGTCATATGTATTACTTTCCATATAGTGATCTATAAGAAAAAGCTCCAACACCCACAAGATGTGTAGTGCCCCTCCACATGGACTCATTTATTTTGATGTTTAGTTTCATTTTGGTTGTGTTGGTTGACATGTTATGACACTCGTATTGATGGTACCTAGATTCTACTATGGATGTTACAGTTACTTTGAGACTCTTAGACATGATGATTACTTTGATTTTTGAGTTATATGATGATTATGATATGGTTTCTTTTCGATGGGGTGGTTATGTTAGCTATTTTTCATGTATCCCTCAACTCTAAAAGAGAAATATGAATACTAGACTCGGGGATCTTTGTCTAGTAACATAAATCTACTTGTTCATGCAAACTAAGGGGAAAGAAAAGAATAATTAATGAGGATTTGATCTTCCTTTTTCTTTGAGTTCCACACACTCAGGCGAGTGCACCTAAAACATGATAAGATCTGCATACATATAACTTACTAGCTAAAACCCTTTATGCAGATGTGAAAATCAGTAGATAGTTCTCAAACTTATAAAACATGGGAGTTCAACTCAACCAGTCTTATACAGGGTCCCACCTATATGATCCGCTAAGAACTAGGAAAATGGCAAATGTGATAATAAGGATAAACTCCTTCTCTTCGAGCTTTGAACTCGGGCAGGTTAACCCATGGATTCATTTCTTCAAAGAATCACTAACAATATTTGTATTCAAGGAACACAAGACATAAACATGAATGCTTCTGAAACATGAAATTAAATGATTTAAAGATATGATGATGAAAACTGCAAAGCAAACTAGGATCAGTGCCTTGTTCATTGGGCAACAGAGTCATACAAACATACATTCCCAGAAAACCACAACTCCAACTCAAAAACCTGAATGGGATGCCTTACAAACCATTCTTTTCACTCTAGTTCCTAGACATCAAATTCATATACAAATCTAGAATTCTCAGAACTTGAAATTGAGACTTACTCCCTCCTTGAAAGACACTTGAATTCAAACCCACAGGTACCTTGTAAATGGTATACCGACATGCCTTACAAATCAATACACAAGAATTTAGATTTTGAACACAAAGACATCAAACATAAATTGAATCGAGATTCCTTTATTTTCATTAAAATCATCTGGAACTGTACACTTCTAAAACAAAGAAACATAGGAAAACAAAAATCCAAGTCTGGAAGCTACCTTGCAGCATTAATTCCAACATCCCTTACAAAATGAGAGAAAATACAAGATATAGGAGGAAAGGGGAAAGCCAGTTTCCAAAAACAGACACTTGTCAATTTCCCCCAAAATATCCCCTTCCTCTACAATTGCCTTTGAACTACAATCATCTCTTCAACTGAATTGATTCTCTCCAAAACAAAAATATGATTTGATCCTCTCACTTCTTTAACCGAATCTGATTTAAGTTGTTGTTTCTTGTTACTTCTCTCCCTAAAATTTTTCTTTCAACAAACTAATCCAAAAAATGGATTCTTCAGCTTCTCCCGATTCCAACGGTATATAACACTTTATATTTTGGACAAAAATTGAGTCCTCAGCATCATTTTCAAATTTCAGCTCCCAAGCAATTGTCACATTTAAATTTTGAATTTTTAACAAAGTTTGAACTTTATGAATTTGTTTAAAATCCACTGCATATAGATTTTAAAAAAGGGTAGGTCCCACATGTGCCACATGGCACATTCAGATTGGGTCAAACTGCCACCTCATCTCCACCTGGATGCCACATTTCACCTTTGCCACTTGGCACTGTTTGGTTGGCCTATGTCTCCACCTGACATTGAACATCAACATCCTACCATGTCATCATGTGTGCCACTTGTCACCTCGTCGCATATTCACAAGAGCCAAATTTGGCCCTTGCGATCATGCGACCACCGTCGGGTGGTGGCATGAATCCCGAGGTGCCTTGGACCTGCACAATCACACACTCAGTCAAAAAGATCCTTACCATTTGCGGGATCTGCTCACCAAATCACTGCCAACTAAGTGCCTTGAAACACATGCGCACATGAGAGAAGCCTTCATTCTTGGGCGTCCATTTCTTATACAAACAAAGCATTGCGCTCCTTGGGTTATAAACAACTTGGTCTCCCTCTCTGTTAGCAATGTGGGACTATAGTTTTTCAGGTTTTAAAACTTCCTACTCATTTCCCTTCAAAAATGTGGGCCCTGCTATGCACATCATTCCTCCAGCCCAGGGGCCCGCTGAGAGCCCTTGGCTTTCTATCTACCATACTATGAAAGTGTTTTTGTTTTTAAATGCTAAATATCCTCACACCCAAAGCATGTGGGATATATTGATCTGGAGATTTCATGCCTTTCATACCTCCTCGAGTGCATTATATTTGATTGTGGGGGCCCAACTCAAATGTCAGCTGCTCTGTGAATCAGCTCAGGCCTCCACTATAAGCAGCTCCTTCTAACTTGTGGGCACTTGCCCTTTGTGTTTGCTTGGATTCCATTTATTGAGTGGGTGCCTCCTTTGGGATCGCAGGTAGCTCTCATTCTAAAACACATAGCCCCTTGCCATTTCTTCAAGCGCTAGTGTTATTCTCACTATGTGCTGGCTGGTCCCTTTCTTGCTAGCAGCACCTTACCCTTTACATTTTCAGGTAGGTATGTGAGACCTCTTTGTGCATTCATTTCTCCTTCAATGAGTATTTCCCTCATGATGAATCCATATGCTGGTTTCTTCATTTGTCTGGTGCAATGCTTTATTTCCTTTATGTTGCATGAGGCTTTCAAATGCTGGCATGCATGTTTGTTAGCAGCGCCTTCATCATTTTTGGCGTAATCTATTGCTTATGCAACCTGGCAGCATATCCACGTGATGGCCTCCTTCATGTTGATTGGCATCTCCATTTGGCATGGTTCCCTATATTTATGCAATAGCCGTAGCAGAACCTTCATCTACCTCATCTATAGAAACAAAGTAAGCAACCTAGCCTCTCTTGTACCCTTTCGCTTACCATATGTAGAATGACGCCTCTTTCTCTTTTCTTCTAGAGCACAGCAAGCATGAGTATGGGAATGAATTTTTATTGGCTTCCTAATGGCAAATATCATGCCTCATCAATGACCTCTTAGGGTCTTATGTGTCATTGTTGTCACAATATCATAGCAATCAAATGGATTGGACATAACAGAAGCAGCCATTAATCCACTTATATGTGCCATGTCAACCACTCGAAGAATGCTCCAATCAATCATGTGAGGCCTTACCTTGTTGACTGGCATCATTCATTACACATACACACAACAAGAAGCCTCAAACAATGGCACTTCTCCATTCATATAGTCCCACACCAATAGAAGACATGATTTCACTTTACACACTGCCCACAGTAGACTTCATGCAATCACTTTAGTTAGCCCACGTGAGCTACCTTCATGTACTCGGTAGGTTGGCTCCTTGAAACAAAAAGGGCCCTTCACCTTGAATACCAGCATGAATAAAAACATGCTTCTTCTCTTCTTTAGCAAGGCAAGCAATCCACTCCCATCATAATGCCTGCCCATATTTTAAAACATTGGCAGCCCCCTTTTACAAATTAAATTACTGGCATCTGCCCTTATTTGTTTAAAATGCCAGTCTTCCAATCAATTTCATTTTTCTCCTCAATAAAGAAAAGCTACCATGCTCGGTAACTTGATACTTGTAAAATTTAAAATAACTTCCAGTATAATAGGTTGTGTTCTATTCTACCAACTTATAGATAAATGAATAAGCACATGCAATGCTTGTGAATGCTTTTAGAAATGTTTTTCAACAGCATTAATTGACTACCATAGAAAATATAGACAATGGTACTAAAGGCTTGGCAATATTCCCTAGGTAGCTGATGAGAACTAGTCTCCAACTATCACACAAAGGCGACATTTCATTCTTGATGCACAAGGCCTGCAATACAATTGGTTCGATCTTTACAAAGTCATATTTTCCACTCCAATAAACTCTTTGGAAATTGAAATTACTAGTGGTTGATAATTATAGATAAAAAACCGCCTCCCAAATGCCTAAACCTCCAATTACTTTATGGACCAAACTCTCCTTCCCCATGGTCTCTAAGTCTCAACATCTTTGCAAAATCCCTCATGACTGGCAATCTTTTCATCCTTTCATGGTTTGATACATTATGCAATGGTCACAGAGCCCACAGCAAAGGTGTGCACACATTTGGCAAGTAAATGACATGCCAGCACACTAAGATACAATTTCAACATGCTCAAGGATTAATCATCATATGGTAAACCAGCATATTATTTTGTCAACATGCTCTTTGAGAAATATCGTCATCAAATAGTCTAGGGGAGATAACTCCACAATCATTCATAATGGTCCTCCAAGGTGGTTTCTCTGAAAGTTACAAGTTGTCCTATGCCATTTACACATCTCCCAGCCATTTTTATGCTATAATAAAGTCACTTTGATAAAATGAAGTGTAATACCCACCCGTAGGATGCTTTTTAGTTTTCTTTATGTTTTAGATGTATGGCTGAATTCTTTTAGGTCACTTTCCATGTGATCGATTATTGTTTTATTAATGATGATTATGGATTATTATCATATGTTTATCAAGTGTATGCGTAGATTAGATGATGATGCTTCATGATGTTAGATTACATGTTTTATATTGAATACGATGTACTTACCCCATACTTGCATGTGTATGGTGATTATGTGTCTGTATCTGTTTGACGTGCTTGTGTGGTAGAGGATGGAGGCATAGTTACTCGCATAGTCGAGATCCACACGTCTAACTATACCCTACCATTGTCTGTTATATATTATATGTACATGCTTTGTCTTCTGATGACAGGTTCGTAGGTACAGGGCATTGTCTTCCCTGAATTGGCAGGAGTGAGCATGCCCACAAACATTCGTCTCAATGGTAAAGAGGGGAGATAATTCACAGACCCAAACCCTAACCCTAGCCAATTGTCCTAGAATTGGACAAATACCAGTATGACTACCTTACCCGAATTCACCTGGTTGGTATGAATTCATGGATCCCATTCTTGAGTCTATGCACATTTTCAATTTGCTTGGTTTATCGTGCTTGAATTTGATTATGCTCAATTCAGTGGATTTATGTTTTAACAGGTGATTTTATATGATTTTTTGAGGTTAGGATTATAGTTGAATTTAATGATTTAATTATGTTCCTATGTTTAATTTGGTAAATTGTCCAAAGTCAATTATTTGATCAAATAGAATTAATTGATTATTTAATTGAAGTTGGATTTAATTATGTTTGAATGTATAATTAAATAATTGAATATTTTAATGCATGCTTTAGGATGTATTAAATATTTAATTTATTTAATCTAGGTTTTAATTATTAACATGTGCTCAAATAGAATATATTTAGAATTATGCTTGTTTATATTATTAAGTAATTAAATAATTAATTGCATGAATTTGTGATGCATTGATTATTTAATTTATTTAATAATTGAATTTAAATTAAAACATGTGCAAATTAGAAAAGGGAATTGTTCTCAAAAAGTTAACAACTAGTTTTAGAAAGTTAATTTGAGTTGTGCATATAAATGATATTTTAAATTAATTAATTGTAATTTCTTTCAATTTTGGAGTTTGAGTTGAATTAGGAGTTGTCTTATGAGTCACTTTTCTGATTGGAGTTGAACTCTGAGTTATCTGTTGAGTTGTCTTCTATGATTGCTTGGATGTTGGAATTGAATTCCTATTAGGGGAATTTTGCTTTCATTTTTGGGGAGAGAGGTTTTGGAGATGAATTTTGGAGAAGGCTTGTGTGTTTGGCATTTTGAAGAATTGTGGATTGTTGTGGCTGCTTGATAATTTGAATTTCTCTATGCATTTGGATTGGGCACCTGTTTGCAAATTAGCTTTCAGATCTACAGGTTGTGTTTGAATTTGGGGAGAATTTGGTTCTTAGATCTGCAAGGGTTTTCATTCTTTTATTCCGTATCTGGCATTGGATCTGAGGTAGGCTTGGATTTGTTTATTAGATTTACTTCTACATATGTTTATCTTTCTGTGATTTATAGTGATCTATGTTTTCAATTTTGATAGATCTTTGTTTATAATGGAATTGGGTATTCTAAAACCCTAGTGTAGTTGTTTTCTGTACTTTATCATTACTTGGCATTGTAGTGTTACTCTGGCAAAATTTCCTTGAATGATTATTTGTTGTTTTCCTACAAATTAAAAAAAATATAAATCTGGGCAATAGTTAGACTATAGAAAATGACATAAATTTATTCTGGTTTAAGAGAAATCAAATTTAGGACAAAAACTCAATCTTAGTTCAAAATATTCAATTCTGGTTAAAAATATATTACTGTGCAAATTTGCATGGGAAGAATAAATTGTTTGTATATGCTTAAAGTGGATATGGGGAAGGAATAAATTCTTTACTAAAAGAATCTCATTGTGAATAAGATTGTAAAATATATATATATATATATATATATATATATATATATATATATATATATATATATATATATATATATATATATATATATATATATATATATATATATAAATAATATGTATTGATTTACTGTTAAAAAGTGCAGGTTGACTGTGTATTGAAAACACAGTAAACAAATATATAAATTAATTCCATTTAAAAAAATATATATATATGACTTTGCATATAAGTTAAATCTTATATAAAAAAAATAAAATTGAAAACAAATACATTTTTGAAATTATGTTAAAGAAATGATTTATTAAAAAATAATTTAATAGTTAGTGGTGGGCGGGGACCACCTGTCCCCTACCCATCCACCTCACGGCACCCAAGGGTACCGTGAGCAGTCCCTTTGGGACTGTCACGACAGGCTCTAGGTATTGCCATGCGCAGTACCTGAAGGTGCTGCGGCGGCAGTACTAGGGTACTGCCGTGGGGAAAGGTGCCGCGGCCCCCCCCCCCCCCAATGTGTATTGTTTTTAATTAATTTAAAATTGATTTATGTGTTTCTACTTTTTGTAGTAATATTATTTTAGTTATTTAAATTATGTTAGTTTAATTTCTTTTTAATTAATTTAATTAATTTAATTAATTTATTTTTATTAAATTAAATTAGTTATTTTGAATTTATGATTTATTAAAAATATGTGTTAAAATATAATTTTATTTTTATTTCTATGATAACTTATTTATATTAAAGTTTAGTATAAATTAATAGATTCTTGTTTTGTTAATTTAGTTTATGATTGATTTATATCATAATTGTCTTGTTATAAATAATAAGAATTCATTACTTAGGATAAATTTGAAATTAGATTATTTTATTTTGTTACTATATTAGTGAGACGTTCAGATACAATAAGTTGTTAAATGTTTATGTATATACTGAAATTGGGCAAATTTTCTATTGAATTCTTAGATCGTCATTAGGGAATATTTTTTTTTTTATTAATGACTGTAATATGCTGGATATGTCATGATTATTTTATCATTATTAAGTGACCTATATTCTGTTTGAATCATGTTCATTGTGATGTTTTAGTTCTTGTATTCCAATTTCAGTTATGTAAATTATGAATGTTGGCTTCTTGTTTCTGATCTACATTCTTGTACTTATTGTGGTTTCGAATTAGATTAACCTAGGGGGAAACAGAGGCAAGGTTATGTGTCAGTTGGATTGTATTTCAGAAACATGTTCATTGTGTGTGCTTATTCTATTTATCACCTATGCCTCAATCTTATGGGCTCTTTTTGATTATTATCTATTTTTGGTATCTGTGTAATCATTTGGGTTTCTATGTGTGAAACTGCATCTAGGATTGCCTGGTTGTGTGCCTATTGGGTACTTATATGATTATGAGCCTAGGGGAGATTGATTAAGTGCATCTTAGGGGAGTGGCTTGCAATAGGGGCCGGGACCCGAAGTGGTCAGCACCTAGGTAACCTATTGTAGGTTATGTAATTAAGTGATAACATAGTAATTAAAATGTGTAGAGATCATTAAAAACATAATATAGAGTTTGGTTATGATTAGAATTCCTCATATCTGAGAGAGAGTATTCTAATCCCACATGGATTGTATTGAGGGTCCGGGGCCCAGAGTGGTCAGTTCCAGGGTAACTCAATGCTTGAGGGTCCGGGGTCCAGAGTGACTAGTCCAGGGTATCTCAAGTAGTTAGACATGTGATGACACTCCCATAGCATGTAGCTTAAGTCATCTTCTAAGTTTTCTGTTATGCCTCTGGATTAGTGTGTATCACCTTTCACTTTATTATTGTGTACCTTGAGTAGAGAGCTTTCAGGATTCCTTTCTCAGTGGTTCTATCCTTGTTTGGTTTTGGTCATCCGATTGGGGTTTGTGGTTATCTCCTCAGCATGGTGGGAGTGGACCGTTTAGGTTCATGAGGTCGGGTGGTAGTGACTCTTTACCATTTGAGATTCAACATCCTAGTACCGGTGCTATGGATACTCTGCAGTTGGATGCCTTCTTGGTTCTTCATTGTTCTTCATTGTTGGTTTCTTATCATAGCTTCTTTATTGTAGTCCTATATTAGAGTATCGCATGTGATACCTAATATGGACATTGTACTTTTATGTTAGTTTTATTATTACATACCCTGCGGCATGTGCAGTGGATGTCAGTGTATTAGTAATCATGGTTGTCCAAGAGATTTGTAATATTGATGTAAGCTGTAATTGTATAATTAATGTTATGGAATCTTTTGTTATCTTCTTTAGTTATTTTATTTGTTCTTAAGTAATTCTACATCATGGGACCCTCGAGTTTTGTAATCTATGTTGAATGTTGTTCATGTGAGTAAATGGTAATTGCTTCCGCACTGTTGTATATCTTGTATGTTAACTTTAAAAAAAAAAATGTTCACCAAACTTAGTAGCAAGTTATAGGTTAACTTCTCTTGGGTTCCCTGGCAGGGCGTTACATGAAGACCATGGTCAATAAAAATTTAAGCACATCGAACAAATCACAGTGCCCTTGCAAAGCTGACTGGATAATGTTATCTGGCATCCAGAATTGGCCACAAAAACTGACCACAAGACCTCATAGGAACATGCCACCTGAAACACCAGTGCACTTCCACCAATATAGCACACCGGTCAAAGAAGAACCTCCCAAAAAATTTGAGCTCAAAGTTATTAATGAGCAAACAGGGTCACTTGGAAACCAATCCTGTTCGCACTGTCCAAAATCACGTAAATTGGCTCTGGAACTGGCTTCTAAAATTGACCAGATGAAACTTTCAAAACCCGACATCCTAGACACTGATTTACCTTCATATCAAGAATATGAATCCATCATTACCTCACTCTGAAGATCAAGTGGTCAATCACATTTAATCAGCAAAGTCAGCCTGTCAATAAAATTTAGGACCAAAAACAGTGAAATATGCATAAGTCAATTTTGGAATTGGCCCCAAAAAGTGGTCAAACAAATTGGTAGAGACTTGAAAGTCACCAGGCACTTATTCTTCTAGGTCTACAATACAGAACCACATTCAATTATGCCAGACCTTGTACAGGGCATGAATTAAAAAGCCTCAAAGTAGGGCACTTATAAAACTAGATAGTGCACATTCAATCAATTTTTAACAAATTGCAAATGGAATGAGCTTAGCAAATAGGTCAAATGGGTACATGGGAGGCTGAAAATTGGTAGGATGACTCACTCTCATGCCTATAGTATGATGCCACAACCAGCATGTCATGATCAATCACAAGACAAAATATATTCAATTGCAAATAGGGCTTGCTATAACAAGTTGACACTTAGGCACAAATACCGATTTAGACAAGTGTTCGAAACAAGACATCACTGAATGACTCAAAACTCAAAGTTAACAACCTGAGATGTCTTATAATGATAAAAAAAAGGGTGATGAACACTTGACATGCATGGGAAACTTCATAAATGCATCCGGGAACGTAGGCTCAAAAAGCACCTGTAAGGCCTCAAACTGCAAAATTTTAACACGGTACTTCAAAAACCCTTACTGTGTTTTTAGTCCCAATAGTGGCTCTGACTGTGGACATGTGCCCCATGTGGGCATGTAGAGAACTACAAAATCTTATGGAGAAGTAGAGCACCCTGAAAAGGAATCAGACTTTTTCTCTGTATTTCTCTCTCTTCTCCAAAACTTACTTCATCAGTTCCAACTAAAAGCTCCTCAAAACTAGTTCCTTATTCAAAAGCAAACTACACTACTGCTGAAAGGAAAGCAACTATACAAGTATTTATAAAAATTTCAACTAAAATCAATGCTTACCCTGGTCAAATACATGATTTTCATTTCCATCCCACTCAGGCAAGCTGTAAGTATCATTCACATATGCTTGATTAACAATACTCACATTCTTCATTAGTTCAACATACAAAACATGGTCAGCAAACTCACCATTATCCAGTACGGGAAAGCTATCAAGATGCCATGAGTACTGATCACTGTCTAACATTAAACCATCGCACTCTTCATTGTCTCTGCCATGCTGAAAAGTGAAGTATTCCAACTCAACATTATGGCTGGAAACATCCACATTCTGAACACTAGTTTGCACCATAGGATAGGCTTCTTTTACATCAGTTTGCAAACTAAAAAAGAATGTCTCTAAACAAAAATCAGATTGCAATAAATCAGAGAAATCTTGCTGATCATAACTCCTATCAGCATCTTGTAAACATGGGAAAGCGTTGTCAAATAATGGTTCATCATTTACTTGTAAATCTGAGAATACACATTCAGATTCATCTTTTCCTTCAGCATCATGGCATATGTGAGGATTAATGACATTAGACTCATGATAATCTGAATCTATAGTAGCACATACATCTTCATACTCATCATACATGATAGTAGCAAATCCATCACAATCATATGTACTCTTAACTTGCATGTCATGAAATTCAAAAATAGGAGAAGGAAACTCATCATATCTCTCACATTTGATGCCCTCGCTAATACTCCCTTTATCAAAACATATGTCTGTCGGGCATGAGACTCTAGAATCAAATGTGTGTGCATACCTCTGAAAATCAACATCTAGGAGTTGTGAAATCTTCTCACTACTGAGCGGGCATTGAACCTCTTGTCCATTTTCTTTGATCTCCTACTCAATGTTGAATTCATCTTCCATGTTGGAAACAAAAGACAAGACTTCTTGATGTATATCATTTTGTGCAAAAGATTCACTATCACTTTCATCTGCATTGTATTCAAGCTCTTATTTCTCACATGAGTCATTTTCAAGTTGAAAAAATAAATCATCATCTACATGCTGAGAATAAGGGAACTCTACAAACTCAACAGAATCACTTCCAGTTACTGATTCTTCCTCATTGTCTTGTTGTTCATAGACTTCACTGTCGGCATTATAATGACAATTACTAGCACAAGTAGATTCAACATCAGCACAACTAAGTTTGGATTCAACATTTTCAATTTCATCTATCCATCTTCTAACACATTTAGTTGTTTCTTCTATACAAGAAGCTAACAAATCACAGGATTCTAGCACACAAAGCTCTACAAATAATTGTACCCACTCTAATTATGGGAAATCAATATCCATTACAAGCTTATCAACTGTACTAGAAAACCTTTGATAAAATGAAAATGCTGACTCATTGTTTCTTTCTCCTATCCTTTTTCTCAAAATCAATAGGGCTTCCTCTTGGACTCTTTGCCAACTCGATGCAGTATCCTTTTCTACATTATCATTTCCAAGATGCTGCTCATAAACTTTAGATCTAGAAAATAGATCTTGCTCCATGAATGCTGGAATTTCTATTTTAACCATTTATGTGATCAACACGTCATATTCTATCACAAATATTTCTATTTGATTTTATACAACCATTATCTTCACAAAACCATAGCATAGCATACTCCTGATTTCTTGAAACTGAAATTTCAACCAGAATGTATGACAAACTTTGAAACTAATTTCTCTTTTCTTAGCACTTTTCTCACCTATCAAGGGACTTTTATTATCATATAAAAACTTGGGATTACCTGGATAAGATTTGCAGCTTCTTCTTTTTTAATTCTGGGGACTCACTCCAAACAACAAAGTCACATAATCCCTTTTCAAATTGCTGCAAATATAAATACTTCCAGGCTATTCATACACAAAGATTTGGACAAATTTCAGATTCTTTTTCTGACTCTCTTTCATAAAACCAGACTCAAATATTCATTTAGCCAAGCAAGGAAACAAACGTCTTAAACTTGCTAATCTTAAACATCAAATAACAACTGATAATCACAAATTACACTGGCACAACACAACTAGGATTCTCTAATTACAAATAGAGCCACCACCCAGAACATGTATGGGATTAAATTTCATAAACTGGTCTGTAACAAGTATAATAGATAGTATTCCACAAATCTACTATATATTCACATTATACTCCCCAGTAGAGTCACCATTTTGTTAGCCCTTTTTCATGTAGAATCGCTAATATCGCTATTAAGCTTGACTCTCAGGTTCCCAATTCTAGATTCTTATAGGGAAAAGGCTAATTGATAAGGACCAAGTCCTTCTTCTACTTCGGGCTCCACAAACCCAGGCAGGTTTACCTATCTTTAGACTCACTGCTTCACAATGAAATCCTATAGTGGATTAGGGGTTCTCACAATGATTCACTAATGTCTTTTGCTGCAACTGATGTAGAGCTTAGAAAGCCAATCCATGATATTAACAAAAGTAAACACTCATTGCAGAAAAATGGCAAATGTGACAACAAGGATAAACTCCTTCTTTTTGAGCTTTGAAACTCAGGCGGGTTAACCCATTGATTCTCTCTACAAGGAATCACTAGAATGAATTGTACTCCCTGAATACAATCAGACATGAAAATTCATAATAACAAGAAAGTAAAGTGATTTCAAATAATGCTTGATGAAGAAAAAATGCTATTCGAACTAGGACCAGTGCCTTGTCTATTGGGCAACATAGTCAACAAATATGCAATCCCAGAAAACTTAAATCCAAACTCCAAAACCCGAATGGAATGCCTTGCAAATCATTCTTCTCATTTCAATACTTGGACATCAAATTCATATATAAATCTCAACTTCTTAGATCTTGTATTTAAGACTGACTCTCTCCTTGAAAGAAACTTGAAAACAAGATCACAGCTATCTTATAGCCAGTGTATGAAAATGCCTTACAAATTGACACACAAGAAACAAGACCAAATATACAAAGACATCAACAAGAACTGAATAGGGATTCTCTTGTTTTCATTAAAACTTATCTGAAACTGTACATTGCTAAAATATGAACACAAAAATACAAGACTCAAAAGCCTAAAGTTGTCCTAGCATAAAATTCAACCCCCTGTTATAATCCAAAGAAAATCAAGATATAGGAGAATGGAAGAAAAACTCCAATCACCGACACCTGTTTATCCCCAAAATATCTGCAACCTTCCTCTCATCTCATCTGCCACCGATTCCCAAGTTGATCTGATATTTGCAAACTACTTCACTTCCCACCAAAACTGATCTTGGAAACAAAATCAATTACTGCTCCTTTCTGCTTGCCCAAAACTGACTTCTGATGGCACCAATCTAACCGTCATCTCGTGGTGTTTCCAATGGTATACTACACTTACATATTTGGACAAAAAATGAGTCCTCAAGGTCATTTTTAAATTCTAACTCCCAAGCCAATTTGTTACATTCAAAATTTTGAAAATAACATAAAGTTTGGACTTTATGAATTTGTTTAAAAACTAGCACATTGATTTTAATTGGGTGGGTCCCACATGTGCCACATGGCACAATTTGATTCGATCGACCTACCACCTCATCTCCACTTGGATGCCACATTTCACCTTTCCCACTTGGCACTATTTGGTTGGCCTGTGTCTCCACCTGGACATTCTCGCCATGTCACCACATTACCACATGGCAGCCTGGTCGCATGATCACATGGGCCAGAAATGGCCAATGAGATCATGCGACCATCGTCAATCTGTGGCACGCATCTCTCAACACTTTGCCCAAAATTATTGGCCCACCTCATCTCTACCTTAACCGCCAGGAATTTAGAGAATAGGTGACTAAGTAGTTCTCTAAGTCCCTAGATGTTTTACCTTGACTGCCAACTATTCAGCGAACACGCGACTGCAACATCTTTGAATTGCGGAATGCTTAGCCTTAACCGTCAACTACTTAGCGAACACGTGACTGCAGCTTATTCTCCAATTTGCCAGATATTTTCTTCTACCAGCTAACCATTCAGCGAACTCATGAGAACCTGCCATGTGTCACCTTATCGCATGATCACATGGGCCATAAATGGCCCATGCAAACATGAGACACACCTACCATACAACCACTGCCACCTCATCAGGCTGCCACGTGTCAGCCTGTCGCATGTTCACAAGGGCTGAAGTTGGCCCTTGTGATCATGCGACCTCCTGACATGTGGCTATCTTTGACCAGTCATTGCCACCTGCAAAATTTGTCATCTCAGGTCCCGTCGGCATGAAAATCGAGGTGGGTGTCGCACATGCACGCATGGAGAGAGCCTCTGGGCTCATCACTTTAGCTTCATTGTTTGTGCATTTGCTTGTACAGACTACAAACTCCCTTTTTGTGATGCATGTGGCATAAACTTTGCTAAGGTTTTTAAAGCTCTTGTTTAAAATATCTGATAGTGCACACTCGACACATATCCCAAGGTAGGCCCACATGGTGTGAGGTGACCACATAGCCTCCACTACTTTCTTTACAAAGCATTTGGGCTCCTGAGCTTATGAACATAGTGGAAAACCCAAATGGTAGCAATGTGGGATAAACTAAAAATGCTGACCTTTATACTTTTCAAACCGCCTGTGCGTGCTATTCTACTTTATAAACCATGCCCCCATCTTCATTTCGCTACTCCTCCATCATTGTTAATTTCTACAGGCTCTTCACACCTTTATGTCATGAGATACTCCTTCCATTTGGAAATGATAAAGCGAGTGTAATTTGCTAAATTATACTCAAGAAATCTAGCTAAAATGGGAGTGAGAGTTGTTGCCACCGAGGGTAATGGAGAAAATAAATATTGATGTGGTCTTGTTGGCTTGAGCAGCTTCCATCATTTGTGTGATTCTTCCCATATACTTGGTAAGGCAATCAAACTACTGTCATATCCTCATAATTTTTGCCCATTAGGCTCCTGTGTCGTTAAGGATTCCAATGCCGACAGATGCCAAGTTTGCATATGTTTTTCTTGTGCATGGACTCACGTATGAGAGAGGAAGCTTGCCTCCCACGCACTAGCTTCCTTTGTGTTTTGGGTGAACTCCTCCTTAGAAAATGTTCACATAACCCTCCCTCACCGTGTCTGAACTCACACAACGTCCCTTTTGCAACATCCTACCATTTCAATTGACATGTTTTCATTCATGCATCTTTGCAGGATTATTATAGTTTTGAACATGGCAGTTGTATCTCTTAACTGTGATATAATTGGTGACCCAAGGCCAATGGTAGATGCAAATGCTTAACGGCATCAGAGAGTTTCCATGCCAGTTCAACAGCCACCTTACGCTCAAGCTTCCCCATAGGCCCAACCTGCACAGCTATATGCTGGCTTGTACAATGCAGGGTCAAGGGCAGGACCAAACCTGAATCCAGTGTCACCTGTAATGAATGCAGTTAATCAAAAGAGTGAGCCTGGCATGGGAACAACAGGTTCTTCTCATATGTCTATTACTGGGTCATACGACAAGCCTGGTCAGCCGCTCATAAATTCAGTCCAAAACCCTTCAAATAGTGGGCTTGGTGTGGTGGTCCTTCATGCTTGCGTTTCCTCTTCCAAAATGTTAAGGGTACCAACAATACCCTTAAGTTGATGGTTACCAACAGGTTACATGTATTTATGCTATTTTGATTCGATGCTCATTATTATCACTACTTGACTATGCATGTTTAATGTGTAGTTTGATTATGTCTGCACCTTGCTTCTCTGCTACTATAAATAATGTTTATACTTTCCTTGAGAGAATATAATTATGAGTATTTTGATACTAATGCTACTAACCAATTGGATTATTATTTTATGTTGTATACTATCTGGTGTGCTTGTAGCATGAGAGGAGGTAGTCGTAGTTACTTCCTCGAAAGATCCACATGATGTCACACTCTCCCTTCCTTTTTTGCTATTGTATGCCCTTGTATTTGTATATATTTTCCTTGTCTCTGTGATGCAACTATAGGTACTAGGCACATCTCCCCTAAATTGGTAGGACCGAACGTGCCTCCACTCGGTGGAAATTACTTGTTGATGGAGATGGGTTTTAGACCCACACTACCATTTGATTTTCATTTCCTAATGTATTTTGTTTTGTTTCATTCCTTGGCTAGATGTTTTCTATCTTTATCCTTGTATATATTTCCTTCCATGAGAACATAATTGGTTTATTAGCAATTGCAAAAATAATAATTGTTAATAAAAAACATTATAACATTTATTAAATAAAGAAAAGTAAATATTGATTTATATATATTAAATCACGGCTTAAGACTGATATCATATAATCAAATAAATAAATTTATGACATATCATAAAGTTTAATGTTCAATTATCATTAAGATGATAATAGAAATGGTATTATTATTAGCATTAAATACTATTATTACTCTTGTTTCATTAAGTTAATTATAATTAATAAATATTATTGATTTCTTATCAGGTGGGGACACTTTTATTCATTCCCATAATAATAAGACATGTATTCTTTTTCTAGAATAATGTTGCTTCTACGTGTTCAATAAATTTGGTCAATAAAATTTGGTGAGTATTGATGGTGGTAATTAATGGTATGTCAATCCCCCATGCATGGTTTTATTTAATAATTGCTATCTTGGGTAGGGGGCACGCTGGTCTTTGGAAGGAGAAGTTTCCAGAGAATGGGATGTTTGGGGAAGTTCTATTTTTGGGAAAAATTGGAAATAGGGGTCTATTAATTCTTTTATTTGGAAGGATTGAATTTGGTGGTGCAAATATTTGAATTGGATTGGGGAGAGTAGAAATTTTTTTCTCTGATTTTGGTGCTAGAAAATATCAGCCAGATGCACATCTAGTAGACCCATATATAATCTTTCCAGGTATGTTGATTCTTCTTATATCCAGTGAAAATTTTATGGTACAAATATGGGCACTCTATTATCCCTATTTATTTTCAAATGCGTATGGCCTCTTCTATGTTAGACTAGTCTCTTGGTTGTCTTCTTGAAATGCTCATGGTAGTTGGGTTAGGTCCAATTGAAACTATGCATTATCTATTTTGTTTATTTCTGCATTAGCTAGCTGTAGCGTCAGTATAGAAACTCTTTGCTTTTTAGACTATGTTTATGGCCTCCTTTGGTTTTGTGTTGGGTGTTGCTTAATGCTAGGACGGTTTGGGAATGGCCTTGTCTATCGCTTAATCTTCCACCATGTTCAGCTATTCAAACACTACCTTGTAGTTGAAATTTCCTTGACCTATATTTTAGTAGCATTTGGAGAAATTTCAATTCTTATCTTTTGAGATTTTAGGGATTGGAAGGGTTTCCCACAACATCATAGCCACCATTCTAGGAAATGCTCAAGATTTTCTAGGATCAATCATTGCACACTGCTAGATATCCTATCCTACCAGTATTGAAATGACTTAGCACTACAGACGTGTAACGTAACTCCACCTCTTTTATTAATCTTGATCTATCACCTCTATTTTTTTTCTTTTACATGGTATTCCTTTATTTATTTTGAGTTGAATGTGAATTAATCCCTAACCACACTTTCTCACTCGTATCATTGTCTTTGCCATGAACTCCTCTGTATTGGTCTTTTTCTTTATACTCTGTAAATTTCTGTGTACTAGGTATTTATTTTCATGCCTCTATGCTTTTCTCACATATCCTCCTTTTTGCATTGCTATTTGGTTTGGGACACTTAATAATGCATTTTTTGTTTACGTCTTTCTCTTTGCATTTTTTTAAAACCATTTCCTTTAGAATCATATTACTTCCTTGAACTTACGTAAGGAATTATTCTCTTCTTTATTTAAACAAGGGAAAGAATCAAGTTTACCTTCCTTAGCATATTCCGAATCAGCTTTTGACCTATTATCAAAGTCAACTTTTCCTTGTTCCCCTTTGCATAGACAAGTATAGGTTATTTAAAATATGTGAGCTCATGTTTCTATTTATTTATGGTTTCTCATGTAATTTGTTTATGATTTATCCATCTTAACTTTTAACAGGGCTATAGGTTTAATCAAGTAATTTAAAGAAAAGTATAATTTAAGATTGTTTCTTAAAAAAATATTTATTTTGAGAAAAGTGCTTTAAAAAAAATATTGTTTATTAAGTTAAGAACTATTTAGTGTTTTAGTTAGCTAGAATTTTGATTTGATAAGTTTCTTATTTCTTTCATTAGAACAATAATTAATTGCTATGTAGGTGAAGTTTTATATTAGCTCTCATATAAAATAACTAATTAAATTTATTAGGAATATAAACCATTAGTAAATTTAGATAAGTTTATTTTAAAATAGTAAATAAGTTATCTGATTAGAAAATTAGAAATTAGTATTTATTTAAAGGTGATAATGAAAATTATTAATTAAAATTATTGTGAAGATTAAAGTTGATGAGTTGGTTTATTATAATTTGATGAGTGGGAGTAAATAATCCAAATAATTATGTATTCATTTTACTTCCTATAATAAATGGATTATGTTCTTTTATTGTTAATATTTATTTATGTGTAATGATTAATCCATTGTTATTTTGAAATTATGTTGGTAATTAATTAGATGAACTATATCTTTAGTTTATTTACTCTAGTGTAAAGGGTCAACTTTAGGAATTAATTTATTTGGGAAAAATGGTGTGAACATTGTTAGATGAATAAATTTATTTCTATGTGGTTGTAAATAATTAAACATAATTTTATGATTTTGGTTAAGGAATCTATTGTTACATTGGTCTTTGTTCTTGTTGAATAGTTGTTAGCTCTTAAGAGTATCCCTGATTCATGATGTGTTGTTTTTTTTTTCTGTAAAGCTCTTTAAGTTAAGTTTGAATTTATGTTTGTGTGTCTACCAGAGGCATGTGTTTTGCATGACTTTATCATGATGATGCTTTCTCTTTGATGTAATTTTAAGGCATTTAATTGGGTGCTCATTGTCCATTTGGTTTATGATGGCTCTTATTTGAAACCCCATAGAATGGTCTTGGGGTTATGCCTTGAAGATGTGCTCCTTGAGTGAATGATGATACTTGATTTTTGTGCCTTCTTATTTCAAGCTTATACTTCTTGTGGGCATGATGCTAGGTTTATAGTTTTTGGATCCATAGTTTGGGAGTTATCCTAAGCCTCTTAAGGAGGAATGTGTGATTATGTATCCCATTGTATGCTTGATGGATCCTATTGTGATGCTCTTATGAGATTCTTATTTTGAGAGGGATTACTAGGAACATAGCTAGAGGGTGGCTGGCATTGGAGGCCAGGGCCCAAAAGTGGCCAGTCCTAGATAACCCAATGAAAGAGTTTGTAAACAAGTGGAAACCTAATAATAATAAAATTAACCAAGTTGGGGAATTCATTCTAACTAAGAAAGAAAATAGCCTCGCCCATATCCTAGAGATTGCATGCACATATGAGGATGGGTTTGAGAATGCCTGGCCATCCATAGGGGCATTGATCTGGTAGTAAAACACCTCAGTTGTAATGAGGTGGTCGGTTCCACATGGGATCCATCTAGGCACTAGGTCCATTGAGACTGATAGGGTGGCGCTAGCATGGAACTGTGTGATGACACCTTTTAGTATGTGTCCTAGGATCACCTCATGTTGTTTTTAGCTTTTCGTCTAGTGTAGGAAATACTTGATGATCTTCTTATGAAATTTTAATTGAGATGATTTAATTTGATGCTTATTGAGATATCTCCATTAGACATATGAGTTTCTCCTTTTGGATTTTTGATCTTTCATTTTTGGATTTTTTCCATCTTGTATTTACCGAGCCTTTTGAGAATTTTGGTATGTGTGGGCCTAAATTTCATCTCCTAGCTTGGGAGAGTGAACTGTGAGGTTCACGTGGTTGGGAGGCAAACATTTTTCCACTATGGCTCATATATCTTGATCATAGATTTCTAGATGTTCTCTACTGCATATTGGCTTCTACATAGTCCTTATAGAACCTACTTGACTTATGATCATTGATGTACCATTGTATCTCTTGATGTAAATATTTCATGCAAGTTGTAAACTCTTGTATATGTAAATGTTGTATATCATGTGATGATCATACATATTGTAAATCATTGGATGTATCATGAAATAGATTATTTATATTGGTGTAGTATCATTATGTATTGATGATGATATTCAATGATTGTGTTCATTATTACATTTGAATGTTGTATTCTTCTCTTTATTTATGTTATGTGATATTTATACATTGTTAGTAACAATGTCATGGGACCAAAGAGGATGTGGGGATGGTAAATTAGTGCTTTCATTTTTATTATATTGAGTTGTGCATTTTAAATTTTTTTTTCCACTAATTTCCTAGTTTCCTCTCTATTTCCTTGGCGAGGGCATTACAAGATGATGCACTAATATAAAAGTTACTTGTGAAAGGATAGACCCTATTAGAATTCTTTACAATACAATCACACTAGTTCATTTGAGGCAAAATTCTAATGGCCATATGTCAGATTTCTAATGCCTATTTGTCAAAATTTTGACAAATCTATTCGTTGATGTTTTTGTGTTGGAAATGGAGATGGGAGTGAAAACCATCAATTTTCTAACATAGTTTCCTATTGGAAAATGCCACATAAAAATCAACTTTACTATGGGATAAATCTATTGAAAAGGTGACCTTTACGACATTTGTTCTATTGTAATTGTGACAGATATGCATTAGATCTCTGATAGGAGAACCCGTCAGATATATGGAAGTACTGTCACAATAATCTATCAAAGTAATAAACTATCGATGAGAGTATCCATCAGATGTATAGCATGTCTATCAGAAAATATTTACTACATGTCAAAAAAGTGATGGATTAGCATAGTAAAAATAGCAAAGCTCAAGAGACCATTAGAGTGGCTCTCTGGCTTTGGTCCATATACTGACAAAACATTTTACATTTAGTTAGCTCATTGAATGAGGGGATTTGAAAGTATTTAATAGAATATTTTCATGATAACATATATTATTTAAGTTGACATTGCATGAATTTATCAACTCTATGCACTTGTATACTATGAGCACAACCATAAAGAAGAATCTCCTCCCATGGCCTACATTACTCAAACCATGGGAGGGGATGCTTCTTTATGGCTGTGCTCGATGTATACAAGTGCACAAATTGATAAATTTGTTCACCATAAAATTAAAATAATATACATTATACATGAAAATATCATCCATTAAAATATTTCAAATCACCTCATTTGATGAGCTAACATAAAGTTAAATGTTTTTTCAGTATATGGAAAAAGGACAGAGACCAACTATGATGGTCTCTTGAGCTCTGCTATCTTTAGTCCTAGCTATTGGGTAAGGGCTAGAAGACTTATACATGTTGATCATTGAGAATAATCACCACCTTGCCTTTATGTACACTACACAGTATCCAATATAAGAGAAGGTAGAAAATATAAACGGATAAAAGAAATGAAAGATACAATAAAATTATCTTGTTCTTTACCTTCTTATAATTGATCCTAGTCTTGCAAAAGTAATTTTATATGATCACTGGCACATTTTGTGCATGGATGAGAAATAGTATCCAAAGTTTCTAGATTCTGAGAAGAGGTATGAGTGGAGGCCAAAAAAGGGATATTTGTGAAGGTTTTATAGATGTAGTACTGAATCATCATCTTTGCACTGGTACTCAATCTAGAAACCCTCTCTAGAAAATCTCCACATCTAGAAAATCTCCACAAAAATCCCTTTTGGCCTCCATTGCATATATGTCTTCTCAGTATCTAAAAACTCTCCATCATTGATTCCCATCATTTTTCACCATCTCCATGGACTAAGACCTTAAATTATTGAGCTTATCTTTGTTTAGAGAATAGTTTAACATTCTCTACTTAACAGGGCCAACCACGTGAAGGTGGAAGCTCATCTAGCCCCTCCTAGGAGCCTCTTATGACCCTTTATGACATTTTAAGACCTCTAAGATGTGTATTCTTAGGGGGGTCATAAAGGGTTGTAAAGGGTCATATGGGGTCCTGGGACACAATAGTTGAGAAACATAATTGTAGGCATCATGGTCACAAGTTTTTGGAGACAACATAATTGAGTGGTATACCCAAACAATGCAAAGAAATGAGTACTCCTGTGGAACCGAAGGAGTAGTAGTTACTTTGCATCATCTGGGTATACAACTCAATTATGTTGTCTCCAAAAATTATGACCATGATGCCTACATTTATGTTTCTTAGCTATTGTGATATCTACATTTATGTTTCTCAGCTATCGTACGTGTTTATGTGCATGTTTTTTATGGGTTTGGGAAGACATATTTCTAGCCTGGGCTTGGATCCTATGGCAATTAGCTTCATAACAATGAAGTAGATGACAGATGATCAATTAGCTTCCCAAGAAAAATCCCATAAATGAACTATGCATACCCCAATTCCTATGGCCTTTGTGCATACCTAAAGGATAAATTTGAAACATAAGGGTAAGGCTTAAAGATCTATCTAGTGATGAAAAATTAAATTCTTTAAGCCTTACCCTTGTTGTTTCAAATATATCCATCAGGTACGTACAAAGGGTATAGGAATTGGGGGTACACATAGTTCATTTACGAGGATTTTCTTGGAATCTAATTGCTTAGCTCTCATCTGCTTCATTTATTATCAAGCTAATTGTCAAAGGATCCAAGCCTAGGCTAGAAAGATGTCTTCCCATTTTGTTTAAGCCATATTCCTTGTTCTTGTCAAACTTCCTTGGTACGGTAGGCATGTTCTCTGTAGGACTCTTCTTCAATTTATGTTTGATGATAAGCATCTTCTTCTTCTTCCTAATTGCAGCCAGAGCTTCCTTTTCATCAAGATTCAACTCCACTTTCCCCATCTCATCATCCTCATCACCCTCAGCTGCCATCCTAAGCCCTTGTTCCCTCTCTAGTTCTTCAAGCCTCTACAAGATATCTAGATCAATAAAGTCTACAACATTGTGTCCATCCATGATCGTAGTAATATCATCTTCTTTCCACTCTTCATTTGCCAAAATATATCACTTCTTCAAGCTTGTAGAGTAGTTTCTAGTGGTTGCAAATCAATCTTATTACAAACTACAATAAGAGGCTTATTGGAAAATAGAGGTTTTATGCTGTGAAACACAGCTTCCTATTGTGCAATACTATAACCACAGGACCCCAAAACATCAAGGAAAAACAAAAAAACTGCCTTCAAATGAGCCAAGGTAATAATATTGAGCATCTCTATGGTGTTCATATCCTCCAAGGGGTGGTCCAAAATACCAAGGGTATTAATAGGCTAAATAGCTTTAGATTGTCATGGAGGCCTAATGGCTCTACCTTGTAGCCCACAACATAAAGCATAGTGTTCAAAGAAAAGTACATTCTATATTATAGAAATGGAAAATTAAAAACAATAAAACAAATAAAAAATAAAATATTGCAATTAAATAATCACCAACAATGATAGAAATAATATATCTGTATGCAACCCATATTTAACATTTCAAATGCAAGAATGAAAGAAAACATGGAACTAAGCCCACAATTCATAGGCCCACAGAGGGACATTTATCATAGTCATAGAAATATGATTATTTTTAAATGGAATACACCAAGGAGTACCATAAAAAATATTTACCATTTACAATCATGAACAGTGCATAATCAAATAGCTCATCTTTTTATCAACATGTGTAGTTTCCGTGTATATGAAAAATGAATGAAATATCAAGTTGAAATAAAATAGTGAACTAAAATTCAAATTCAAGGCCTAATTTATCAAGAGAAAAAAACATTAGGATGAAAGAAAAATCATTAATACTATAGAAAAATCATTAGGACTATAGAAAAATCATTAAGACTAGAAAATCAAGTTCTAGAAAAACCATTATGACTATAGAAAAATCATATAGACTAGAAAATCAAGTTCTAGAAATAGACAATTTTGATGCTTTGCCATTATAAAAATTGTGAATTCATGATTTGGTACTTCTTGGTGTATTCCATTTAAGTTTTTCAACTGCCATGTTTGTGTGCATGTTCTTTATGTGTTTGGCTTCTCTCCCTTGTAAGGGATATGTCGATAGGTAATTGATTTGAAAGCATAATGATTTGATAGTATTTTTTTAGGATAGGTGTAATCATCCTGCCAACCTTAATTAGCAACATTTTTTTATATATGTCAAGTACTTATAATTAATATGCTTAACAAACAAAGACTTAGTAGTAAAATTATGTCCTTTGGTTTACTAGTTTAGTTATAATCAGTATGTCCTTTGGTTTACTAGTTTAATTTGGTTTAAGAATGGTTTGTTTCATGTTTGAATGTACTATTGAATGAAGCTTGTCTATATTAAGTACAATCTTAAGACTCATGACTCTTCAAATTCTCTTGCTTCCTTTAGACCTCCAAACATGTGTACTATGAGTTTTCCTCCAACAAATGGACTTGTGATGATTTTCACAATAGTATATGTGTTGGAAGAATACTCAAAGTACTACTTAGGCAAATTTGAATGTTCATCACCTGTGCATATAAGATTTGATCATAGAAGGTATATGCATAGGTGAAAAACATGCATATTTGACCAAGCAATACTGGGAGCTAGACCCAGCAACAAATAGATTTGTTGTGATTTTCACAATAGTACGTGTTGCTAGGTAAGCTCCCAATAGTGCTCAGGAAAATATGCATGTTCATCACCTGTGCATATGAAGTGGCTCTAATGGAAGATACAATCACTAAATTCTATGTACTCCTTATTTTGTTCTGGGTTGATATTATCAGATATGGTCTTTCTTGAATAGAATGACTCGTTACTTGTACATTGACTAGAGTGTTGGTGGAAGAAGGATGATTTGTTTGCAACCATTTTTTCAACTCTAATTTTCTCAACACAAAGGGACATTTATCATAGCCATAGAAACATGATTATTTTAAAATGGAATACACCAAGGAGTACCATCAGAAATATTGACTATTTACTATCATGAATAGTTAACCTTAATCAAATAGCTCATTTTTTTATTAGCATGTGTAGTCTCTATATATATGAAAAATGAATGAAATATCAAGCTGAAATAAAATAGTGAACACAAATTCAAATTCAAGGCCTAATTTATCAAGAGAAACAAACATTAGGATGAAAGAAAAATCATTAAGACTATAGAAAAATCATTAGGACTATAGAAAAACCATTAAGACTAGAAAATCAAGTTCTAGAAAAATCATTTAGACTAGAAAATCAAGTTCTAGAAATGTACGGTTCTGATGCTTTTCCATTATAACAATTGAGCATTTATCATTTGGTACTTCTTGGTGTATTCCATTTAAGTTTTTCATCTATCGTGTTTATGTGCATGTTCTTTATGTGTTTGCCTTCTCTTCCTCACAAGGGATACGTCAATAGGTAATTGATTTGAAAGCATAATGATTTGATAGTCTTTTTTTAGGATAGGCATAATCATTCTACCAACCTTAGTTAGAAACATTTGTGATATATGTCAAGTACTTATAATTAGTATGCCCAAAAAATAGAGACTTAGTAATAAAAGCATAAGGTTGCACATCCACATCTTCCCTAGTAAGTATTAGAGCCTTTCAAATTTGTAAAGAACACAAACTTTGCAAATCAAATTGATATTTCATTAAAACCTATGTTCTTGATCAATTTCTTAAAGATTAAAACATGAAACCATCAAGTTCTTCACCTATGTTATTCATGGTTGGGGAAGTTGTGATGGAGTTATATGTAACCTTTGGAAGTCATTGTATGATAGACTTAAGCCTAGAGTGTACGACAGGAACAGAGATTCAATAAATATAGAAGTTTAAATCTGCAAGTCCATTGTGTTAGGCATTGTTGAAAGGATTCTTTACTTATTGTTTTGGTTTCTAAATTCAAGGATGGAATAGTAAGAAATCTCCAAGCATTTATTTCATCGTTGAATGTATTGTGAGCACTTTAAAATTATGTTCCTTATGTTTTGACTTGTAAAACCGGTGATTGTTCCAAGTAATGTTTTTAATCCTTTGAAGTTTCTCATGATCTTGATGTAAGTTGATTGGATTAAGAAATTTGGAGATCCAATAGGACTTTAGGGGAGTTCAATAAATGGTTTGGAAGACTTAGAGGAACTATTAGCATGACTTTTCCTTCATCTACAATGAATTAGACTGAATTTGCTAAGTTTTTCCTTTGTTTTGAAGAGTATTTTGTAATCTATTTCCTTTCCATGGACCCAAAGGCCTAGGACCCATGGAAAGAGGATACTAACAATGTATTATACAAATCTAATGTTCTTGACTTGTAGATATTTGAGAAAGTAAAGAGAACACTGGCTAGAACAATGTGTTCCTTAAGGGAGTTGATAGCTAGGGAGAAGCAGTGAGAGTTTGGCCCTAAGGGCGAGGCATTTTTATGACTTGGATAGTCATATATTGGTATAATAATGGTCTAAATAGTCATGATAAGTGCCTCTCAATCCTCTCCAAACATGTAAGATTGTCTTTAAATACTTTATTGACCTCTTCTAAACATTAACCAAATCAAAACTACATTTTAATAAGTGAATAAGTGAATAAGTGAATAAGTTAAACCACTAGTCTCCAAAGCATTCAATAAGTGAATATGAATGTTTGAAAACTACTCCCAACAATTCTTAAACAAAATAAAGTATGTTTAAGAATTGTTGGGACTGGTCCTTTGGTGTGTATTAAACAAAATAGAATTTTCAGCATATTATTATCATTTTATTTCTTTTAATCTACTGGTGTCATGCCCTAGTCCATGCTTTATCTCCATTATTTGATGTTATTCGCTATTTTGAAATATTGATTGTGGTTATCAAATGGAAAAAATAGAAAAAAAAATTAACACAATTTTTTTTTACAAAACTAAACCAATGACATGTTTACAACAAAGAAATAGAATGATAATAATATGCTGAAAATTCTATTCTATTTAATACATGCCAAAGGACTATTTGTGTGAAATTGTCAATCACATAGCATTTCATTGTTGTATAAGTGGATTGCGTAGGAACAGTTAACATTAAACAAGGAGCAAACTCCTCAACACATCTTGGAAACCATTGAATTGAATAATGAATGAAACCTAACACCAACACTATTCCTTCCATTCAATTATACCAAGAATAAAGCATTTAATCCATTCAACATTACATATAATCATTAGACAGTTACATTTCCTGACTGTGTAGAGGAACAGTCATGACCAAAATGATCAAAAGTACTTTCACCCTTACACAAGCTATTCCAAACTTCAAGTAAAATGAGAAATATGCTATATCAAATCATTCATATTTATAGTAACCATTCAAAGGATCATTTTTTCAATGAACCTTTGACTGTACCCCTATGACAGAGAAATGAAACCTCAAAATAGATAAAGGAAACTTAGTAAAACTAGTCTATGTTGTTGTTTGTGAGCGTACAGTCATGATAAGTGCCTCTCAAACCTCTCTAAACATGTAAGAATGTCTTTAAATACTTTATTGATCTCTTCTAAACATTAACGCATGGAAAGTCAAACCAGTAGTCTCCAAAGCATTCAATAAGTGAATATGAATGTTTGAAAACTTTCCTCTCAACTTCCCCAACCACTTCTAATCGGTTAGAGGGATTAGTTGAGTGTTTAGACACTAAAACTTCTTAAACATACTTCATATGATATGATGAATTGTAATATCAACAAATATGAATCCAAACATTTCAAAATAGTGAATTGATATCCTTGAGCACAAGCACCAGTAACATCAAATAATGGAGATAAACTATGGGCTAGGGCACAAGACCAGTAGAATGTGATCATTTTAGTGAGCATTCATGATCAAATAAAATGCAATGCATTTGAAATTTGTGGTCGAATATGATACCAAAGGCTCGAAAGATGTTGCTCATCAAAGATACCAATCAAAGATGAAGAAATTACATACCTTCTCTTGTGCTTAGCTTGCACAAAGGAAGATTTGATAGCCAAATCTTCCTTGTACCACATGAAGAACATGCCATTGGTTCATTTTAGTATGTTATTATCATATCAAATAAAGTATGTTTAAGAATTGTTGGTAAGGATATGAATAGTGGAGATTCTAGAAATACCCCTCTAATTGATTAGGAGTGGTTGGGGAAGTTGAGAGGAAAGTTTTCAAACATTCATATTCACTTATTGAATGCTTTGGAGAATAATGGTTTGATTGTCCATGCATTACCAGTGACTGAGATTCATTAAAGGATACAAAACCCTTCATTTTTGGTTATTGTGTGTTGATTCATCTGCTTTAGCTAGGAAGATCAAGAAGATGGGGCAGGAGGACATTGTGGTAGAAGAAGTATTTAAAGATATTTACATGTCCCCTATCCATGAAATTGAGACTATAGGTGATGAAGACCATGTTGAGGATGAGGGGGGTCTTAATCAGGGTGGGGAAACAAGAAGCAATGAAAAAGTTTTCAGGAGTTTGGAACAACATTTCATAATCCATGAATGGTATGGGTAAGGTGACCTTCATTCTTGGCCATGACTTCAATGAAACATTAGATATGGCTGATAAGAAGAAAGATCACTTGTTGATAGTGTTCCTTGAGGGAAGGGGGATTGTGAAAGACTTGTTATCATTGTATTGTGTATTTCCAATATGTTTGGATGCAGGGTAGACTAGGAGAATGAAGGATCACTCATTGATTGCATGATAACTCAATTTTGAAGGGTCGCTAGTTAAGGGGAAAGTCAAGGTCCAGATGTTGATAGTGTTCCTTGAGGGAAGGGGGATTGTGAAAGACTTTTTATCATTGTATTGTGTATTTCTAATATGTTTGGATGTAGGGAAGACTAGGAGAATGAAGGATAACTCACTGATTGCATGATAACCCAATTTTGAAGGCTCACTAGTTGAGGGGACAGTCAAGGTCCAGATGTTGATAGTGTTCCTTAAGGGAAGGGGGTTTTTGAAAGACTTGTTATCATTGTATTATGTATTTCCAATATGCTTGGATGCAGGGGAGACCAAGAGAATGAAGTATCACTCATTGATTGCATGATAACCCAATTTTGAAGGGTCACTGGTTGAGGGGACAGTCAAGGTCCAGATGTTGATAGTGTTTGTTGAGGGAAGGGGGATTGTAAAAGACTTTATCATTTTATTATGCATTTCCAATATGTTTGGATACAGGGCATAACAGGACAATGAAGGATCACTCACTAATTGCATGATAACCTAGTTTTGAAGGGTGACTGGTTGAGGGGACAGTCAAGGTCTAGATGTTGATAGTGTTCCTTGAGGGAAGGGGGATTGTGAAATAATTTTTATCATTGTATTGCATATTTCCAATATGTTTGGATGTAGGACAGACCAGGAGAATGAAGGATTACTCACTGATTGCATGATAACCTAGTTTTGAAGGGTCACTGGTTGAGGGGATAGTCAAGGTCCAGATGTTGATAGTGTTTGTCGAGGGAAGGGGGATTGTAAGAGAATTTTTATCATTTTATTGTGTATTTAAAATATGTTTGGATGTAGGGTAGAATAGGAGAATGAAGGATCACTCATTGATTGCATGATAACCTAGTTTTGAAGGGTCACTGGTTGAGGGGACAGTCAAAGTCTGGATGTTCATGGTGTTCCTTGAGGGAAGGGGGATTTTGAAAGACTTGTTATCATTGTATTTTTTATTTCAAATATGTTTGGATGTAGGGTAGACCAGGAGAATGAAGGATCACTCATTGATTGCATGATAACCTGGTTTTGAAGGGTCACTAGTTGAGGGGATAGTCAAGGTCTAGATGTTGATAGTGTTCCTTGAGGGAAGGGGGATTCCAAAAGACTTGTTATCATTATATTGTGTATTTCCAATATTTTTGGATGTAGGGAAGACTAGGAGAATGAAGGATCACTCATTGATTGCATGATAACCCAGTTTTTAAGGGTCACTAGTTGAGGGGATAGTAAAGGTCTAGATGTTGATAGTGTTCCTTGAGGGAAGGGGGATTGTGAAAGGATTGTTATAATTTTATTGTGTATTTCCAATATGTTTGGATGTAGGGCAGACTAGGAGAATGAAGGATCACTCATTGATTGCATGATAACCTAGTTTTGAAGGGTCACTAGTTGAGGGGATAGTCAAGGTCTAGATGTTGTAGTGTTCCTTGAGGGAAGGGAGATTGTGAAAGGCTTGTTATCAATGTATTGTGTATTTCCAATATGTTTGGATGTACGGTAGGCTAGGAGAATGAAGGATCACTCACTAATTGCATGATAACCCAATTTTGAAGGGTCACTGGTTGAGGGGACAGTCAAGGTCCAGATGACTGGGCCATTTGAGGACCCTATTTCTTTGTATTAATTGCTATTCAAATTGGATGCATGGATTTCTTATGAATTATTGGTTGTTATGTATCCTGCGAGTGCATTCGTAAAGCTGCATATACTTCTCTAGGGTTGTAAGCCACTTAGGGATCAAAATAGAGAAACTAAATCAAAATCATTCTTTGTCCTATTTCATTTTAATAGTGTCTCAACTATCAATGATATAACAATATATTTGATGCCCTAAGCTATCAATACAAATGGCATCTAGCTAGAAGCTCATAGGCTATCCATTTGATAACCATAGTCAACATTTCAAAAAAATGGATATCCTTGAGCACAAGCACCAATAACATCAAATAATGGAGTTAAAGCACTAAATCAAAATTGTTCTTTGTCCTATTTCCTTTTAAAAAAGTCTCAACTATCAATGATACAATACATTTAATACCCTAAGCTATCAATATAAATGGCACCTAGCTAGAATCTTATGGGCTGTCCATTTGATAACCACAATCAATGTTTCAAAAAAATGGATATCCTTGAGCACAAGAACCAATAACATCAAATAATAGAGTTAAAGCATGGGCTAGGGCATGACACTAGTAACATCAAATAATAGAGATAAATAGATGGCCAAGGCATGACACTAGTAGAATGCATCCATTTCAGAGAGCATTCATGATCAAATAAAATGTAATGCATTTGAATTTTGTGGTCGAATATGATGCCAGAGGATTGAAAGATGAAGAAATCACATACCTTCTCTCATGCCCAACTTTCACTCATTTTCTCTTACTCCTTTTCTATGCCAATTGAAATAAAAATGATTTGGTGCTTCACTTTTTTTTAATGTATACCCGAAACTATCAGAATTTTGATGGTCAATTTAAAACCCATCAAGATACCGACACCATCAGGGCCTATTTTTATAAAAAACAACAAATTCATTAAATAAAAATTACCTGTTGGAGGTGTCTGTCAAAATTTGGCCCCAAATGTAGTAGTGTCAGTATGTATGTGATTCCCTATTAGGAGACTTTGGATCCCTGCTAAAAGATCCCAACGCTACGAGGATTTAATTTAGAAACATAATGAATACAAATGAATCCACTGTCTAAATTTCTTCAAGACTATCTTCACTAAATAATCTTCAAGATAACACACCCAAGGGTGAACTAACTAAAACAACAACTCCCTTTTCTTGTATAGTTCCTTTAAAGTACTCAACAAACCAACAACATCATCTTTTTATCTAATCATAAATATTTGCATTCAAAGCTTGCACAACATCTCATGACCATATGATATCCTTGTGATACCCCCTTGCATCAAATAACCTTCCTTTCCTTTATACCAAGTCATAATGATTATTGAGTTAGCTAAAAGGCTTTCTAAATTTACATTTAATAATATAGGACATCAATAAGAATTAACATCACACGTTACATTACATATAAATACTTCAATAGAATTATTAATCGATAGTCAGCTCTCAAAGAAGCAACACACTTCACATCATCCACAAGTCTTTGTAGAATGAAAAGTAGATTTTGTCATGTTTATCCAAGCATCTTGAATATGTCATCAACAACATATTAACCTCGCTGAACTAGCTTCAACCTTTCCAAAAAAATAAATCTTGAATAACTATCACCAGTTCTTGGAAACTCTCACCGTGAATAGTCTTCAGTAAAATTTGCATAACTCAAACATATCTGCATAAATCTTTCTTCACTTACAACCACATCATAAAAACACATTCTTTAATTCAAATAAATCTTCAAAAAACTCAATTCATCAGCATAAAACCTCATGAAACAATTTTGTGTTTGTAACTTTGTTAACTCTGTCCAGAAAGCATATATGTTGACATCAATGATAAACCCAGTCATGAATGTAACATATAAGAACTCAATCATCTCTAACCAAAATTCAATCTTCCCTACTAATAAAATTCATAAATATTCATGCTAACAATCTCTCCCTTTCACATTGATGGCAACATAGATGAAAAACCATCTAGTCCCATCCTATCATTAATAATCTCCCATCAATATATTTCTTCCTCATCTTCCTGTATACACTCTCAAACTCACATATCCCCCATTCATTTTTCTCTTAAGATTTTCTTTTCCTTAATATTTTTCATGTATATCTCTCCCCCATTGACATCAATGACAAAGGTGTCAATACATTAATTCTCAAAGTTCAATAATCTCCAATACAATTTGCAAAAGGTGCCTGAGTATCAAAAGATACCATAGAAAACTCATGATTAAGAGTCCTTAATGACTCGGCTTGAGTAAAGATACTCCCCTAGAGGAGAAGCATCAAGCATCCAGTCCAGATAGGTATAGTGCTTTGATCATGCTAGACTGATGCATTCCTACATCTTTTACTCAGAAGAGGGTTGGGGAATAACCCTAAGCATACCTCTCAAATAGTAAAAAGTATCCTTAGCCAAATATTTTGTGAATATATCTACTATCTTCTCCTTTGTACTAACATATTCCAATCTAATTTCTTTTTATAGAACCTTCTTTCTCACATGACACTTTATTGCAATATGTTTGGTCTTTGAATGTAATACTAGATTCTTTGACATGCTGATTGTACTTGTATTATCACAATATATGATAATAGGCTTAGTAAATTCAATGCCAATATCCATCAACATCTTCTTCATCCAAGTGATTAGATTATAATTATTTTCTGCTGCAACATATTTTTCTTCTATTTTACTCTGTGATATACAAGTTTGTTTCTTGTTTGCTCAGGAGACCAATCTTCCTCCCAAGAAGAATGCTTTACCACTTGTACTCTTTTTCTCATCAACATTTCCTCCCCATTTTGTATCAATGTATGCAAATAATGTAAAATCATGCGATCTATCATACCATAGCCCATATTCTGATGTACCTTTCAAGTATCTAAAAATTCTTTTTATTGCTTCAACATGCATCTCTTTAGGTTCTACTTGAAATATAGCTACAGTCTCAACTACATTATCTATCTCAGGTTGTGTATGAGTTAAATACTATAGTCCTCCAATCATAGATCGATATCTTGTATGTTCTACATTCAGTGATTCATCCTTGCTTGATAATTTACATCCAGTTACCATAGGGGTTCCAACTAGTTTACAATTCTTTATTCCAATTTTTGTCAATAAGTTCTTAAGATATTTTGTTTATGATATAAAAATTCCATCCTTGTTTTGTGTAATATGAAATCCCAAAAAGGATTTCATCTCACCAATCACACTCATTTCAAATTAACCTTTCATTTCATCTAAAAATTTCTTAATTGCTTCATCATTCCCTCCAAAGATAATATCATCAAAAAAATAATTTGACAATCAGTAATTCATCATAAATTTTTCTTAAGTACATATTATGGTTTGCATTACCTTTCTTGAATCCCAAACTAATTAAGTGCTTGTCTAACATTGCACAATAAGCTCTAAGAGCCTGCTTCAATCCATACAATGCCTTTTTCAATTTGAAAACCATATCCTTGTCTTTTTTTAAAGAAAAACCATCATGTTGTTCAATGTAGACTTCCTCTTCAAGTTATTGATTAAGAAAATCTAATTTTACATCCATCTGATATACCTTGAAATTTTTACTACAAGTGTATGCCGAAAACATTCTCACTACTTCAAATCTAGCTATAGGTGCAAAGTTTTCTTCAAAATAAATACCTTCTTGTAGCGAGTATCCTTTACATACCAATCTTTCTTTGTTTCTTACCACTTCACCTTGCTCATTCATCTTGTTCCTAAAAACCCATTTTGTGCCAATAATATTCTTATCTTTAGGTCTAGAGATGGATTCCTAAGTCTTGTTCTTTTCAATCTATTAAAGTTCTTCTTTCATTGCTTCCATCTAATGATCATATTTGCATTCTTCATCTGTAGTCTTTGGTTCAACTTGAGATATTAAACATAGTTCTTCATTTACCTTGTTCCTTGTCATAAATCCTTTGTTTGCACTTCCAATGATTTGATTTGTAGGGTTTTTTCTTACAACATATTAGGCATTCTTGGTTTAGCTCTTACTTCTTCTCTAGGTGATGATTCAGGTTCAACTCTCAATTCCAATCTAAACTCTTTAATATGCAAATCATTGTCAGTTTCATAAAATAATTCTTGTTCATAATTCTGATTAATGTTAGTCCTTTTTATTTTATATTCATCAGAATCATAATCAATAATTCTCTCCTAAATTCTAAACTTTTCATCAACCTTGACATTAGTACTCTCAGGAATAGTCCTCAATCTTTGATTAAAACATCTATATGCTTTACTTTTCAATGAATAACTAAGAAAAAATCTTTCATCACTTCTAGCATCAAACTTTCCAATATCATCATCTCTTTTGATATAACATTTACTTCTAAAAATTATAAAGTATTTCATAGTAGGTGTATGCCCAAACCAAAGTTCATAAGATGTCTTACTAGTACCTTGTCTAATCTGAACTATGTTCATTATGTGAACTGTGGTGTTCACTACTTCTCTCCAAAAGATATGTGATACATTACCTTCAAGAATCATAGCTCTAGCTACCTCATTGAATGATCTGTTCCTTATTTCTACTATACTATTCTATTGCAGTTTCCTAGGTGTTGAAATGTATCTCTTAATTCCATTGTCTTCACAAAAGATATTAAAATCATTTGAAGTAAACTCACCTCCTCTATCAGATCTTAAACATTTAATCTTTAAGCTAGCTTCATTCTCAAATCTATTCAAGTCAATAACTTAAACTTCTTAAATGCTTCAAATTTTTCTTTAAGAAATGCAACCCGCATCATTCTTGTAAAATCATCAATAAAAATCATTAAATACCTTTCACTATAGAATCATTTTGTCCTTGTAGGTCTGCATAACTTTGTATGCACAATCTCCAACTTGATTGATGTTGTGAATATTTTTCTCAGAATTGAACTCTTTCTCTTTTTAGTCATAACACATTCCTTGCAAATCATGTTAGTAGGCTTCACAATCTTAGGCAAGTCTCTAGTTCTACATTTGATGAGATGATCTTCACAATGTTATCAAAGTTGATATAACAAAATCTCTTATGCCATAGCCAACTGTCATCCATTTTAACAATCAAACTTGTTATTTTAGTAGGAGATAACTGAAATACATTACCTTTTGTCTTTATACTCATTCCAATTAGTTTGCCAACACTATCTTTAATAACAGAAGTCTTCTCCATGAAATATAACCTATATCCTTTGTCCATAAGTTATCCAACACTCAAAAGATTATGTTTAAATCCATCAACAAAGTAGACATCTCAATGTTAGTCTTTCCATCTAGTGTAATAGATCCTTTTCCCTTAATTTGACATGGTGCATTATTTCCAACTCTAACTATTCCTCCATCATATCTATCAAGTTCAAAAAATGTATCCATGTCTCTAGTCATATGATGAGAACAATTTTTAGTCTTAGGTTTATAAGGTTTTCTATATCTGATCTTTTTTTCTCTCTTAGGACATTTAGATGAAAAATGACCAAATTCTTTGTATGTCCAACAAGAAAAACCTTTCTTACCTTTAGGTTCTCTCCTTGCAATCAATGTCATTACATCATCAAACTTTCTTTCTTCTTCTTGCTTATCTGTCCAATCTCTAGTGCATAATCTCCACTAATATTCACACTTCTTGTCAACATAGGTCTATCATTTTGTATGCTAAAAGTTGTTTCCACTCTAGGTGTTCCTTCCTTTTGTTTCAACCATTTCTCATGTTCCTACAACTTTCCAAGTAGAAATTATTTTGTAAAATTAGGTGTAATCATTTCTTCAATAATATTTTCTCTGTATTCAAAGGCCAGTGGTAGAGATTTCACTATCTTCCATATGACTTCATTATCTGATTTCCTTCCACCACAACTCCTAATTCCTACAAAAATCTCAACAATCCTACTAAAGTAACCTCTTATAGTTTCATCTTCCTACATCTTAGCACTTTCAAACATACTAATATAATTCTACAATTTAGCTTTCTTCAAAGTTTCATCTCCTTCAAAAAGATTTTCTAATTTAGTCCAAATCTCAATAGAAAGTCTTAGATCTTTTACCTCAGTATATTCTGTATTTGGAAGAGCTAATAAAATAGCCTATCTAGCAAGCATGTTGTACATGTATTGGTTCTTTTCTTCATCTATACATGAATCAATTTATTCTTCTTCTACAATAGTCTTCTTCAGTTTGATAGCTAGCCAATAGTCAATTCCCATGCATAGAAAATGTTTTTTCATTCTTTCTTTCCAATTGTCAAAATTTAACCCATTAAACTTCGGACTTTCTTTCATGAAAAATGTAGTAGCCATGGATCTTCTTAAGCTGTTAAAATTTTCCTTCAAGAACCTAATGCTTTGATACCAATTGTTAGAAAGAAAAGTCCACCAACACAATGAAGAGGGGGGGGCAGTGAATTAGTTGTGAGCTTAATTAACTTAAATTAAACTCTATCAAATCTTAAGCTTGTAATAAATAACAACAATAACTGTAAGATAATAAACATACACAATAACACCAAATATGTTAACTAGGGAAACCATTAATCAGAGGGAAAACCTCGATGGGAATGATGCCCACAAGATGATGTACTAATATAAAATTTCCTTGTGAAATGATAGACCCTGTTAGAAGTATTTTACAATACAATTAGTATATATGAGTCCCTGTTAGGAGACTTTGGATCCCTTCTAAATGATCCCAACCCTATGAGGAGTTGATTGAGAAACACAACAAAGACAAATGAACTCACTGTCCAAATTGCTTCAAGACTATCTTCACTAAACAATCTTCAGGATAACACATTCAAGGGTGAACTAACTTAAACAACAAATCTCTTTTCCTGTACAATTCCTTGAAAGTCCTCAACAAACCAATAACATCATCTTCTTCTTTGATCATAAAGATTTCACATTCAAAGCTTGCACAACATCTCATGACCACATGATATCCTTATGATACCCCCTTGCATCAAATAACCTTCCTTTCTTTTATACCAATTCCTAGTGATTATTGAGTCAGTTAGAAGTCTTTTTAAATTTAAATTTAACAATATAGGACATCAATAAGAATTTATATTACACATTACATTACATCTAAACACTTTCATAGAATTATTAATCTGTAGCTAGCTCTCAAAGAAGTAACACACTTCACATCATCCACAAGTCTTCATAGAATGCAAAGTAGATTATGCCCTATTTATCCAAGCATCATGAACATGTCATCAACAACATATCAACCTCCCTAAACTAGCTTCAACCTTACTGAAACAAAAAATCTTGAATAACTATAACTAGTTCTTGGAAAATCTCACTATGAATAGTCTTCAATAAACTTTGCATAACTCGAACAAATCTGCATAAATTTTTCTATGCTTACAACCACATCATCAGAACACAATCCTGAATTCAAATAAATCTTCAAAAAAATCAATTCATTAGCATAAAAGCTCGCAAAACAAAACTATGTTGGTAACTCTATCCATAAAGCATATATGTTGACATCAATGACAAACCTAGTTATGAATGTAACATATAAGAACTCAATCATCTCTAATCAACATATAATATTCCCTACTAACAAAATTCATAAACATTCATGCTAATAATTACATCACTTGTACACATTATTTTGGCACGCAGACATGCTAAAAGACAATCATACATTCTATTCAATTGATCCTATATGCTATTCTATCTAATTAGCAAAAAAAAGCTCTAATAACGCTTAAAAATTTAAATTTTCCACAAATAATTGACAAAATTTGAAACAAATATAGATTGGGGCACTCATTGGAAGTCCATAGTCATGCGGACACTGAAATCTCTGACCTCACTCGAATTGATTCTCTCAAATGTGACCACCATTACTGATTTCATGAAAAGGGTTGGAGAGAAAAAGTCAAGGAAATGGTGAAATGACTAGTAAAAATGACTTTTTACCCCTATTTATAGTTCTTTGACCTAAAAAGAGTCTTTTTATAAGAAAATATGACCCAGGGTTAAAATTGATTAGTAATTTTTTTTACAACTAGGGCATTCTCATCCACTAATCATCACATCATTATTAGAAATGAAATCAAATTAATGCAAATTTTTAAGATGATCACAAAGGAATAATATTGATCATATCAAATTCTATTTCATTTCTAAGGGGGCATGCCATCATATCATCAAAATCAATCAATTTAAGCAAATCAGAGATTTTGTTTCAAATTAGAGATTGAATGCAAAACTTATGAATTCATCAATGGGGCATCGAAATTAGAAAATAGTTTTCAAATCAAGCATCATATCAAGAGTTGGGTATTGTAATGATAATTTGCATTATCAATCAATCAGGGTTTTATCGAGGAATCAATCATCAAGATCAGATTAGGCATCAACTAATCGAACATCAGACATTCTTTGAATCAACGTGCTTCACATATTGATTCAAAGAGGGGAATTTGTAGATACCTAAAAGTGGTCAAGATAAATTAGAGTGAGCAATCAAAGGGAAAATAAAAAATTAATTGAAATCAAAGCCAAAGAGGATTAATTAAATCAAAAAGATTATTTAAATGTACAATTGGTTTTAATCAAATTAATTGTATAGTTGAATTAAATCAAATCCAACCCATTCAAGGGGTACACATGGCTAAGAAAATAAATTTAATAAATTAATTAATTTTAAAAATTCCTCACCTACCACATGGGAATGAACTAAATCAACCAATAGGAATTGAGGATTGAGCTCACATGGATCAAAGCCAAATTGATTCTCCATAGCTCATCTGGAGAATGAATTTGAACTACTCATTTTGTCTCTTTGTCCCAAGCTTTGAGAACAAAATATTTAAATTGTCTCACCATTTAAAACCATTAACTTGACACTAACTTGACCATGGATAAACTTACCCTACCCCTAAGCTTTGGGAAAATCTATAAATAAAGAGTTCAAAAATTAGGAGAAAAGGATCCATTATCATTTTTTAAATTTCATCATTACTACAAGAATTTTGATTTTGAAAGCATAATAGATCATTTTTAGCATAATTGAGTTAAGATACACATATTTTCATCATAATAGCTTCAAATTCTCATTTTAGAGTTGGCCCTAATGGATGTTAGCTAAGAGCATTACATTAGATTTTTTTAATTAGAGATCCATGAGATGTTTATTTCTTTTAGTTTTCAATTCAACATGTTTAAAGATTAAGTTAGCTTCAATTGAGTTGATTTATTAACAAACTAATTTCATGAAGGTATTCTATATACACAAGTATCATAGGAAAGAGTGCAACAACCCTAGTAGAAATGTAAAGAGGACCATCAGGAGCTTTAATCATTTCATAATGGTTAAAGATAAAAGGAATTTTTATACTAGGTTGAGGTTGAGGTTGAGGTCTCGATTTAGGTGATGGTTCATGCTCAACATGGTTAACAACAAGGTTAGCTTCTTCCATCTTTTCATCATAAATAATCACATAGAAGAAGAAGAAGAAGGTTGGGAAATGGTGTTGGTAGAGTGAGAAGGTAAATGATTAGTGTACATCTATAGGTTCTGGTTAGGAGGTGCTAAAAATCTATTTTTATGGATAGCATTGGCATCAATCAGGTCTTTGCTATCATTCTTCAAGAAATAACACCTCTCAGTATCATGGCCAGGCTAAAAATGGTATTGACAAAAAGCTTTAGGATCAAAGGACTTGGAAGCCATCGTATTTGAGTTAATAGGTTTAATAGGAGGAAGTTTAATGATATTATCATTTAAATTTTCTTTTATCAAAGTTTACAAAGACTCAGATAAACAAGTATACTTATAATTAGGGTAGAAAATAGAGGAAGAAGTGGCACCCTTGGATGTGACAACTACTTGTTAATCTACTATATTTGACACTTTGTTGATCTTGATATAGCTATGTTAGCATGAATGCTGATGATAGTCCTATGGCGGAGTATCCTAGTAGTGTTGGAAGTATGTTACAATCATTATGGGTTGCATTCATGACAAAGTTTTTCATTGATGTCAAAATATGTTAATGACTGGTTGTGTAGAAGCTTGTAGAGAGGTTGCAGAGAATTGTGAGGACATTGTACAATGAATTAGTAAATGAGAAATTAGATGGAGAATATAAATAATGTTTTAAGTCACTCATTGTGACCAAACATCCTTATGAATTGATATGGATTCATGGTCAATTTACTAATGAGTGGTTCTCAGGAGACAGAAACTGTGATTTTCACAGAGTTGATTATAGAGCTTTGTGGACAACATTCATGACTGTTTAAATCATGATGAGAAAACATAGGTTCATGTTGGACACTAGAAGGAGAGCTTATTGTGATCATATGAAGTTCAAATCATACAGGCGATGTCAGCTATGGCGTGTGTATTTCCAAAGAACAAATTGAAGGCCGACTTGGAACATGTTTCAAGTAAATTGATGAGAGAGCTTGATCTATAGATATTGATGATTAATTGATGTAATTATTGTGTTGTAACATTGTAAGAGGTTCTGTGTGCATCTTTTCATGGGTCTATTTGTATTTTGTAAACATAATTTATCCTATATAGGCTGACCCAAATTTAATTGTTATAACTTGTATATAAGGATTGAAATCCTTAGAAAATAGTGTGGACTACATATATGAATTGTAGAGGAGACTGCAAGCTTGAGGCTACATTAGTTATTATTTGGAGAACAATGGTTGTGGACTTGGGCACAAGGTGGAGCTTGCTAGATAGTGATTGAATACTAGAAGTAGTTTTAAAGAAGAATTATCTTAGTCTTGAAGTTATGAGGTTTGGAGAACTTGAGGGTTACTTTAACTCTCAAATCTCTTGATCAAGTTGATATATTTTACACCCCTAAAAGGGTTATTGCCTCTAGAAGGGATGGACTCTTGGAAGGGTTGATTCCTTAACAAGGATCACACTGTAAAAGGCTCCTAAGAGGGTATGTCCTTTCACCACAACCTGATAACCTACAACTGATTGAATATCTTGATGGAATGAATGGACAAGTGAAAGACAATGATTGGAGGTCATCGAGCTACTAAAGTATGTGTAAGGCAATTAAATTATCCAATGTGTTGTCATTGATGTCAACTAGTTTTGACTGTACTTATCATGATGGTTAAAAACATCTAAAGGAGGAAAATGGTAAAGGAATGAGATATCTACATGAAGATGAGATGGATATGAAAGATATCACTATGGTATACATTGGGTAACATTGATGAGTCTATGGCATCATGTTGTTAACTTGATTGTATTAAATGAATTTTTTATGTATTGAAGATCAGAACTGAATGAGTTTATGTGGTCGGTAAATGAAGATTTTTGTATACACCAAGCTAGTATAGTGTATACCGAGTATAGTATTAACTGAGTGAAAGAAATAAATAAATTTTATGAAACCTGACAAAATTAATGAGATGGACAATTGCTTATGATTCTGAGGTAGAAGATAAAGTTTGTTATAATGATCCAATGACTAACAAAATTCAAGATTGATTAAATGAAGAAGATTGAAAGGTGTTAATGACACAATTGCCGAAGAAGGTTAAAGCAACAGAATGAACAATGAATATTAAGAGGCAAAATCTAACGGATGAAAAGAAAATATTTTATGTTGTCTATTTAAAGAGACATGAGATTCATTATTGAGTCTAGGATTGTTGATACTGTAAGAGAATTTACATGAAAGGACTATTTTCATGCACCATTGGTCAAACTGGTTGAAGATAGAACTGAGTTGAACTACAGATATTACCGAGCATTAGAGAAGCATACACCAAGTGGAATGAAGTTGGAAGATATGAAGGATTGAATTATTTATTGATTAGAGGAGGTATTTTGAGCTTAGCTTAGATATGAAAATCTACAAATCTTAGTTATATTTGAATCAGATCATTACTGCATTAGTTTAACCATTGTTACAACAAAATATCTTAACCGAGTGGGACTTAACAATCTTTTTGTATTTCAATATGACATTAAATGAATGTTGATTGTTTTCTTGTTGGCCCCATAGTGAATGCTAGTCAAGGGAGAACTATTAGTGATAAATCCTCTAACCAGGTCACACCTTACATTGTGTTTTTTTTATCCTTTAACATAATTGGCTCCTAACCAAGCTCACTTTAGAAGAGTGAATTACTTTGGGTTACCGATTGATATCTTACCAAGTTGATTATTTGATTGAAAAGTTTGAATATATACATTTGGGAGATTTGGGACTGTAGGATAACTATACTTAATTGATTCACCCCCCTCTCAGTTATCTAACATGACCTGCCTATTGTAATACTCGGCTCCTAACAGGGTCATAACTCTTAATAGGGTTATTATACTCATAGTGCATATATTTGTAGGTACCATCCCCATTGGGTTTTTTTCCTTAATAGGGTTTTCCTCAAGAACAAATCTTGGTGTTCATGTTATGTGTATTTTTCTACATTTCTTTTCAATTCAGTATTTTTTTTTCAACAATAAGTTTGAAGTTAAAGTTTAAAGTATTCAATATTGGCATCAATTGATTCACCCCCCCTCCTAGTTGATTAGGACATTTTTATTCTAACAATTGGTATCAAAGATTTTGGTCCTTAGTCGGGAAGCTAAACAATTTAAGGTATAGATCAGGATGACCTTATTTACAAAGGAGAGTCCTAAGTTTGATGTATACAATTTTGACACATGGAAGGAGAAGATGAAGAATCATTTGATGTGCATGGGATTGGAATACTAGATCATTACCTAGAAAGATGTGCCTATCATAAAGGAGGAATACCTTGAGATACTTACTACTACTGAAGAAGAAAGGAAAATATTTGTGTGTAATGTTTTTTCAAAGGAATCCCTGGTTAATGCATTGTCTGATGGTAAATTTATAGCGGTCAAATATCTAACAAAAGTAAGTGAGATTTGGAAAAGACTAATTTCTCTTTATGAAGGAGATGAATACACTAAGAAAGAAAAGTTACAGAATTGGAGAATAAAGATGGAGACAATACAAATGAAGGATGATGAAATAGTAAGGATGTATGTTTAGAGAGTATCTGAATGTGTGATTGGAATAAAAAAACAATGGAGGTACTTATACAAAAGATGAAGTCATAGAAATTTTTTTGAGATCTAACTCCTTCCTAAAAACCTAAAGTTCTTGCACTGGAGGAGACTATTCCACAATATACAGATTTCACCAGAGAAATTTTAGTTGCTAAGATGACTACATTTGAGACTGTAGAGTTAAAGGATGCACTACCTAAGGTAGAGACAACATTTAAAGCTACTATTCAGAGAACTTGATATGTTGGTGCTAGATCTAGTAGAGTGAACAAGAACAAAAAAGATCTTGGAGAATATGCCGAAGAATGGGAGGAGATACAAAATCTAGACAATCAAGTGGATGAGAAGATCATGGCCCTGATTGCCAGGAGAGAAATGAAAGGTAAAGGTGAGGTTAAAGGAAAATTACCTTTGAAATATTTTAACTGCAATAAGGTTGGTCATTTTGAATCTAGATGTTCAACTAGGATACCTAAGCATAGGACTAAATATGGAAAATATAAGAATGATAAGGAATGATATTATGCTAGTGATGGATTTGAAGATTTAGATGATGAATTCAATGATGTGTTGGGTTTTGTTGCTATCAAAGAAGAGGATCCTGAATATGAGGAAAAAGCCTTAGTTTCTCATGTTGATAGGAAAACTGATTGGATAATTTATAGTGGATGTTCACACCATATGATTGGTGAGAAGGATAGATTCATTCAACTAAAGAAGTTTGATGGTGGAGTTGTAAGGTCTAGTGATAATACTCCTATAATGATTGTTGGTAAAGGATCAATTAATTTAGATGGAAAGACTAATACTGATGATGTACTATTTGTGGATAGCTTAAAACATAACTTGTTGAGTGTTGGACAACTTGTAGATAAGGGTTATCATTTTGAATTCAGGGATGGTCATTTCTCTATTAGAGGATCTAATGGAGAGTTGATCTCATCTGGTACTAAGACCAGAGATAATATATTTCAGTTGAACTCTACTGAGGTCAGTTGTTTTTTTGCAAAGATTGATGATAGTTGGTTATGGCATAGAAGGTTTTGTCATATCAAATTTGATAACATGGTAAAAGCATCTAACAATATTCTATCAAAGATCTACCTAAGATTGTGAAACCTGCTAACACTGCATGTAGAGAATGTGTTTTGGGAAAGAAGACAAGAAGCAGTTTTGCAAGAAAAGGATACTCAACAAATGGAAAGTTGGAGTTGATTCATACAGATCTTTGTGGACCTACTCAGACTAGGTCATACTTTAGAGAAATGTACTTTATCATATTCACTGATGATTACTCTAGAATGACGTGGGTTGGATTTCTTAGAGAAAAATCAGAAGCATTTGAGACTTTCAAGTTTTATAAGATAAATGTTGAGAATAAGACAAGCCTAAGATAAAATGTTTAAGATTAGACAAAGGTGGAGAGTTCACTTCACATGAATTCAATACCTTTTTTGAAAATCATGGTATTATGTGATAGACTTTTTCACCTAAGACACCACAACAAAATGGAGTTGCTGAAAGAAGAAGCATAATAGTTCTTGATGCAGCAAGAACCATGTTGATAGAAGGAAAAGTTCCACATATTCATTGGAGAGAAGAAGTCAATATAGTATTATACATAATGAATAGAGCACAAATAAAAAAGGTACATGCAAGACACCATTTGAGCTATGGTATGGTAAGACACCTACTATTAGTTATTTTAGAATTTTTAGAAGTAAATGCTACATTAAGAGAGATGAATGCATATAAAAATTTGATGCTAGAAGTGATGAAGATATATTCCTTGGTTACTCTACTAGAAGTAAAGATTATAGATGTTACAATCTGAGAACTAGGAAAATGATTGAAAATGATAATGTGAGAGTGGATGAAAAGTTTCAAGTTAGAGAAAGGTATTGTGACTTTAACCCCTATGAGATTTCTTTTGAAAATATGAATGAAAATCAGGGTAATACACAAACAATAGAGAATGAAAATAATGAAGCATATTAGGATGTTTTGATAATTTATAATGGCATAAGTGTGGAGTTGAGGGATCATACCAAACCCAAATATGTTCTAAGAAATCACCCTAAGGATCAGATCATTGGTGACAATAGTAAGGGAATCAAAACAAGATTACAGAACATAGAAGAGAGGTCACAAAATAAAAATGCCATCTGCTTAACCTCACAAGTAGAACCACATTCCATAGATGAGGCATGCAAAGATGAATCATGGATCAAAGCCATGAAGGAAGAACTGGAGAAAATTCAAAAAGTAACACTTAGGAATTGGTTCCAAGACCTAAAGAAAAAAATGTGATTGGTACTAAGTGGGTATTTAGAAACATGATGAATGAAGGAGTTGTTGTTAGAAACAAGGCCAAGTTGGTGTGTAAAGGGTATTCACAACAAGAAGGAATTGATTTTGATGAAACCTTTGCACCTATTTCTAGGATTGAGGTAGTAAGATTATTTCTAGCTTATGCTTCTTATAAAGATTTCAAAGTATATCAGATGGATGTGAAATCAACTTTCCTTAATGGAGACTTGGAAGAAGTATACATTGAGCAATGTGATGGATTTTCTTTATCAGGAAATGAAGATCTAGTTTTAAAATTGAAGAAGGCTCTATATGGATTGAAACAAGCACCACAAGCTTGGTGTGCAAGATTGGATAAGTATCTAATTCATTTAGGATTCAAGAAAGGTAATATTGATAATAATTTGTACTTAAGAATCAATGAAGAAGGTATCTTGATTGTTGAGGTTTTTGTTGATGATATTATCTTTGGAGGAAATGATGAAATGATTAAAACGTTTGCAGATGAGATGAAAAGTGAATTTGAAATGTCTATGATTAGGGAGATGAAATTATTCCTTGGACTGCACATCAGTCAAAGTAAAGAAGGGATATTCCTATCTTAGACCAAATATTTTAAAGAACTATTGAAAAAGTTTGTCATGGATGATAGTAAACCTATTGGAACCCCTATGGTAACTAGGACTAAGCTATCCTTAGAGGATGAAGCAAAGAATGTAGCACCGACAAGGTATAGATCAATGATTGGAGGTCTTCAATATCTAACACATACTAGACCTGATATTGCTAATGTAGTTGGAATTGTTGCAAGATTTCAAGTAGATCCTAAAGAATCACACCTTATGGTAGTAAAAAGGATATTCATATATCTAAAGGGTACAATTGAGTTTGGTCTATGGTATTATAGATCAAAGGGCTTTACATTTCATGCTTTCACTGACATTGATTTGGAAGGGAATGCAGATGATAGAATGAGTACAAGTGGAGGAGCATTCTTCCTTGGTAAAAGGTTGATTTCTTGGCTTAGCAAGAAGAAGGACTACATTTCTCAGTCTACAATAGAATTAGAGTATGTTACAGTAGCAATCAATTGCACACAACTTATATGGATGACGCAAATGTTGAAAGACATTGGATTATATCTTGAAGATTCAATTACTATCCATTGTGACAATATGAGCACGGTAAAAATGTCAAAGAACCCTCTTATGCATTCAAAGATAAAACATATAGAAATAAAGTATCATTTCTTGAGAGACAAGATAGCAGAGAAGGAAGTGAAGTTAGAATATCTGAATAAAAAAGAGAAAATAGAAGACATTATTATGAAAAATCTACCGAAGGATACATTTGAGTATCTGAGAGGTATGATAGGGGTCATGCCCCAGCCTACCCTTGAATAATTAATGCAAAATTTACAATAGTCTAGAAATATCAAAGTACTATTTCATTATTTGGACTAAATTCTTGATGCTTCTCCTATGGGGGTGTATCTATATTTGAGTTGAGTCAACGAGGACTCTTGGAGACATAGTGACACCTTTGACATTGATGTCAATGGGGGAGAGAATAATACATGAAAAATAAGCATGAGAGGATCATCCCTTGGGGGAGGAATGTTCAAAAGATCCATACTAATTTATGAAGAGGATTTGATGATTGATGAAGACTATTTGAAAAGATGTTGATGTATGGTCGTAACATATGCAATAGAAGCATGTTTGGTATTTATGGAACTTAGATGTTTTTCATCTGTGTTTCCATCAATGCCAAAGGGGGAGATTTTTAGCATGAATGCTAATGATAGTCCTATGGGAGAGTATTCTAGTAGTTTTGGAAATATGTTACAATGATTATAGATTACATTCATGATAGATTTTGTCATTGATGCCAACATATGTTAATGACTGGTTGTCCAGAAGCTTGCAGATAGGTTGAAGAGAATTGTACAAATACCATACAATGAATTATCATGTGTGAAATTATATGGACAATATACATAATATTTTAAGTCACTCATTGTGATCACACATCCTTATGAATTGATATGATAGAGTTATGGTTGATTTACTGATGACTAGTTCTTAGGAGACAAAAATTGTGATTTTCACAAAGATGATTGTAGAACTTTGTGGATAGCATTTATGATTGTTTAAATCATGATGAGAGAACATAGGTTCATGTTGGACATTGGATGGAGAGATTATTGAAATCATTTTAATTTATGATCATATAGGTGATGTCAGATATGATGTGTGTATTGGCGAAGAACAAATTGAAGGCCGACTTGGAACACGTTTCAAGTAAATTGATGAGAAACCTTGATCTATGGATCTAGATGATTAATTGATGTAATTAATATGTTTTAATATTGTAAGAGGTTATGTATGCATCTTTGTATGGGTCTATTTGTATTTTGTAAATAAGATTTATCCTATTTAGGCTAACCCATATTTAATTGTTGTAACTTGTATATAAGGATTGAAATCATTGGAAAATGGTGTGGGCTGCATATATGAATTATAGAGGAGAATATGAGTTTGAGGCTGAATTGGTTACTATTTGGAGAACAGTGGTTGTGCACTTGGGTACAAGGTGGATCTTGCTACATAGTGATTGAATACTGGAAGCAATTTCAAAGCTTAATTATCTTAGTCTTGAAGTTGTGAGGTTTGGAGAACCCAAGGGTGGCTTTAACTCTAAAATCTCTTGATTAAGTTAATATATTGTACACCCCTAACATGGTTATTTCCTCTAGAAAGGATTGACTCTTAGCAGGGTTGATTCCTCAACAGGGATCACATTGTAAAAGGCTCCTAATAGGGTTTGTCCTTTGACCAGGACCTCCCTATTTTAATACTTGGATCCTAATAGGGTCAAAACTCTTAATAGGGTTATTATACTCATAGTGCAGATATTCGCGGGTACCATCCCCAGTAAGGTTTTTCTCTTAATAGGGTTTTCCTCAAGAACAAATCTTGGTGTTCATGTGTATGTGTATTGTTGCTGCATTTACTTTTCAGTTCAGTATTTTGTTTTCATCAATAAGTTTGAAGTTAAAGTTTAAAGTATTTAATAGTGGCATCAATTGATTCAATCCCCCCTTAGCTGATTAGGACATTGTTACTCTAACAAGCTACTAGGTTTATGAAACTTGTTTTGGTGGGTGGTGACATCACTCTTATCAACTAGTACATGATCCATTGGAGTGGTGCTCTCAAACTAACTCACTTTTAATTGATAATGGTGAAGCTCTACACAAAGTTGGGAAAAGGAAGTGAACTCAGTAAGAAAAATCTTATCCCTAATGTCTTTTTGTAAATTATCAATAAAAATGTGTTGTATATCAATCTCAGACACATGATAATAAATCTGAGCATACAAATGTTTAAATCTACCAATAAAGTCACTAACTTTTTCTTTAACTCCTTACTTGCAATGCATTAAGTTAGTCAAAGAAACTTGAGGACCAATATTATTTTGAAATTATTGAATGAAGGAATTATCAATATTTTGAAAATAATCAATAGAATAGGGAGGTAAATAATAGTACCACTATAAGGCATTATCTCAAAAGGTCCTAGTAAACAACTTGGTCATGAGCCTATGATCGTGGGAAAAGTCACTACATAGGATTTGGAAAGTTTTAACATGAGTCACTAGGTTACTCTTATTGGATTATAAGTGTCAAGATGAGGCATCTCAATATGTTGAGGAATAATTTTATGGATAATGTCTAAGGACAAAAGATTAGAAATGTCACATGTAGGTACATTAAACTTGGATTGAGTTAATGAAGCAAGTTATTTTTATAAGTAGGAAATAATTTGAGAAAGACTAATGATGGTTGAATCATTAGAGGAGAGAGTAGGGATGGTCACATTGGATGCATTAGGAAAATTATACTTGAAGTAGAGGGAACACTTGAAGTGATAAGAGGAAAAATGGAAATAGTTGTAGGAAGAGGATTGGAATATCTAAAAGGAACACTGTGATAAGAAGGCATAGAGGTAGGAAAAGAAATAGGTGGAACAATAAAATGAAGAGATATAATAGAGATATTATGAATACTTCCATGTATAGGATTATAAACTTGCATGGATGTGGTCATAAGAGGTGGCACATAAGTAGGAGTGCTAGGAATAAGAACAAAGATAGGAAAAGAAGGTTCAACAATCGTAGTAGGTGGAACATAACCCAACTCCTGGGAACCTTTAGCTAAAGGTTTAACATGAGAAATAACAAGGTGAGAGATACCATGCAAGAGATTAATACCATTTTCATCATTGTGTATAACTTTCCTTAATGCTTCAATTGTGGCAATAATATCAGGATTATGGTTCTCTTGAAAAGACAACTTCCCATCTTTTCAAGACCACTAGTGAGATTTTAAACTTGGGAAGGAGGAAATATTAAAGCATCATCTTCATCATGGGAAGAGTGAGAAGATTTATTCTCTATGGAAGGATTAGGATTGTGAGGGATCATGTTCTCATCAAGGTTCCTAGGGAAGAAAGAGGAATCAAGATCAAAAGAACCCATGAGTCTATGACTTCTTCTAACTGGGATGCTATAGGTTGGAATCAAAGTAATAAAGATCATACATAAAGGAGTGACAAGCCAAAGGGATATCACACAAAGTGTTTTCAAGTACCAAAATGAGATCTAACACACTAGAATGTAAAGGCAATCTAACCACCAAATAAAAAGGATAAAAACATGAAAGTGTTAGGTTCACCAAAAGGTGGTGGAAAAACCCACACAATGTAATCTAACACCAAAAAGAAAGAGTTGTCACAAGAAGATTCACCAAAATATATAGTGGTGAAAAATGTGATGAGGGTAAGATATGTAATACACCATACTTTTCACACATATACGCTCAATGTAATACTCAAGAGGGGGCCACAAAGGAAGATATCTCCAAAGAAAATCCTCTAGTTGGATTTGAGTTAGATTAACACAACCCAAGTAATGTAGGGGTAAAAATTCAAAACTTGGATCTAACCAAGTGCTAAGTAGAAATATTCTATTTCCTATGTGTCGGGTATAATCAACTAGAAAGGTAAATACAATGCTAAAACCAATAAAATAGATATTATCTAATATATAAATACTCAAAATAAATAATGAAATATGAAAAATCACCTTAGAATGCTCAGGATGTGTGCTCCATCTTAGATATTAAATTATGCTCTTATAACATATCAAAAAACTCAACAGGATCAGATCTGTAACCAAAAAATTATGATTTGCAAAACCCATTAATCTTTCTGCCTCTGGACTAGGTCGACATGGAGGGGCTATGATGACTTGGAGGAAAATTCAACGAGGAATAGGATTAAATTGGCCTCCCCTTAATATATAAGTTTTTTTGGGATCTAGATCTATAAAAACAAACAGGTTCCAAAGGCTCCAAATCTGAATCTACAAGAGAAAAATGTTTTTTTTGTTGGGGAGGGGATTTCCTTTGTTAAGCCCCATTTTAGGAATTAACCTTGAATTTAAATGTATGTAAAAGTAAAGAAAATGCATAAATTCACCTTACTTTGTAAAAACCCTCACAGAGGATCCATATCTGTAATCCATAAGGATGTATAAGTGATCAATATTGTTCAATCCTATAGGAATGTAAGATATCTCATCAAAATGAATTAGATCAATCATACCAAGTCATGGATCCATGGATTTAAATGTACTCATATGTTCAAATTAGATATGCAAATACAAATGAAAAATGGATGAGGAAACGCTTCCTTAATGGCCAACTCCATTGTCTTCAAAGAAGGAAGATAGATCTTAAAAGGAACATGCATGATCATGGAAAAATGATGAGAAGGACTCCAAAGAAATCCTTCAAATATCCTTGAAATCTCCTTGAATGAAAAATATCTTGACTACTTGAAGTCTTGAAAGATTACAAAAGGATCTTCTTTAATGCTCTTGATTTCTCTTGAAAATGCTTATGAATTCTCTTAGAATTTTTGTGGACAAAATTTGAAATCTCTTAAACATATAGGATGGACAAAATGAAGTGAGTGGTTTTCCTTTTATACCAATTTCACAACCAAAATTGAAAAGGGCTGACTGCACAAGGCGGGAAAAGAAATTGGAAACTTGAGATGGACTTGAAATTCTGAGGTACCCAACCTCAAGGGGAGGCCAACCTTGACCTTACCCTAGGGCTAGGCCAACCTAAACCTACCTCTTGATGGGTCATATCATCAAGGGATGGTTTGAGATCTTAGGGATAGAGAAAAGAACAATGAAAATGAGTAGAAAAAAGGGTCCCACTCTGACACAAAAGTAAAGGTACATCCATGCGTCTATAAAGGAATTTAAATTAGGTCTAAAGTACCCTACTAAGGAGGGATAAACATGTCTCAACATGGGTGCTTCCATTTTAAGATGATATACATACACTTTTATAAACCATGACCAGAAATATGCCAAAGGAAACTACCACTCTAATACCACTAATCTATCAACAAGGAGGTTATACTTCTCTCTATTATTAGAGAAAACACATTTCATACTTAAATAACTCCAAAATCCCTTATAATGACATATACACCACTTAAACATGTATTTGATACATACAAAGTAGATTTTTAACATATATAGAAAATGTGCAATTTGCCTAAGAGAAAACATACAACATGGGTGAAAAAATCTAATTCAAGAGAAAATTCTTTCACTCTAGTAGCAAAAGATCATATATAAATGTTTAGAATACCAACATGACATAAAAAAGCTTGAACATTTCTTTTAGAATCACTATTACACTCGCAAAAAATTCTCATATCACTTAAACTTGCATTCACACTTTCAAAAGTTATGAAGATGGCCAACAACCATTATATAACCAGAAATAGACCACCTTCCTATTATCATTGATAATATAAGTATGGAACATCAAACATTATAATATTTGCATTTCATGATCCAAAAAAATTAGTAACATGCAATCCACAAACAAGAGGAGAGTGAGTGAAGATATAAGATAGTTAGTGTTGGACTAACCACCAACATCTCCCTTCAGGATTCGTGACATGGTTTAACAACCTCTTGTGTTCTATAAGTCTAGTGGTTGTATCGGGTATTAATAGGTTGATCTTTTGGTGCAATGACAACTACTAATTGTAACAAGTGGTATCAGAGCTTGGTCAAAGGTTTGAATCCCCTTAGGTGACACTGAGGGGGGGATTGTTGGACTAACCGCCAACATCTCCCTTCAGGATTTGTGACATGGTTTAACAACCTCCTATGTTCTATAAGTCTAGTGGTTGTATCAGGCATTAACAGGTCGATCTTTTGGTGACAACTACTACTTGTAACAGTTAGGACATTGATAGTTCTAATAATAATTAGTGCATCTTTGGTATGACTCTTAATGTTAGAAAATCACTCCCATCATTTCTATTTAGAACCAACAATATCTAATCTGGGTCAGCACAAGTTTTCCATCTTATATTTGGAATCAAATTTTTGTTTTCATTGAGGTTACATCAAAGTGCCATTGATTTATAATGCTCCTTGCTTGATGTTCAAAGAATACCAGATGTTGAAAAGGAAGGTACAAGAACATATGATTATGGTTGGAGGAGGTGTAACAGAGTGTCCTCTATTTTTCTATTGGAAAGGGGATATTCCCCTATGTAAATCCTATTGTTGAGGATTTCAAAGGGGTTTACAACTTGTTTTAGGGGACCCCAAAAATTATCCCTTTGTAGCACAATGGTTTGCCTCAGAGTATGGAGTGCATTTGGTTAGGGCTGGAGTTCTAGGAGGTGGAACAACCATTAATGGTGGATTCTACAATAGAGAAAGCTCTGAATATGTTAGGAAAATTAATTGGGATGAGAAATTTATAAATGAGTCTTATGAATGGGTAGAAAAGTTAATGCCTTCAAACAACACATACTTTTTCCTTGGATTGCTTTCAAGGATGAGCTTCTTGAGGTTGGAGTTATTCCTTCCACAATGGATATGGTTTGGATCATTTGGATGGCACCAAGATCAATACTTTAAAAATTGACAAGAAAGGAAAAAGACGTATAGTTGTAGACCTCCTTCAGTAAACAAATACAAAGAATATTGTAGTTCTTGTCAATGCTACTTCTAGTGGAATTTTCTTCAAGATGGGGTTAGGTAAGTAGGTTGATATGGACAAAAGATGACTATTTTTTCTTTCAATTAATAAGAACTATTATTTCTCTTGCCTTATACATTATTTTTAATTATGTTATTAGAATAAAAATATATGCAACTTTTTAGGCTTAGTCTTCATATTCTATAAAAGTTAATTTGTTGCATTTATAAACAAAGGTGGTAATACAATATTGTCTCACTACTTAGTCTAATAAAAAATCCAAAATCAAAATTTTGAACACCTTTCAATTTATGTCAATTGAAAATAAATGGTCAGTAATTTACTTAAAGATAATGCAAATTAATGGGTAGTATAATTTTCCATATAGATTCAAAATATAATTTCTAAAAACATATTTTTTGGTCAATAAACTCCAATCATGGGGGTTTTTTCCATAGGGGATTTTTAGTTTGCCTCAATGCAAGTAAGGTTACAAATGGGGGAACCCATCTTTGACATGGATGAGCAACAACAATGCCAATGTTCGAACCCACAAGCACATTGGATCAATAAGCGAACAAAGCTCATGATCACAATAGCACGAGGTTTTTTTTTTCATTGAAATTATTACATCCATGTGAAATATAATGTATTTTTATTTTTTTAGTTGTAATAAATAGAAGACCTTATTTTTTCATAATGGATCTATAATCACTTAAAAATTTAAAAATATATAATATTAAAGAAAATACAATACACACTACAATTTTTGTAAAACTAAAATTATGAGCTACATACAATAATGATACTTCCAAATGACTTAACTCAATTCCTCAAAAGATGAAGCAATTAAATAAACCATTTTAAAAGGTGGAAAAAAAATTTCGCTGGAGGTTTTGTTTAATCTTGAGGGGTTCTATTGAAGAGGGTTTTCTAGAGGGTTTGATCTGATCCCCTTCAATCAAACTTCCCTTGATAGAACCTCTTTATTCTTAAATCATTTATTAAAAAATAATTGTGTTTTCAAGTAAAATTTAGGATATTCCATAAGTAAGACACATTATTGCCCTATCATCCAAAGATAAATTACGACACAACACCAACCATAACTTATCCTTGTAATCTAGAAGTAGAACAAAAGAGGAATTACATTACTTGGGTACCTTCATATCTAATACATGTTACAAATACCTTAAGTAATAAATTTGGGTGTTTCACAATATTCAATCCCATTTAGATTACCAATTTTGAAGAAACAAGATTAGATTATGAATATGAGTCCAATAATACATTGATCTTACATTTCATTCCCATCATTGCATGAAATAATTGGGTGATCTCATCTTTGGAATGAGAGCTATCATCACTTTTTAAAATTCTCTTCCATTATATAAGTTAAGTTATCATCCTTATTTGATCCTTTGTTGATTACTATGCCCTTTCTCCATATTATAGATGAGAATATTATCTTTAGTCGTATTCTCATTTGAATAAGCCCACTTGGGTTTAAGTTGCAACACCTCTCATTTGAATCGCCATCTTAGTCATTTTAGTAGCAATGACACTTTTATTTTTCCTTTCTCTTTGAATTGAAAATAGAAGTAGTATTTTTACTTCTCCATCCTTATCTTCATTCTTATTACCACCAAAAAAAGGCTCATCCTATTCCTTACTCTTCTTAAAAGTGATGCCCTTCTTGTCAAGCTCAAGGTAGTATGCAGATTCACATACCTCCTATATATCATGGGGATTGGCCATGAGAACATGCATTTTCAAGACAAAAAAATGCTCCAATGTATTTCATGTCACTTCTCTAACCACAATATTCTTGCCCATTTGGATTGCCCACTTTTTAAATTCACTCAAGTAGGATTGTACACTTTGTGCCCATCCTTGGCTCAAGTAATGTCATTGTATTAGTCACACTTCTTCGTGGAAGATTGAATAAAATTTCTTATAAACCAAACTCTTCAACTCTTCCCACTTCAAAACTAGTACCAATTTTCTCAATACCAATGTATGCACATTTCCCTCACACCATGCAAAAGGATGCTTAGAAAGGTTGAACCTTACAAAATGGAATTTGTGGATAATTAACAAAGACCAAAATAAATCTCTATTTGCGACCCATTCACCTAACTTCTTAGAACTTATCACAATATAGTAGGGTTGTAAATCGACTTTTACCTCCACTTTTGAAAAACCCTCCCTTAAAGGACACTTGCTATTTCTCTTTATTTTCATATTCTATTTTTTCTTTACTATCCTTCAATATTATCCTTCAATATGACCAATATCATGCTTTTAATTATGTCCACGTTCTCCTCAACACCGCAAAGACCGAGTGTTGCCATACGTTTTAATTTATTTTCAAAATGTTGCAGTCCACTACTATCCACACCCATCAGGGCGGTTGCAAATTCTTTCGATCTCTCCGAAATACCCAGGTTTCGTACACATTCGATCTTTGATTTCAGCACCTCTTCACTGTTGCTGAAAATTAAACCGGGCCTTGTCATGATTACATATAAAAACAACTCATCTTGAATCCCAGATAGTTTTAGGTTTCAAATTTTCAACTTTACAGTTCAATATCCTAGGAAACGACATGAGAGATTTGTAAAGATTAAGCTTTGAACCAAATAAGCTTACAAACACCAGAATTTTAGGTATTAAGTTTCGTTCCAAATTGCTGCAGAGCGATTTGGGTTCTTGAGATAAAAGTTGTCCCAGGTTGCTGTTAGTAAAACCTAATTCCTTCATGAACTCAAACTTGAGCTTTAACTGGGTATCCACTTTGAGAGTCAAAATAGTGGGTTGAATGAAAAGGATTTTTCTTACCTGATTTTCAGTGAATCCCGAGTCTCTGAAGAACTGGGCTGCCTGCTAGCAATATCCGATACTTGGAACTCCGAAAGCCCACATTCATTGAGCAAAAATTGGGTCAGCAATTTGTCGCCGTTGCCTATAATTTTCCTTTTCTTCTGTTCGTGGCTTTGCTGTTGTGGCATTCGACAAATTTGTGGTCGAGAAGAATAAATGCTTTGACATAATACATATGCGAAACAATATCTTATGGGCATTCACCACACCAAAACCTCTGCTAATCAAACCCGAAGCAAATAATCCTAAGCTGCAGGTCGAGTCAGAGAGCACAAAATGCTTGTCAAACGAGTATGTTTTTGATTAAAACAGGTTTTACAGAGTTCCTGAAACCTACAGGTCTAAAACAGAAGAATGAAGCAAGAACAAAATAAACAAGAAGTAGGCCACGAAAAGGCCAGGGCCAGAAAACCACAGCAGACCAGAGATGACAAGGCTAGAGAAAGCCGGAACCACGAGCCATGAAAGCAAAAGCTGGACCAAATAGCCTGGAAGTCGAGCTGGTGACAAATCTTTTCCAAGTGTGACTAAAAGGGCTGCAGCTACCGACCTCGATGCAAATCATTGTGGTTGTAAAATTTCACCCTCAGTGCAATGGAGTCTTTCCTTTTCTAGGATACTCTTCACATCTATGGGAAAGTCATCTCCTTTTTGCTAGGTCAGCTTAGCTTTCTTAGTGACGGCCAAGTTGGCAAACCAATCAGCGACCTCGTTGGCTTCCCTATACACATGGGGTATGAACACCTTATCAAAAGAGTAAAGAATGGCTCTAGTTTCAGCTATGATGTTGGCTATAGTCCAAGAGGGAGGGTGAGAAAGATTGAGGCAGTTGATGATGTTCATCGAGTATCCTTCTAGCTAGAGCCACTTGACCCCCAGATCATGAGCAAGTTTAGTGATTTGAAGAGCCGCATATGCTTCGGCATAGTGATTTGTTTGAGCACCCAAGGGGAGACTAACAGCCGCTATGCCAATGCCAAAACAATTCCTGATGATTCCTCCACTTCCTACATGTCCAGGGTTCCCTTTAGTAGCACCGCCAAAGTTGGCTTTGGTCCAACCAGTCGGAGGGCTGGTCCACACACAGTTCTATCTTTTATCTTGGGTAGCAACTTGGGACTTTCCTGCAAGAAGGTTAGATCTTCCACAATAGAAAAAGTTCTCAACCTGGGACTTTCCTGAAACGAGTATGTTAATACACAAATGAAGTCTAAGATAATAAAATCGAACCCTGTACCACAAAGTCCAAGGAAACGGAGTTTAGGAGTCATTATTAGGGGCAACTAGATAGTTTTGCTTTGCTTGAAAATTCAATCACACTATGCATGATTACATGTTATTCTTCTATATGCTATAAGTAAAAGATAGGGATACAAGGTTGCATTATTTGGTTAGAAGATAACAATATCAGAAGTCCATGTTTTTTCCATCATATATACTTTTATATAGAGTGGATATAAATTTCATTTGGGTTGCTCTCTTTCTACATTCATTTATATAGCTTTTTACACTTTCCTTATTTTTTGAACTATTTTTATTGTATTGTACACTCTTATTCATGAGATATAAGATAATTTTCTTATAAAGAATATTCTTAAAAGTTTTTCCACTTCAACACTTCCTCATTTTGAATGTGTGTGTATAGCTCTCATGCCCAATAAGGACATTCTCACAAAGGTTTAACCTTGTCAATTAAATTTGTTGATGTGGGGATAATTAGACAAAACTTATATATATATATATATATATATATATATATATATATATATATATATATATATATATATATATATATATATATATATATATATATATATATATATATATATATATATATATATATAGGATCTCCATTGGCCCAACTCCTAAATAATCTCACCATTATAGGGTTGGATATCAATTTTTGCCTTTCTTTGAAGAGCCTTCCCTTCGATAACTCATCTTCACTTCATTATTCTTTGTCTACTTTATTATCGTTATATATTCTTTGGAGACTGACTAATATCATGCTTTCTATTATGCCTTCATTTTCCACAAGACAAAAAAATTGAGGAAAAAAATAACTTCAACTTTTGGGGGCCTTGCTTTCTGCTCATCTTCTCTTACCATTCTTATTCTCCTTGAAAACCACTTGGTTAAATTCTATGCTGAAATGGTAGAAAATCTCTATTTCCTCATGATCGTGTGGTTGGTATATACTATATACAACCTATAAAAACAAATTTTACAAATGAAACAACAACTCTAACATGATTTGATCTATAAATGAACTAAAAAATAAGTGTTCTATTTCAAGAAAAAATACTTTTACAACAACATCATAATAAACTATAATAAAAAGTGGATGTTTACCATGTCCTAACATAAATTCAAATAATATGATCTCGACCTAGTCAAATTTTAATCCTTACACATTCCTTGATATACTTCATAGTAAACCTCATGATGGTAATTACAAATATAGAGGATAATTGATGAACTTGGTCTTATTTATAAAGTGAATAAAATTGAAAGCTCTGTAATTTATTATGATAAAGCTCGATAAAATTTCAATTTTTTTTTTTAATGGGTGCTTTATGGAAATTAGAAAAAAAGAATAATTGTAGGTTTTTAGCACTTCCATTGCAAGATCATAGGGTTCCAAATAAATGTATATAGATTAAGCTCTTTTGTTTAAATTGTTATTTATCATTATTTAGAATATGGTTAGGAAATATTACAATATATTGCAGATGTTCTTCTTAATTTTTTTTTAATAGTCCACCATTTTATTTTCAGGTGGTCGTAAATTGGTTTTCTTTTGGAAAGTTGAATTATAAAATTTATCTTTTTATGTTATAAAGAAAGATTATGCACATATGAAGTAAAGAAGGGATTTAACAAAATTTTCATGTGTTTTTACCTTTATTTTAAAGGTGTGAGTCTATGTACAAACCCCATTTTACTTATAAAATATTCACATAGAAGTTTAATAATAATGTTTCTTATTTTATGTTAATATTTACTATATTTCCTTATTTTTTCAATCCAATTCAAGATTTAGAGATTGTTACAACTCATTTATATTATGGTTGTTTCTACTATATAGATCCTAGAAACTTGTTGAATGCTTATGACTTAGATGATAGGGGACACTACCATATTTAAAAAATATTCAAATAAAAAAGATCAACCTTAAATATTTAATGTACAATAGACACTTTTTACATGTTATTTATCCATTTCCTTTAAATTATTCTCTATATTATATTTTATTTTAATTATCTCTAAAATTTTAATTTAGAGAATAAAATGATGCAAAGGAAAGAAAATATTTTGATTTTGTGGCTTATTTAAGAGTTTAAACCCCATAATGGCTAACCAAAAACATATTTTACATAATATTTCTCTATAAGTCTCCATTATATTTTTTGATTTCATGAATTGAGAGTCTATTGGTTGATTCAAAATTTTTTAAGGTGAATGGGTGTTTATCATGATTTTATACATGTTGACCATGGTGAACACATGTTTGCAACATGTACAAACCAACATATTTTTCAAGCTTGAATTTTTCGGTGATTATGAGGTCTAAAAATTTGATTTAATAATTTTTAAATGTCCTATACCATCTTATATTATTCTCAACCCTTTTTATGTCCCTTTTTCTTTGTGAAAAAATACCCCTATTGATTTTATACACTTTTGTGTTGAATAGGCTGAACAACTGAGATGGGGGAAAATTAGTTATTCACAAACACTTTCTTGACCTTTCATAGATTCCATAAACTCATAAACCATTCAAAACATATACAAATATATTAACTTTTTTACTATTGGTAAGCACTTAAAGCATACTGAAACTTAAAAATAGATATGACCATGAAAGCACAAAATCATCAACTCAAAGAAAACCAAGATTTAATTGGAAACCCAAATTAGGAAAAATCATAGAGAAGAAAATTCTCACGAAATGAAGATAGGTTACTTGGTGATTTTTACAAGGGCTCACTACTAGTTTTATCACTATAGGCTGGATAAATGTTAGAAAAGCTAGCTACTGATCTAGCCAACTACTCTAAAATATGAATAAGGCTAACTACCAAGAGATGTATTGCAAAATATTTTACTAAAAAAATGTGAATTGATAGAATTTCATCTAACTATGCATGAAATAATTATGATAGATAGAACACTAATATTGAGGCAAAGATTCAATACATACCCTTTACCAACATACACCAAACTTCTGCAACATAGTATATAAGGTCTTCTTTTTGTATCACTTAGCTTCTTACACACTTATGCCTGATATACTAAAATAAACTCGCACTATATCACCTTTAGATCTATGTTCCTAGTTTATACATATACTAGCACATCTAATAACTTTCTCTCTCACATCTCATTCCTCATAAACAAAAGGTTTACTTTATTTATACAAGTATATGATCATACATATGTTAGCCACACCAAAAGAATGTGTTGACCTCAAATAAAAAAGATACTACAATTACATTTAATGCACTACTACCAATCCTAAATCTAGGATATACTTAAGAAATCTTTACAACAAGTTACCACAGAACCTAAATATAGGTCATACTTAATATGTATACAATGCATATTACATTTTTCAAAATATAGAAAAATTCTAGAACCATCAAAATGCCACAATCAAGACCATGTCTTGATCACCAAAATATCTGAACCCACCAATCGATGAAACTATATACAATTTTTCTAGAATATGATTCCAAAAATCATCTAATGAAATGGAAGAATGTCTGATAACATAAAAAACTAGAAGAACATTGTAACCATAATAGTCAATTGATACCAACAAAAACTTCATGCAGCTACACTCACTGAAACATAAAAATGTACCAGAAGATGTAATCTATAAGAGAATCAAGTACACCTGACACTATACACCAAAATTGTATGTAATGAACATGTTCTGTATATAACTAAAACTACTGATACTTTACCAACAACCAACAAGTACTCAAACGATACTTCCAATAACCTATTGATATTTCTAGGTAGTCAGTATGAAGGTTTTGACATCAATGACAATAATGCAAGCAACTTCTCAATATGTCTAACAATCTCCCTCATTGGCACTGATGATAAAACACAAAAACTCCAAAAATAGAAACTCACATCTAAAAAATCCCCTTAGTGGATACTTCACTTCATGTTTTTGTCTTTCTCTTTCTCTCTCCTTTTTTCCATAATGGAAAAGGGATAAAACTATAACATAGAAGCTCAAATAAATACAACACCCATTATGGGAAAATTTTTTCTTATACCTTTCTTTCAAGATTGGAATCTCCTTCTTCCATTTAGAAATAGTAGCCCCCATTTGGGCACATAGACTATCATGGTCCACTAGCATATCAAAAGATGATGTCCAGTCCAAAGATTGAAAATACAATTCATAATCCTCTACAACATAGATAATACTAGATGCATGCTCTAATTGAACCTTGATCATGTCCTTTACCAACCAAAATGTTTTTACAAGATCCTATCTCTACCTCTACAACACTAGTAATTCAACCTGTAGTTGACTAAATCTTATCCTCTAGTTTCCATTCGTATCCTTAAAATAGTCATATGTCTTTTCTGTTGGCGTAATACATTGTATAACAATAGGTAGTTTGTAACTGTCCAAATGTATGACACTTGGTAACCATCCAACCAGCATTGTATAACAACTCCTCTTGGTTATCAAATGTAGAATGCCTCCTAGCTCTTTCATGTAGTATCAGAGAAGACAAAATGGTTTGGATTAGCCACCTGTGATGTAACATCTTGGATGTTCAAACGCCTATGAGTAGCCGCTAGTGATGTAACATCTTGGATGTGTTGGGAGTGGTGAATGGGTTCTGAGTGTGGTGAAACTTTTTTGATGTTTGCGATGTCATTCTGGAGTCAATCCCTTTGATGTTTGTGATGTCATTTTGGAGTTGGGCACACAAAGAAAGAAAGGGTTGGCGTACACATAGAAAGAGTCTATAGTCAATAGAAAAATGAAATGGATGCAATGGCTTTGGATTGCTATGAGTAGTGGAAGTGTTGGCTACCAACACAGGGGATAGTATTAATACAGTCCATTAGTGGGATACCAGGAATTTTGAGAAGCCGATAAGTTTCTTCTTGGGAAAGAATTTGTGTTTAGATATTGTAGAATTTAATGGTCAAAAGGTTTATGTTTGTGAGTATTTGAATAAGAGGGTATTTATTTTATATTTGGCTGATGCACCTGTGCTTACAAGGCCGCAATGGAGGAAGAGTTGTGGCTTACAAGTTTTTGTTCTCTACACATCCTCTCTTCTACAGTAATTTGATGTATTTCTCCATGCATCTTTGAATGTGTGAGATTGTTCATGTAGTAATTATAGAGAAATGATTTCAAACAAAAGTCTCCAACTTCTTCTAGGTTAGCATACTTTCATTTAAAATCATTGATCAGGATTGTAGTGTTTTGAAATGGAGATTCCATTAGATAAATACTCTGGTTTAAATTTTCATACATGGAGAATAAAAATACAAATGCAATTGATGAATAAAAACCTATGGGGCATAGTAAGTGGAAAAGAAAAACCACCTATAGATGCAAAATAAATTGTTGGAGTGGAATGGTAGAGATGTTAAAGCCAAGGCTATTATTGGTCTTGCTCTTGTAGATTCTAAACTTCATCACGTAGATCTAGATAACACTTTTGCTGAGATTTGGGATAATCTAAACAAGTTATTTGGGGAAAAAGCTGTCGATGCAAAGTTTTCTCTCAAAATTCAATTGTTTAGATTCAAAATAGAAAATGGGATCACAATGTCAAATCATATAAGTAATTTAAGGTCTCTCATTAGACAACTTGTAGAAGTTAAGGCTCTTGTTGATGATGATTATGATGCTAAGGCCATCCTGTTAAATAGCTTATCTTCTAAATATAGTAATATTGTCTTTACACTAAGTCAACTCACTTCACAAACTCTAGAGGATATGATTTCAGTCCTTCTAGCAAAAGAAAATAGGACAAAGGAAGTCATAGAAGAAGCTCATCAAATAGGCTAGGCATTATACTCACAAAGTACTAAAAAATGGTCGAATAAAAATAGAAGAGACAATAAATGTTTTTACTTTAAGAAAAAGGGGCACACTATTATAATAACTGAGAGGGGGGGTGAATCAATTATCGATAGTCCCAAATACAAAATGTAAAACTTCAAAACAAATTCAGCTTAATCTGCAGCTCGGTAAATAATAATACTTAAACTGTCTGTGCTTTTACTGATTACCAGTTAATTATTCACAGTGATTACTGACCAAATTAGATATACAATATGTAAATTATGACAATCAAATAATCACCACAATAAATACATAACATAAGAGATTTAATGTGGAAACCCTGCTAAGGGAAAAACCACTTGGGACCGGCAACCCAAAAATTGTTCACTCTTCTGAAGTGAGGTCGGTGAAGATCCAACCCTATTAAAAGTTACAAAACACAATATAAGGTGTGACCTTGTTAGAGGAATTCACACTAATAATTATCGTCCAACCAACATTCACTATGTGGTTGATTGGATAACAATGTACATTCTATGAATGACATATAAGAATTTCAAGTCTATGCAGTTAAGAGATTTCTCTGATTACAATGGTTAAACTGTAACAATATTTGATCTGAATACAATACAACTTGATTTGCAGATGTTCAGATCTATTCTTAATCTCATAAAATCTCTAATCAATATTTCTTATTCAGTTCATCAACATTGAATAACTTACTGTCCCTTGGTAAAAACTCTCTAACACTCAGTTAACTCTACAGTTGGGTTCTCCTTTAACCAGATTGATCAGGCATGCATGAATCTTGTTCACGTGATATATCTACATTTTTCTTCCTTTGGCATAAGTTTCATTGTGAAACCCTAGTCTCTTAAATAGACAAGTAAACCATTTTATTTTCATCCATCCAATTTTGCCGCTTAATCTCCTTTGTTGATTTTTCCTCTTAAACCTTCCTCGACAGATGTGTTTCAATTTCATCCTTTAGATCTTCCTTGAATTTTGCTAGCCGTTGATCTCATAACAAACTGTCTTTCCACCTCAATTTTATACACTTTACAACTCATCAATTTCTATTGGCTAAACTAATCATTTAGTTCTTTTGTTCATACTCGATTAACAAATAAATACATTGGTGAACACAAGCTCGGTTGATACTGTCACTTGGTATACACTACACTACTTGGTGTATATTGGAATGCTTCATTAACCAACCACACTGCTTTGTAACATTTTGCTTCTATCTCCATAATAGATTAATGCAACATAATCGAGTCAACAATATGAAGTCATAGACTCATCAATAAGTTACCAAGAGTATTTCCTTTTCCTCATCTGTCATATCCATCTTCCTCAATGTAGATATCTCAGTTCTTCATCTTTTCTCTCCTCTTTACAGATGTGTAGATATTTGCAACTACCATGATAAGTACTATCAAAACTAGTTGACATCAATGACAACATAAAACTGATTCAATTATCTTACATAATAATTTAGTTCTCAGTAAGTGATCACCAATCACTTGTAGTTATTCAATCATGTTCTCAATCAATTGTAGTTCATCACACACAACATGGATTTGTAGAACCAAAGCTAGTGATGTTCTTAAAGGAAAACTGAGAAAACAATATCAAGAAGGAAATGTTGCATGTATTGACCATGAGGACACATCAGATGATGATGGAGAGGTTGTTAACAATTTTTAGTCTCTCATTAATCACAATCTTATGCTTTGAACCTTCACATTTTGGAGGTTGGCAACACCGAAGGATGGAGGAACTTCCATCATCTCAAGTTAGCTTCTCACTTTGAGATGGTGTTCTACATGAGAAGCATTTTTGGCTTTCTATTTTTTTTTTAATTTCTAATGCTAACAAGTTTGATGAATGCATGTCTTGTGAAGACTCATTTTGAAGATAGGTTTAAGATTTGGTATTGCTCTTAATATGGATTGTTGTCAAGAGAGCTTCAGAGTATAGGATTGAGAATTATACCCTTTCATAGTCATTAGACAATGATAGATATCTATCACATCTCTTAGGGATCATTGTTGAATAATTCAAGACTCTGATTCAAGAGTTCATGACTGAGAGCTTAAGAACACAACTTGAAGCTACACCTTTTTGAGGGTCACAAGACAGCTTGATGGAGGCTTGCATGATTTAGGAATTGCAACTTCAAAAAGAATATTTTCTCAATATATGTATTCATATTATGTAGTCAACATGTTTTGTTATGTAGGCCTTAAGGGGGGATCCCTAGGGAAAAGTTAATTTGATGCTTTTTTAGGATCAATGTATTAGGGGGGGGGGGGGGGGGGGGAGAATGTTGGCATAATACATTGTATAAAAATAGGTAGTTTGTAACTGTCCAACTATATGATAGTTGGTAACCATCCAACCAACATTATATAACAACTCCTCTTGGTTATCAAAAGTAGAATGCCTCCTAACTCTTTCATTTCCTAGCTCATTCAACTCTTCCTCAATGACTTCATTTCTATCTCTAGGGTGGATGCACAAAGTTGAGTGCCTATTCTGTAGAAGTTTGTGGCCAAAAAATTTTGGCACAAGAAATAGGCAACCCTTTTTAAAAATTGAGTGTTCGTTTAGCTTTGGGAGCCCTATCCATATTTTAAAAATGGGCACCCATTTAATAATCAGGATCCCATTTTGCATTGGTTACCTAGAGAAAAATGAGTGCCCAATTTGTAAATGCATTTAATGTTTTTTTAAAACCATTTTCCAAGTCATTTTCATAGCTTGGTAAACGGGATCATATTTATTAGAGTATGAGTGCCCATTTTTGCTGCTACTACTGACCCCCTCAGCTATTTTTCTCCTGATTCCAGGTACGTAGCATTATTTTTTTTCTTTTTTTTTTAAATTATTTTTTCATAAAAAATTATATTTTAATGTTACCTTTATCTAATTAAACAAGAAATTATTTAGTTTCAACTTTATTTTCTAATTTATCGATAAAATAATTATATTTTATATTTTATTTAGCTAATTTTAGTTTTAATTTACTTTGAAAATTATCGTACCAAACTAGAAAACTATTAAAACTTTTAATTCAACCCTAGGTAGAAAACAAAAATGTAAACCTAGACATCATTGAAATACAAAACCCTAAGTAGAAAATAAAAACATAAATCTAGACATAACTAAAATAATAAACCATAGGTAGAAATTTTTTTAAACTTAGACACAACTAAAATAAGAAATCGTACCTATAGAAAATGTAAACTTAGACACAACTAAAACAATAATCTCTCTCTCTCTCTCTCTCTCCCTCTCTCTATTATATTTCTAAATTATGTCAAGTAATTAATTATATAAGTGTTTCTTTGTAAGGTAAAATATAAATTATATGTTAATTATAAATTTTAGTGTTTTTAAAATTATGTTATAATTAATTATTTAACTCTCTCTCTCTCTCTAAATTATGTCAAGTAATTATTTATTTAAGTATTTCCTTGTAAGGTAAAATATAAATTATATATTAATTGTAAATTTTTTTATGTATTTAAAATTATGTTGCAATTAATTATTTAACTCTCTCTGTGTGTGTGTGTGTGTGTGTGTGTGTGTGTGTGTGTGTCAAGTTATTAATTATCTAAGTCTTTCTTTGTAAGGTAAAATGTAAATTTTTACGTTTCTTAAATTATGTTCTAATTACTTATTTAAGTATCTCTCTCTCTCTATTGTATTTTTAAATTATGTCAAGTAATTAATTATTTAAGTCTTTCTTTGTAAGGTAAAATGTAAATTATATGTTAATTATAAATTTTCATGTTTTTATATATACACAGATTAAATCCATGGATGATTTTAACATTGATGAGCTCTTAGGTTAGCAAGCACCACCACCAACTCAATCTCCACCTCCATCTCCACTTGAGGAGTTGAGAGACCATATTAGGAGAAATGTAGAGGCCATTATGAGAGACGTAAATACTATTAGGCATGATCCTCATCCATCTCCCCAGGTACTACACCTTGTAGATAGCATGCAAGGCATAGTAGATTTTGTACATGCATTAGACTCTGAGCTTGATAGTTTTTAGCCATGGAGGGAGTCCATGTGTGCTTATTATGCTGACGGCCTCTCTTATAAAGAGGTCAATGATTTAAAAATTAGAAGATGCACCTGAATTTTATTCTATTGTATTTTCTTCTTCAACCCCTGCATCCATCATGTTGTCTTCACTGTTCTCCTCTTCTGAAATAATTGTTGAACTCGATGCTCCAATATTATTCAATTTTTGAATTCTTTATCTTCTTTCTCATAGTCATTTTGCCTCCTTCTATCTATTTGCTGCAACCTCCTTAGTTGTTAGAACCTTCCTTAGCCTCTTTCTGTGTTACTTTGATTCCATGTTTGCACCAAAATTTGAATTCAAATGATACTCTTCATGTCAGATCCAAAATAAGACAAAAAATAGAATGTTGATTAAAATTATTCTATTTGCAATACAAATCAGTCAAAAAAATGATTGAATACTTGTCAATCATTAAGATTAGAACCATAGTCCTATTTTTTTAATGCAATGGCTCTTTAAGAAACAAGAACCCATTATTTAAATGAAACGGGTGCCCATTTCTAAATTGGGTGCCTATTTTGTATTCAATAGTCCAAATAGAAATGGGCATTCATTTTTTGAATTTAAAAAATGGGTGCCCATTTTGTAAAACTCTGAGTAGGAACTGTACCCACTGCCTTGGTTTTTGGTTCAGGACAAGTTTGGTGGGACCAAGCCTATGCTTGGGCCTGCAAAAATATGGCTAAGGCATTAGAATATAAAATTTTTGCCTTGCCATAATTTTTTGGAACCTTCCTGAATGGTTTTTTTGACGAAATGAAAACCCATTTTAGTTCTTATCGTATAGATTCTAAAAATATAAATTTCACAATTATATGAGAAATTTTAGTATTTTTACAATATTTATTAAGCCAATGTGGTAACTAAACTCGAAATACTACGACTAACTAAAATTTTAATAACTTTTTTGATTTTACGTTTTTTGAAAAATGAATTATATGATATCAATCTACATAGAATTTCCTTCAAAATAATTTTTTTTTTGAAAAAAGTGAAGTTATCAATGAAATATGGTGGTCGTACACTAGGGGTTTAAAAAATGTACTTTATAGTCAATTAAAAATTAATACAAAAATAAAAAAATATTCTCATCAATCTTAAATGTTTTAGGTACCTTTCCCCAGAAAGATTCCCAAAAATTCATTTGTTTACTTCAAAAAAGGGTGGCAATACATGTGTGTGGTGTGGTCTTGAAATAGACATTTTGAAAAAAATGGTTTTTAAACATTCCTACTAAAATTTAATTTATACCCAGTTTGCATTGAAATAAATTACATATTTGAAAAGTAGACTCTGAGCACTAAATTTTATATTACTCAAGTTTTTCAAGATTCAATCTTTAAGTGCCTCATTTCAACATCAATTGACATACATTTTGAAAAATAGAGAAAATACTTCTACTTTTTGCCCAAAAGTGGGTCTCAACTTCTTGCAGCCACCCACAAACTTACAATAATGTAGAACTAATACATAATGGATAACAATGTAAGACACACACATAAAGACTATGAAACAATGATTTGTCCTTAGTGGAAACCATCTAGGGAATAAGATAACTCAAATTGCCTTACTTGCTTATGTGAAATATCATTATTAAAATCCCTCAGTAAATGAATATTTGTTTCACTGTCGTGCTATCTCATTGATAGTCTTTTTTAATGCCTAACTGGCTATATCTGAAGTTTACAATCTATGATTTTCATATAGAGTCAAAATGTTTGTACAAATAATGGTTATAAAAAATTAATACAATACACCATTAAGTATATTTGATACCTTATACTTAATAATGAATTATACTAAATCAATAAAACTGCATTCCAAAATAAATATTGCTACTTTTAATATAATGTGTACAATATAGTATAAGTCAAATGAATCTTTTAAGTAAACCTACAATGACTTTCTTTGTACATCCACAATATTTTTAGATTGATGCATATATAATGTTCCTTATGTAGGAATTGAAAATAAAGTGCCATGATTTGATAACTATACTGAACAAGTAATTTATCTTTAAAAAATTGAGTATTAATCATATGTTAAACTGATAGAACTAAATACTATATCAGTTTGTAAAAAAAAATTAAATAACTCATCACAAAGAACCCTATATATGCCTTTAGATTTCCTTTTCAAAAATGAAAGTAAACCTCTCTTAATGACCCAAAAATACTAACTCTCATAAGAGAAAGAAGTGAAATCTTAACACAAAGTTATTAATGTAACTAAGGTTACAAATAACTCTCAACATTGTGAGCACAAAGATCAAATTATCCAAAGACTTGAAGAAACTAGGGTTAAAGAAATAAATGTTTGAATCAATGTGACAATACCCAACTCAGGTATCCAAAAATATATTTATACAAGTCATACAAATAGTATATCAAAATATTTCAGGAAAGAATATGAAACTATAAATTGAAACTTAAGAACTAATATTTTTTTTTATTATGTTGGACCACATAAGAAGTACCATAGTGTACCTTAACTGAATCATGATGTACAATAAAAAATAGATAGGGATAGTTAATGGGAAAAAAAATTAGGGTTTGTAGTAAAAAAAGTTATAAATAAGTTTCTATTCGAACCTTAACAAATTTCTTTACAAATGCAAACGAGGAACTTAATTTATAGGTTAAAGAAAGAGAAGGAACACCTATAAAAATACAACAAAGAAAACCTCTTTCAATCCCTAATATTATGAACTTATAATCCTTACAAATCCTTCCTTAATCACCTTGTACTCTTTTGGAAATAGTTCCAAAATTTCCACCTTAATAGAAACTATGTCTGCCACCATTAGAATAAATTGAACCATCTTAAAAGTGATGCCCTAGCCCCATGGGCCGTGCCCTAGATTAGAAAGAACTTAGGGTTACTTTTGCCAAAATAATTAAATGAATACACTAAGCATCAAGTTAGAACCTTAGCATTCTAATGACAAAGACATGTTAATCAATGCTATTACATGGGCATCTTAATGTTGATATTGTTTCTAATACTTTGGTGCTCAATGTTGTGTCAAATAAACACACAAAACTTATTGTACATCAAGAAAAGCTAAGAAAAGGATTTCCATAAACTATGATGTAAATTAAAAATGATCCCTTCTTTATTTAAAATTCCAAGACCTCCAAGTCACTCATACTGACTATTTAAATAAAATGACATAATAAATTTGAATATAGTGAATATTTGATACAAACTAGTTATGAACATTAACCAAGTATACAAATTGGTTATGCAACATATTTATCATATCTAATTCACTTTTCTAAATGCATCATCAAATGTGATACAAGTCACTTCAACAAATATGATCAATATCACTTCAAATATTACCATCATCAATATCACTATCAAATATGTTCTAGCAATGTAAGTATATCTCTAAAAGTATGATGACCATCAAAGGTATGCACATGAACCAATTAGTGTTATGACATCAAGGACAAAAAAAAAATATAGGAGAAAAAAACTCTTCCAATTAGAGTATTTTACATATGAGATTGTTCCATGTCTCTTATAGTGATAATGATTAATAAATAAATAGGAACACTGTAAAAGTATTTACTAATTTCTAGTTTCTATAAATGCAACCATGAAATGGTATGAATATTATAACCTGTGTCTCAGATCTAGTTACTACATTTTTATTTTGACAATGAAGTGATTGTAATATATTATGCTCATTCAAAAAATAGTATATGCTCTCCAATATTTGACATTATGTTTGATTTATGGTTAGTATTTTGAGTTTGGTGAAAGATTTGATGCATCGTTAAAGTATAATTTAATTTAGTTTCCCCCCCTTTCTAAAAACACCTATTCATGAAGAAATGACTTCTCAAACCTAGAGATTGTTTTGAATGGTATCATTTTGGTCCCACACCATTCAAACTTTCCATAAGATATAAATTACCTTTACAAGTTGAAAAATTCAAGATCAACAAGTATGGGAATTTCTCACTGGGAAATTGTCATCCATTTGGAAAATGTGTTCACTGATATTTTTTCCTAGTGCCTAGCAATGGAAATTGTGAGCCATCCAGAAAAGATGTTTTCCACCATTTTTCTATTCTTGATGGTGATCTGAATTGTATTGTGTTTCCATGGTGAAGGAGTTGTTGGATTTTGGTAAGAAATCTGAAAAATAGGTTTGCCATCGTATTTTTACTCCCAAGGGCGATGTGCATTATGTTGTGTTTCCATGGTGAAGGAGTTATTGGATTTGGGTACTATGGATGGATGTAGTTGATTTGAATTCTAAATTAAATGAATTTTAATGTTGTGTGTATTTCATTTCAAGTTGTCATGGCAAGTGATTTTTAGGTTGTTGGTTTTCATTTGTGGTATTTTCAAATATTTGTGTGTGTTTGGAAGGAAGAATGACAAGGCTAGGTTTGTGTTGGTTGTTGGTCATTAGTGGAGTTGTAGGTCAAGGTAACTGTGAACTATTTCAATTTGGTTTAAAAATCCTTTCACTTCAAATGTAATGTTTTCTATTTTTTGAATGTGAAAATGGTGGGTATGTTCTATCTTCATGAAACGTAGTCTTCATTCATTTTTTTGGTGAATAGATTAATTTATTTTTGTGTTCTTGGTTTTCCTTTGTGGTATTTCCAATGAGTTGTTTCCCTTCTCTATGGTGGCTTTTGTCTACATTTGGAACAAATAATCAGAGGGCTAGGTTTATCTTAGATATCGATTGTCAGTGAAGTTGCAGGTCAGGATAACTCTGAACTATTTAAATTTGGCTTAAAAATCCTTTTGGTTTTAATAAAATGATTTGCATTTTTTTGAAAGTGTAAATGGTGGGTTTTTTTTATTGGGTTTAAATAGGGGTTTCAATTCAAATGGAATATTTTCTATTGTGGGTATGTTCTATATTTATAAAATGTAAATTTTATTCAATGTTTTGATGAATATATAAAATTTACTTCAAAATCTCTTCATTGTGCTTAATTTTCATTACTTCATTTTGATTACAAAAATATGCTTCAAGTCTGCATTTGTGTTTTTTTCTTGGGTTTATATAGTGGTTTGAGTTTGAATGTAATATTTCTAATTTTTTGAAAGTGTAAATGGTGGGTTTATTTTACCTTTATAAATTATAAATTTCTTCGAATTTTAGATTAAATTTTTTGAAAAATCCTTTTTGCACTCATCAATTTTTTCTTTGCCTATAGTGGTTTCGGTTTGAATGTAAGATTTCCAATTTTTTGAAATTGTAAATGGTGGGTTTGTTTTACCTTCATAAATCATAAATTTCTTCCAGTTTTATATTAAATTTTCTTGAAAAATCCTTTGTTCTAATCATCATTTTTTTTCTCCTAGGATTTATGATGTGGGTTTTCATTTTGCATGATACTTAATTTTGATTACAGAAACATGAATTTAACTTTGTATTTATTTTTGTTTACTTGGTTTATCTAACTTTTTTTTGTTCTCAATAGGATTTATGCTGTGGGTTTTATATTTTCATAACTTCATTTTGGCAACATAAACATGCATTTAAGTTTGCATTTGTGTTTATTTGCTATGTTCTAAATTATATTGAATCTTATCAATTTTTTTGTGCTAATTGTAACATGACCAAATTATGTTTTGATCATTAACATCATAAAAATTGTTTTATATTTTTCTTATACCTATCCTTCTGTGTGCTTAAATCATTTATAATTATGATGACATGTGGAATTATTTGAAATTAGGTACATATAGAGCTATTTTTGTCTAAACCTATATATGTTTTTGTATTTTCCCAGTTAATTTTACGACCACAATACTATGTTGCATTTTTTGCATGGCTTTGATATTTATCATGTTTGTGATTCAATGTGTTGGATGACTTTTTATATATGATAGTATTGAATGCACCAAAGATATTATGTCATACATTATTTGTTAGCAACTTATTATGTCATGCTCTTGGGATGTGGAATAATGCAATAACTATTATGGACCTATTAACAAATAACTATGCAAGTAGTATTTTTGAAAGTACGTTGATAGTCAAGAGAAGTAGATCTATGTATTAAAGGATTTGATTGCATAGTATTTGTAAGAGAAATATAAAAATTGAATATCCAAAAAAGGCTTTCCTTCTCATCCTAAAATGAAGAGAACTTAGGTGCAAAAAACAATGATTACACAAAGATAACCATGATTGGTAATGCATCATGTAATACAATAGTGTCAACTAATACATGATATAATAACATCTAGTGCATTACACCCCCCCCCCGGCCACACACACACACACACACGTGTGTGTGTGTGTGTATGAGTGTACATATGTGTGTATGTCTATATATATGTATGTATATATATTTATGTGTACATACATACATACATACATATGTAGATATTTATATGAAAATATAGATCCCCTCTATGATTGGTGAGGTTATTATAGCTCTATTGGACCATCATCTTTTTTCTCAACAATATATTTTTTCTATTCCTATTTTTGGTCTAGTTTTAGAGTAGTCATTGTTCACTCAAAATTAATTTTTTTTATTGATTAGCATCTTCCTCTAATCTAGTCAATTGAGTTGGCATGTTTCCTTTAGTTAGTGATGTGATTTCCATTTGACATTAGTTCTTCCCAATTGGGCATTTTCCTCCCTATGAAAAATCCCTAGTTAAGATTTTGAAGGGGATATTACCTCCCCCTTCTCCATCTTCTATCGATATATCTTATGAATTTTCTTGGATTGTGGTCTATAGAAAACATAAATATTTTTCAAGACATGTTTTACTAGCACACCTAAATTAAGCATGTGTAATTTTTTCAATCCATATCTAGAATTATTTTAGTTTGTGTAACTTGTTCTTGGTAACTTTGCTATAACAATATTATTGAAGGATTGTTGTATGAGAATAATTATAAAACATTTGAAACCCTTTCAAAAACCTTTTTTAATTAATAAAAAAATTGCATTTATAAATGTCAAATAATTTTAAGAAATAAAATATTCTTAGTTATCCTATTTTTTAATTTTAGACATTATATTGGGCTAGTTGATGAGTGCTTAGGTATTGTTTTTGAAGTTGATACTCATTTTAATAGAAATTACTAACCAATTATATTAACTTTTAAAAGTGAACTACAACTAAATTAAAAAAAATTGTGGGGGGAATAGTCACTCCCTGAGAGTCACATGGGAAAAGCCCACAATCCATACTACTTAAAAACACTAGGGCATAATCTTGAAATAGAAACAACATAAAACCATATGGGCATAGCTGAGAAAGAAAGCATCCCTGTCTAGCTAAAGCTAAAGCCAAAGGAGGTGGAGGGTATAGTTCATCATTCTTTCCTCATCCTAAATCTTGGTCTAGCTTAGGGTCTAGTAGTGTCCACCCATTGCATTTTCATCTTCAAGCTCCTTCACTTCTCATTGTGGGGATATAGACAATGTCAATCTAGGGAATCCTTTGGAGGATCAAGGACAACTTGAGTCTCCACTGGGCCAACCTGAAGCTCTACCCACAGTTGGCCAACCCAAGGATGCTAAAGTAACACCAACTTCCAAAGGTCAAATTGATGAGGACCCACAATGATGTGAGTTGTTGGAAATATAGATGCGGTAACTGAGAGGGGGGGTGAATCAGTCAACCACAAAAATATTACCACTGATCCCTTAAATATCTTAACAAATTATTTACTGTGCCACTTGGTAAATATACAGAGAAATGCTAAAAACTTGATCCTTGAAGTGTGTAATAATTAAACTGTTCTTAAGCATTCATCACTGATTAACTTACATGAATAAAGAAAATAACATGAACACAAGAGACACTAGATTTACCGTGGAAACCCAATATGGGAAAAACCACCAATGTAACTAGTTACTATTTTTCACTCTTCTGAAGTGATGCCCGGTTAGAAGCCAACCCGGTAAAAGGTTACAAAACACACTGTTAGGTGTGACCTTGTTAGAGGATTTAATCACCCTGCTAGGAGTGGCCTTGTAAGAGGTCTTGAAACAATTCAATAGAACTGTTACCTTGTTAGAGGATTTACAAAATGGTTGTTAAACCAACTTGGTTAAGAGATTTTGATATCACTGCTACAATTGCTAGAGAGTAACAATGAAATGACCTGCAACTGAATTGCTGAATATAGATCTCTATTCTGTTTCACTAGATCCTTACTCATCAATTAAATCTTTGCTGCTCCTCAAGAATATCTGACCATCCTTCAAAATTCGCACACACCTTTCTTCAAAATGATTTCTACATGCTGTATATCTTTTATTCACCACTTGACCTTCTATATATATATGCCATTTCATAATCATTTAGATTGTCAAGTCGGAACTAATAATTATTATAACAGTCAGCTGGGATAAACAAACTGTAATAACAAAATTCTTTGAAAGGGCCGACCTTTCTTGGTAAACATTAATCCTGAAAAGATTTCCTTCGGTGACCGAGAGAACTCGGTAACCACAACGAATTCTGCAACATCCTTTGGAGACCGAGAGAGCTCGGTAACCACTAATTTTCCTTCGATAACCGAGGAGGCTCGGTTAACACTGTTACCCTATCATGTTTCCTTTAGACACCCGAGAGAACTCAGTAGACACTAAAAAACTGCCTAGCTGACCGACTAAGCTCGGTAGATACTAAGAACCGCTTAGCTGACCGACTGAACTTGGTAGATACTGAGAACCGCTTAGTTGACCGACTGAACTCAGTAGATACTGAGAGTGATAATTGATATGACATTTGTGTGACATAAAGACAACACATAGCTAATCCAACAATGTCCTTCAGACAATTGTATCCAATAGTGAGTGACTAGCCAAAGTGTGAGGTGATATCTAGTGGTGGGGTGAGTGTCATAGAAGAGTCTATGAACAGAAACTGTCTATACACTATTGAGAAGAAATATAACTCTACCGATGACCATAAGAAGGAGAATGAACAACAAAAGAAGAAGCATCTTAAAGAACTCTGTCTATGGTATAGGGAGTATTTCCTCAATGCTACAATAATTCTTGCAAGTGGGCCACCTTATCAATTGGAACCTATATTTGTAACCTCACTTTATTACATATGTAACCTTTAGGAAAGATAGAGACATTATTATTAATTGTTGTGTGAAAAAAATGCCACATTTATGTCTTTCCAAACTGCAAAGAGAATTTTCATTTTGAAAGTGTGCCAATGTCATACTCTACAAAATGAAAACAAGTGAAGAAAAGACTCAAATGACCACAAAATGGGCAATGTGGATAAAGAATACCCAAATGGTGAAGGTGGGAACCTAATGGAAAGACATGGAAAAGAATACACTAGGAAATTCATTCTATTTTGGGTTATGTGATAGCAAACTAGATAGTAATAAAATATAACCCCCTGGTAGAATGTGATGATTGCAAATGCCATCACTAGTTTAAAACTTCAACCATTGGAAAATGAGGAAAGAACCATCAATATCCCTATCGAGGTTTGTATCTCTAGAAAGGTGTTTCTAGATACCAACGTTAATCATTCCACTATGACCGAATGATTGTAATTTCAATCTTACACAATAGTTCAACTAGAAAGACATAGACTATAACTTCAAAAGTCTCATGATCTTGACGTGTTTGACAAAATTAAACTTGCACATCCTCCCAACTGTAGAGTGACATTGTAGACCTATAGAAAAGGTCTTTTGGGGTTCAAATGGCACGCTCTCAAAAGTGAACAACATGTAAACCCATAACTCAAGAAATTGGTAGACCTTGCATTTGAATTAATAGAGACTACCAGAGGTTGTGCTAGTTGAAATATAACCCATCTCGAAAGCGACCTCCATTCTAATGAAGCCATAGTTTAGCATTTTTCCATGTATAATAAATGGGTTTTGCCTAAAATAAATCCTAGATTTGTATTGGTTCTGTCATAATGAGAATGGTTTGGAAGCCAATCTATTTCCATGATCGGCAATACAAAGGAAACTGAAAAGAAATGCAATGGTGAAGAACTTTCCAAGATTCATTACCTGAGACACAATGAACAACCCATTTGACACACAAGGTGAGTCCTTGTTTGTGAGTGGAAATGAGGCCAAGACCAACAAAGAGTTTAGGAAAGTAATAATAATCCCAATCCACTGTGTGAAACCATATTTCTCTGTACACGAAGCCCATAAAAAGTTACGCAACAACTTCTCTAGCTTGATATAAGTTGATTTGGACGACGAGCAACAAGAAGAGTAATAAACATGTGTGGCTACAAGAATTTTGGAACATATTTAAAATTTCCTAGCAAAGGAGAGGGGCTTGGTTAACTAGTAGGACAAATTGGTTTCAATTTTTAAAAGCACAATATCCTAAAGTTGTGTGGCTAAACCATGAAAGGAAAAAAGAATTCCCATAAAATGGAAAACCCGACCATGCTAAATCCATTTCTAGTCATACTAGAGAATCCATTGTGGAGATGGAAGGAATGATTGGTGATAGAAGAGGGTTTTGTTGCATTGGATGGATGATTCAAAAGCTAAATAGAAGTTTTCCAGGCAATGAAGAGCATTCTTTATATTCTTTCTATCCTAAATAAGGGTGAGGAAGGAATCATCTATAAAATGGCCGTTAACAAGTTGGGAGTTGGAATTAGAAAGAGAAATACCCCAAGCTTGACCTCCAGAAATAATAGAGGCAAGCAACTAATCAAATCCTTCTGCATTAAGCACATGCAATGAAACAACAAAAAGGGAAACCCTAATGAATTGACCTATGCAAGCCAAAAGTATGAGACTGATGATCATTAATTATTATGCAAGCATAAGCATATGCAAAATTTATTTGAATAGAAAGAACAAAATATGGGCCAAAACCAAGAGCTTTTAACATAGCTAGAATAAAAGGTCACTATATGTGGTCATAAGCTTTTGCAAAATCAATTTTTAGAAAAATGACATTCTGACTTGATTGGCGGGTCCATTCTATGCCCTCCCAAACAGCTATGATATTATTCAGTATTAATCTGGAATGTATAAAACCATCTGCTCCAAATGCATAATCTGAGGAAGAAGATGGCAAATTTTAAGAGCAAGGGCCTTGACAATAATTTTAAACAAAACATTAAGCAAGGTAATTGGGTGCCAATTGCAGATATGTTCCGGGTCACCGGACTTAGGTATGAACTTTATAGTTCCTTTATTTATTTATGTACCTAGTGAAATATGTTGAAATGCTTCAAGATAAATATGGTGAAGGTTTGACCCAACACAATCCGAAAGAACTTTATAAAGTCACAGGGAAAGCCATCACATCCAGGAAATTTGTCATTTGCCATTGAAAAGTAGTGTCCTTAAGGTCTTGAAGAGAGAAAGGCTGATCACAGAATGTCCTTTGAGAGTATGACAGACAATTGGGGACCATTGCAAGACAATCCTCGAAGACTTGTTAACTAGCAAGTGTAGGAGCTTCAGCAGTGAAAACTTTTTGATACTCATTAATACTTTATTCTTGACAACTTTTGAGCTCTGTTGCTGTCTAAACAGCTTCCAAAGAAGCTATACTGCGTCATGTGGATGTTGATCTACAAAAATTGTCTGCTTAAGATATGAAACAACTTTACATTATAAACTTGGACAATACTTAAATTGAAGTTTCTCAATATATATTTCAATCGGAGAAGTGGATGTTGCTGTCAAATTCCACCATCTGCTACTGTCTATTAGCCTGAACAGCAATCACGCAACGATATTGTTATAGCAAAGTTAGCAAGAACAAGTCTATTATTCTATCAGCTGAACAAGATTGTTAGCAATTTAGCCAGCTACCAATATGTTTCCGTATTTGTCGTTATTCTAGACGCTGGCAAAGCTGCTGCCTTTCCGTGCTTGTCTAAGTATTTGACGACTCCTTAAACTGCTTCCCAACATTCGAAACAGACATATTAGCAATGTATTGCGACAATTATATTCAATGAATACGTGACTATGCTTTTACCAATCCTATAAAGAGTAAAAATTATTTACCACTTATCAATGTTAGTGGATCAGTAAATTTAGATTGTCTTAAGTAGAATCAATCGAGTTTCAAGTTTAATTATTGATCTCTTACTGGCAAATAATTTAGTATATATTGATTTTTTTATCAATTAGATCTAGGATTATAGTTTTCAATTGGTTTATCTATATATTTTACAGACAAGAAAATGATCAAGTCTCATGTTATCTCCACCCAGTTTAGGAGTTCAATTGTTGTGTCTAGCCAACAGCATGTCAATATTAATAGGTTTCTGTGTTTGATAAATGAGCATTATAAACCTAATTTTCTCTGTAATATGCAGCCGAAACGAAGAGATTTAGGATTCTAATTATCAACTTCTATTAGAAGAAACTCTGCATCTTCGAATGACTTCTGTTAGAAAAACCCTAACTTCAAATCTGAACCTTCCACTGGTTGTTGCTGTGCACTTCCATTGATCTATTAGTCCTTTTAATAACCAATTCATATTCTTTGTGTATATCTCAATTTTCAATACCCACTTTTAATGGTTGGGAATTTATCTTGACATAGCTCTCATACCATACTAAAGTTTTTACGGATCACCAACAATTCAAACCATGGACCCGCCTTGTACAGCTGAGGTGCTTTACTTGTCCACCTTTGATTCTAAAATAACTCATTCGCCTGTAACTAAAGCTAGTATTTTGTAAAATAGGTTACTGTATAATTTTGCATTGCAATAGAACAAGGTCCGCCATAAATGGCCTAAAAGCTTACCAATTAAATGGTTCCGTGGACCTCATCAAAACCATTTACCCAACAAATAAAATCACTTGCATTGTATAATTAAAGTTATTCCAGTTATAGACTCTGTTGAATCTCTGCCATACGAAAAAAATTTAGGAATGACTTTTTTTGGATGCCCTAAATAATAGGCATGTTTTTATTGTGAGTACCACGAATAAAGAACTTCATTTTAAAAGTTTTTTGACAATAACCTATTGTACAAAACACTAGCTTTAGTTATAGGCGAATGGGTTATATTAGAATCAAAGATGGACCAATAGAGCACCTCAGCTATACAAGGCGTGTCCAAGGTCTGAATTGTTGATTATCCATAAAAACTTTAGTATGGTATGAGAGCTAGGTCAAGGTAGAAATCAAGCATCAAAAGTGTGTATTGAAAATTGAGATGTACAAAAACCATGGATTGGTTATCAAATCCACTGATAGATCAATGGTAGTGCACACCAGCAACAAATTGAAGGTTCAAAAAGTTTTGTCAAATAGAACCCTAAATCTCTTCATTTTGACTGCATGTTACAGAGAATATTACGTTTACCATGTTCATTTAACAAACGCAAAAACGTATTAAAGTTGACATGCTTTTGGCTAGACATAATAATTGAACTCCTAACTTCGGTTTATATCCAATCTTTTTGCTATTTCTTCTGTTGGAATTTATTGCTCTCTTGAGTGAGTCAGACAATTACCTTTCAGAGAACTTTCCGTTGAAAGTCCATTGAGATCTTCATCGCCTCTTTCTCCTTCGTAGTGCCGCAACAGTTCGTTTTTTTGTGAATTTGAATTTGAACACGGAATGGAATTTTGACACACAAAATAACAGAAAATAAAAGGGAATGTTCTTAGCAGATAGAAGACTATTACAGAAGCAACATATATCAGCTTTGGGTGCAGAGAAGGAATATTGCAATAGCAACAAATAGTTTGTGACTGAAAACAGCAAAGTGCAGTGAAGCTGCAGGTAGCTCCAAACAAAGAGAATGGTGTGGAGCTTCAGATATTTGCAGGCAGTCAAATGGTGTAACAACAGCTCTATTTGTGATTTGCGTATTGTCATTTGGGTTCTATCCCAACAGACTAGCATCAGAGCTTTTATCTCCGCCTGTATTCTCGTCCTGCAAAAACGTATATGAAAGAGGATTTAGTTACAAGCCAACTTCTTTTTAAGGTCTTAAACATGATACAGTTATTAGTTTCTATTACAGATATTTACAGAAGAATCAGAATATATAACAAAGAGTATTACAGGTTTTCATCTAATTCCTATAATTCGGGTCTATGATAATAAATACTGTAAGGCGCTGTAACTTAAAGATTGAAACTAGAGACGGTTAGCATGATGTAGGTTGTGGCATGAATAGCAGAGTGGAGGCACAGACACGAATGACTTGCCCACAAACACTGAATCCTTTTATTCATCGAATTCTAGATCACCATGTAGGCAAATCATTCTTGGCTGAGTAACACGCTATACCTCTTCATGCAACACACCAATCATAAATTCTCCAATGCTTACAATATATAATATCAATGAAAAAGGAAGAGCAGTTGAATGGAGATTATTTTATGTCAATAAGGCTATATATAATGTTCTCTTAAGTTGAGCACAAAGTTAAATGATACAGCGTTTTGCATTGCTATTTATCCACTTGCTTTCATAAATAATTTACAGACATGTGACTCTTAAACTGTGTGCATTAATTTATCTGAGTGGTTAGCCATGGGAATGGTAGATATGATCGAGTAATGAAATTGTCAAAGCAGTTCATGTGACTCGATAAGATATTGTTTTCAATTGCAAACGAAACACTTGAAAAGGCTTTTTAATACAGTTACAATTCTTATCCAAAACTTTTCCTATTGCATGTATTGTTCATGCACTAGGAGGTAAAGGTTGACTTACAATTATTTCAGTTTATCACGTAATGGAAATTTTCTTCATTTTGGTGATTTCCATGTACATTATTCAACACTGCTTTTACGGATAATGGAAGGTACCGTTTTGATTGGGGGAAGAATCAGAACCACGATGTGTACGTGCTCTTTTCTGCTGACTTTTTTGTTCATGAGGATTATAACAAAACAAACGTATTGTCTACATTAACTTTGATTCAAGGTTTTTGCATCGACACTCTTATTATTATTATGTCTGTCTAATTCACAATGAACTAGGTCATACTTCAATGTGTCCAATACAATTGGTGGGTGATTGTATGTTATGTGATTATATTATTTATAAAATAAATATTCTTCAATTTTTAATTTATATTGAAGACGCATTAGCAAAGGTTTGTGTTCTCATATTGACTAGAAAAATGAACTTTTGCATATCACACATACACACATACGATATCAAAACTATGTTTTGGACAATTTTAATGAAATGCATACTATTCAATACCTTGTTCTCAATTTAAGACATTAATCTTGACTTTTACTCACGTACCAAATATAAATCTAAATTTAAAATGATATAAAATCTTCGTTCAATATATATACACATAGAATAAAGCTATGTATCCACAATGACATTCTAAAATGTCATAGATACTAAATAATAAATTTACATCTCCATTGTACCATAATCTATATTAAATAATAAGTAATAGTAGGCCTAAGCTAAATATGTGCTAGGTGTCCAAGGAATTAAACTTAATTGGTTAAAAGCAGTGGGTTTTCATTGTGGAGACCCAAGTTCAAATCTTCATAGGGACATCTTATTGTGACTCTTGGTCTTCTTAGTTGGCGTATGATTTCTAGTGTGTTTGTTTGAAAATGAGTCATTTTTTTCATGGATTTATATATCATTACCCTGATCTTTGAAGTGGTAATTTAGACTTCTATACAAACTATTGAGTAATTGGTTTTGTGTTGTAGAAATTACAAATACTCACTCTAGATTAGAGGGAATAACATGGAATTCCTTAATAATAATCAAACTATTTTGATTTTTTGAATTCTATAGGCATGGTAGGTAGGTGATACAATAATTGAGATATTTATATAATAAGAAAATAATTCTCTAACTTCACTTTTTGTTAATTTATGTTTTGACGTGATTTAAAAAATTATTTTACATTCTTTGTGATATAAATTAAATGGAGTTATTTATATTTACTAATCGTAGCCACTACAACCAAGCTATTTCTAGAATTAAAATTTTGGAGAAGTGAAGGGAAATTCTGGACTTGAAGAGAGTTCCTCGTTGAAAGTGGATGTATCCATATTAGTAAAGACACTATAAATTCTAAGTTTCGTATTTTCTTTCTTTCTTGTTCTTTTATATTTGATTCTATAATTTGTTTATTTCCATTTCATAACTTATATATCAATGCATGTAATATTCCCATGATCCATTTATTTTAAAATATAGACATTATAAAATTGATAAAGGAAACATGTGCTCAATGTTGTCATTTGTGATCTTTTAAAAGAGAATTTAGCTTATTAATATTCATTTGGATCTATCAACATTAAAATTTATTCAATATATTTTGGAAATTTTACAATGAGACCATTTAATATACAAGTTTACTGATTCAAAGAGTTAAAACAATTGTGGATTTCTTAATATCAAATTTTCTATCTTCATAAGTGAATAGTAATGAAATAAGATGAGAAATGATGGATCTATAGACATTAATATCTAAGAAGGGAATATAATTGACCTTTAAATGTGATAGTGACTGTGAAGTTAGAATATTGTTATTCCCTTTCTCATCTTCTGAAGATTTAAAACCAAATAAATGGACATAGAATTTAAAAGACAAGCAAACTAGAATGTAACTCATGCAACCATGATTGTTATAGGGAATGTTGTGCTATAAATAGTGAAGATACTCTGTACATGGAAACAACCAAATACTTATTTTGAGGAATGGGTAAGCTAGCCAGTAAAGGAACTATACAAGAAGAAAGAGAAGTTATGATGAATACAACCAAAGGAATTCTTAGGGAAGGCCTAGCTACCAAATTGTTAAATTAAAAAATAAAATAAAGGAGAAGATTATCAAGCTGTTAAAAAATAGGGAAGCTTGCAATATTTTTTTAATTGTTTCTTTGAAATATCTCAATTTGTAGATAATAGCATTAATAGTTTAAGAGAATGATATGATAGGCATTAAATAGGTAAGAAAATAATATTTCTAAATAGTTCAAGCATACCTAATTATTGTAAAATATTGATAATAGTTTATGGTGATCATAGAATATGTTGGAAACTGTAATTGAAGCAATTGTTGTATTTTCATTGATGTCAAACCTTAATTGATAAGACTGTTGCTATCTAAGAAAGTACTATATCTATTTTATTGTTGAGAAGGATTAGGGAAAGGTTGATAACAATAGCACCTAAGGAAAAGTTGAGTTATCTTGATACTTCAATGAGTACTTGATTATGTGGCATAATGATAAGATAATGTATTGCTTATCTATGTAAGAAGTAAGACTAAACAAGTAGGCTTAACCAAGCAAAAGAGAAGAAATCTAGTTTAAGTTGAGTGATGTTAGTGTCGACTGAGCAAGTATATGCCGAGTAAATTCAGTGTTGACTGAACATCAGTTAATTACTGAGGAAGACAGTATTAGCTGAGGAAATAGTTTCAGTGGTGACCAGGCTACCCAGTGATGACTGAGGAGTTGAACACAGTATTGGCTGAGCATCAATAATTTATATTTGAGGAAGAATTCAGATTCCTAGCCAACATAGTTAAATTCTTGGATGATGTAAATCATGTTGACTTTATTTATTGATTGTATAGAAGCATTTAATGCATAGTAAACCATTTTATTATAAATCCATAAAGAGATTTGAGATATTTCTAGAAGGATGGATGAAGAACATAAAGATGGAAGGATTTAATGAATTTGACCTAACCCTAAGATCTATAGAGGAGATTAAGCATAAAAAGTTGGATCGACCTAATCAAAGAAGTATTAAGGAAACCTAAGCATGAGGTTGAGAGAGAGGATGCTGGAATTATTGTTGTTATTGAATATATAAGGAAAAAAGGATGAAGGAGAAGGAGTTGTGATTGCTTGAAGAGATTTCTGAGTAGATTAGTGATGGAGATGGAAATGGATCATAGTTAGTAAGCCAACATATGTGTATGAAATTGGATCTATTATTTGCAAAGTGAGTTGTATGTTTTTAGATCAAACACTACTGTTACTTTCTAACCATTGTATCAATTTAAATCCTTTAATCAAGATTGACCTAACAGTCATTTTGTATAAATCCTTTGAACAAGGTTACATTCTAATGGAATGTATGTAAGTCCTTTAACAAGGTACACTTCTAACAGAGTGGTTAAAATCCTTTAACCGGGTCACACCTGATAGTGTGTTTGTAAACCTTTAACAAGGTTGTCTTTTCAAAGAGCTCACTTTGGAAGAGTGAAAATATCAGTAACATGTTACAAAGTGGTTTTTCCCAAATTGGGTTTCCACTATAAATCATGGTGTTAATGCTTGTGTGAATGTTTTGGTTTGAACATTTCTGTGTTTTGCAAGTTAAATAATATTGGATAGTAGACTGCACTATTATATGTTTCTTTTATGTATTCAGTAATGACTGAGTAGATGTTGGTTGTTAGATCTGATTTATTGAAGAGTTTTGAAAGTTTATTTATACATTTAGACCTAAGAACAACTGACTCACCCCTCCTCTCTATTGTTCTAAATCATATTAAGAATTGGTATCATAGCTATTGGTGCTTATAGAGAACAAGTTTAATGGTGCTTGAAGTAAATGATCAGGATGTATAAGGAGGTACCGAAGCTAAATAAGGAGAACTTCCCTGCATGGTAGAGTCTGATGAAACTGCATCTAGTTGGTATTGGTGATTCAACAAAGTATTATGTTGAGCATGACTATGTTACACCTGTTGCACCTCTGACTATCAAGGAGATGAGAGCTAAACAAGAGCACAATCAAGCAATGTTGGAGATTGCATCTACCTTAAGCTATCCTAAATTTGAAGACATCAAAGACTACACAAATGCAAAGAAAATGTGGGACACTCTTGCAAACATCTATGGTAGTGACATAAATGTACTAAGGGCAAAAGCTAAAAGCCTGAGAGGTAAATTTGATGAGATGAAAATGCAAGAAGGTGAGAATATTGCTCAATATTGTGGTAGGATAAAAGAAGTTGTAAATGCTATTAGAGGATCTAATGGAACTATTGAAGATGAGACTATTATTGGAAAATTATTGAGAACTTTGCATCCTATTTATGCCATCAAAATCTCTACAATTCAAGAATCTAGATGTAATCTTCACAATGCTCTTACTTTGGAAAGTCTTGTTGGTAAGCTTACTGCTTTTGAGCTTTCTAATTATGATAACTTCATTGTTGCTAATGTTGAATTTGCATTCAAGTCACAAATGGTTTTGAGTAAGTCAAAGAAAGAAAAATAAAGATGCATCAATGAGAGTGAAAGTGAAAGTGACACATCTGATGATGAACTAGAGTATCTTGAAGCTCTTATGGCCAGAAGATTGAAAAGGGGAAAAGGAAAGTATAAAGGTAAACTCCCTATCATATGTTTCTCATGTAACAAAGTTGGTCATATAGCTATAAGATGTCCTAACAAGGATGACAAGGATGAGGAAAGAGATAGCAAGCACAAAGATAAAAGAGAAGACAAAGGTTACCAAAGATACAAGGACAACAAAGGAAAAGGTAAGAAACCCTGTTATATTGTTTAAGAAGAAACTGACACTGATAGTGATGATTTTAAAATTGAAGTAGTCTATGTTGCTATGAAATATGAGTCTAATGAGGATGAGAAAATTGCACTTATATCCTATGTGAACAAAAATGATAAGTGAATCATTGATAGTGGTTGCTCACACCACATGACTATTGATAAAAGTAAGTTTGATACCTTAGATCATTACAAAGGTAGAAGTGTTAAATTTGGTAATGATGCACCATGTCCTGTTAGGGGTAAAGGATTGATTAAGCTAACTAAAAAGATCACTTGTGAAAATGATTATTGGGTTGAAGGTCTTAACTATAATCTTCTAAGAGTTTCATGGCTTAATAGCACTGGCTACCGAGTGGAATTTCATCATAGGAAAGCCAAAATATTTGATGCCACTGGTGAACTGATTGGAAGTGGAGAATAGACAAGAGGTAATTTGTTCTATCTAGACCTATCTGAAGAGACATGTATGATTGCACAACTTGATGATATATGGTTATGGCATAAGCGGCTATGTCATGTTAACTTTGATAATCTGGTAGAAATTAGTAAAAAGAAGAAAGTGAGAGGACTGCTGAGATTGAAGAAACCTAATAATGTAATGTGCAAACAATGTCAGTTGGGTAAGATGAAAAAGTCTAGTTTCAAGAGAAAGACTTTTTCTTTTGAAAATTCTTTAGATTTGGTTCATACTGACCTTTGTGGACCTATGGGTGTACAAAGCTATTGTGGTGCTAGATATTCTATTCTATTTGTTGATGATTACACCAGAATGATGATTGTAATATTTTTAAAAGAAAAATATGATGCTTTTCATTTTTTAAGTGGTATTTGGCTAAGGTTGAAAAGGAGATAGGTAGAAACTTGAAGTGTTTGAGATCTGACCGAGGTGGAGAATTCATATCCAATGAGTTCAATCTATTTTACAATGATAGAGGAATCAAGAGACAAATGTCTACACCTAGAACACCTCCATAGAATGGTATAGTAGAGAGAAGGAACATATCTATCATGGATTGTGCAAGGACATTAATGATTAAGAAGAATGTTGCACAAAAGAGCTGGAGAGAAGTTGCAAGTACAACTATGTATACCCTAAACTAAGTATAGATAAAAAAGGGTACAAATATTACACCTTATGAGTTATGGCATGGGTATGCACCTAATGTGAAGTACTTTAGAATTTTTGGGAGTAAATGCTATATACTAAAAGATAATAGGAATGGAAAATTTGATGCTAAAAGTGATGAGGGCATATTCCTAGGTTATTCCACAAAAAAAAAAGCTTACAAGTGTTTGAACTCTAACACTAACAAAATTGTGGAAAGTGTAAATTTCAAGGTTGATGAACATGCTGAGAAAAATGAATAGGAAAGCAAGAGAGAACTAGAAGATTATAGATCTTTTGTATATATAGAAGAAGGAGAGGCAAGTGACAAACTTGCACCTGATGCAGAGTCTTGGGTAAGCAATGCTGAGCATCAAGGAAACAATGTTGAACGATAAGAAGAACATGCCGAGCGATAGGAGGATGCTATCAAGTATCAGAAAGAGGTTGCTGAGCATTCAAAAGATGAATCTAACAATCTTGTTGGTGAACCTGAAGAGAAAGAAGAAAAGAGAGCAGAACCTATTTTGGCACAATAGGTAAGGAGACATCACAAGCTTGAGCAAATCATTGGATACAAAGAAAATGGAGTTTTGACCAGAAGCAAGTTAAGAGACCCTGCAAGTTAAGAGACCCTACATGTTTATTGTGTGAATTCGAGCCTAAGACAACAAGGGAGGCACAAGAAAATGAAGACTAGATCCAATCCATGAATGAGGAGATATACCAAAAAGAGAAAAATGATACCTAAACTCTAGTGCCGAGACCAGAAAACAAAAATGTCATTGGAACAAAATTGGTGTTAAAAAATAAGCTGAATGAACATGGAAAAATCACAAGGAACAAAGCAAGGCTGGTATGCAAAGGCTATGCACAAGAAGAAGGAATAGATTATGGGGAGACATTTTCCCCTGTAGCAAGATTGGAAGGAGTAAGAACTTTACTTGCATATGCTACCTACAAATATTTCAAGGTATACCAAATGGATGTCAAGTCTGCATTCTTAAATGGTATATTAGAAGAAGAAGTGTAGATTAAACAACCTAAAGAATTTGTTGATCCAAACAAGAGACACATGGTTTGAAAACTAAATAAGGCACTGTATGGACTAAAGAAAGCCCCCAGAGCATGGTATGAGAGGCTGCACAGCTACTTGATACATATTGGATTCTCAAGGAAAAATGACACTAGAAATCTATACATGAAAGATGAAGAAGGTAAAGGAATCTTGTTGGCTAAGATTTTTGTAGATGATAATATATTTGGTGGACAAGATGCCTTGTGTAAGAAATTTTTAAATGAAATGCAAACTAAATTTGAAATGAGTATGTTTGGGGAGATAAAATTCTTTGTTGGTTTACAAGTATATCAAATGGAGAAAGGTATTTTCATCACCCAATCTAAATATGTTCATGAGATACTAAAAACCTTTGGTATGAATGATTCAAGGCCAGTAGGTACTCCCATGGCTACTAGACAAAAAATGTCTAAAAATGATGATGCTACTGAAGTAAACTAGACTTTGTATAGGTCAATGATTGGAAAACTACAATATGTTGTTCACAGCTGACCAGATATTTCTCTAGCAGTTGGAATTGTGGCAAGATTCTCTGCCAATCCTAAGGAAACTCACATGATGGATGACAAAAGAATAATGAGATATTTGATAGTGACTGTAGATTATGGATTGTACTATAAGAAGCATGAAAGATTTGAATAGAGAGTCTATACTGATGCTGATTAGGTAGGAAATATGGATGATCAAAAAAATACTAGTGGTGGAGCTTTCTTTCTTGGACAGAGATTAGTTTCCTGGACAAGCAAGAAAAAAAATTGCATTTCCCAATCTACAGCTGAAGCTGAGTATGTAGCTGTAGCAGTGAACTGTTCAAACTTGGTATGGATAAAGAAATTGTTGGTAGGTATGAAAGAAGAGATCACTGAACTAGTTGTCATCTACTATGACAACGCAAGTGATATCAACATATCTAAGAACCCAGTGATGCACACAAAAACCAAACACATCACCATCAAGTATCATTACTTGAGGGAACAGGTACAAGATAAAGAGGTCAGAATGGAATATGTGATTACAAAGGAACAACTAGCAGACATATTCACTAAAGCTTTACCTAAAGAAGCTCATGAATATCTGAGAGGAAAATTAGGGGTTCTTCCCCTAACTGAGGTTGCCTAGTCAAGCTAGGAGCACTGCATTAAATGTGCTGCAAAGAGTATCTAAAAAATTGATACAGAGAAAGGTCACACTTTAGGAGTAGCCTAGAGTTGTGAAAAGTATAGCAAAGTTGATAATCAGTCATAAGCAAAGATGACAGAGGGAGAAATAGTATTACTAAACTGACAAGATGACATCTACATCTAAAGGATGTATGTTTTAGTTGTTGCTTTGGCATTATTGTCAAAGAGGGAGATGAATAAGATGAAAACACATGGTGAGATTTCATGGAAGATCAAGTAAGAGGGAGAGATTCAGAGGAAAGAAACAAAGTATAAATCAAGTGGATGTTACTGTGTGGATGGTCATGCAAGAAAGGCTAATTGATTCTGAATCAGAATGAAGCTAAGGATATTATAAATATTTCTGATGTACAGATAAGTTTTGGATTGTGTTAGGCCATTTTTCCAGTCACAGCAAAATCCTTTGTAAATGGCCTTTTTCCCTGCAGTCTTTGTTTTGTTGTCTCTACCCGGCTTGCAGTCTTAGTTTTAACTTGCAAAGATGATCCGTGTGTGTTTCATGTTGTACGCTCTTGGCCCCGTGCTCTTTAGCATGTCACCTTGCTTTAGTCCAAATCACATTTCCTGATTCGCCAGGCCCAGAAAGATTTTCAAAGTTTAAAGTCTGCTGGAAATATTGTCAAAATCTTCCACAGTGTCAAAAACTGACAGTGTTTCTAAAAGTCCATAATGTTTTCGGTCTGTGTGCTTTCAGCCTACATTGTTTTTGACCCTTTGTCTTTCAACTTTGTGCGCTTACCTATTGACGTGTCAGAAACTTTGTGTGCTTTCGATCCTCTTTCATCGAAAACATTTTGTGTTTTCGACCTCGCACCAGTTCCCTGTTTACTAACGTTCCCTCAACTGTGCAAGTCCGATGGGATGGTGGGTCCAGGCTCTTCCTGATTGGCTGTCACATGGCCACATGTCAGACTTTTCTAACATGTAATCATGCAACCGCTTGCCACCTGGCTGTGTGGGTCCCAGTTTCTATTCAGCTACCTGGCAGTCTACTTTCCCTCAAGTGCACAGGTGCAATGTCTGGTGGGACCTGGTTTCTGATTGGGTAGAGGGTCCTGACATGTCAGAGCATCAATAGTTGTTATTAAAGTGTGAAGGATTTATTTTGGCTATGCACTTTTGTGACAATCATCTGATCCTCCGAAAGGGTAAGGCTTCTTTGGTGTGGTCCCAAAGGTAGACATGTGGCAGCCTATGATTGGCTGTTGCATGATCGCATAGCCCAATTTTTGGCTATACGATCATGCGACTGGGTGACACGTGTCTGCGGTGCTGAGGTGGATTTGTTGTTAGGTGGGCTTGCATTGAAAGCTTTTAATCAACGGTCGGTGCATGATCTTAAGGAATGTTCCCACCCCTTTCGATCATGCACCATCTGTTGATCTAGCATCTTCTTTGTGCAATGCAAGTGGGACCATCTACCATGTGGTGCTTAGTTTTTGTGTTCCTATTGGGCAATGTGGATGTGCTCAGAGGTGGGGCCATTGTTAGAGGGGTCTGTGACGAGGATAGATCTAATAGTTGGTGTAAGTTCTCATGTGATTTGTCAGAGCCATGAGATCTTACACCAGCCATCCATTTCAAAGGCTTAAGGAAAGTGGGTCCCATGTTAGTATGATTGGGCATGAGCTGCAAATGGTTTAGTGACATGTGGCTTCGGGTGGGCCCGATTGGAGTCTGGTGTTTGGCGGTCTGGATAAAAAGGTGGTGGTGCCGATAAGATTTAGTCTTGTCACTAGTTCGCGAGATGATTTGGCAGTTCCCCAATTCATTTGGTGACTTGGCAAACAGCGGTCGTGGAGTCGCTAGATTCTTTAGCGGAGGCAGGAAGTATTATGTGAATTGGTGAAAGTTCCTTTGTCGCCAATTCGCCAGATGACTTAAGTGGCATTTTTAACACATGTAGTTATGTGTTCGTGGAGTTCAATTGGAGTTAAGTATTTCATCCCGTGACTAGGTTTTCACCTTGTCGCCAGTTCGCTGAGGGTTAACCCGTGGTGCTTAATGAGTTAGAGGATCTGAAGCCCGGGAAGATAAAGAGGATCTACGGTCATGACTTAAAGTTGACAAAGATTTAAACGATGGCCGCAAATTTGCCGCTAAAGCCATGAAGTGACCGTTGGAATTCAAATTCAAATCTGCAAAGGGTTTCTTGCGACCAAAGGACTGGTTTTCAATGCTTTCTCAGCATTTTTTGATCTGGTTGGTGGCATCGATTGTTGCAAAGTGGTCCAAGGGCTCTATGGTCATTTACAGAGGTGATTTTGTACCTGGTGCCATGTGGTTTTGAGCTCGAGGAACTATTTGTAGGTAGTGATTAGACTAATTTTAATGGCATTCCTGGTGTACTATGTTGAGCTCGTAGATTTTCATGATTGTTGATCTACTAGAGATTTGTTTTCTCCAGGCTGCTTATGCTTCCTGCCCCTGCAGTAAATTTTGTGACTATTTGAATTGGTTGGGTGGTTGAGACCCTAACCCTAGCTATTTGAAGCTTGTTGCATCTAATCTTGAGGATCCCAAGGCAGCTAGTGGTATAAGTTGCAAAATCTTTGATTTTGCAAAGGTTCCAAAATCTTGTTGCTTTTGGTCCCTGGTTTTTGACTATAATACACTGATAGAGGTTTGATTTGGTGCCTTTTTCTCATCTTGGTGTCATGCCAATTGTATGCTGATCCTGATTGTGTTAATGAAAACATTCTTGAATCCCAATCTTGTATCTTGTGTATGTCTTCTTGCTTGTCTCTGAGCTCATATATGTTAATGTCACAAAGTGTGTTAATGTATGGTAAACAAAGAGTATTTTGAATTCATCTTTGAGTTTCTAACTAGGTGTAGAATTTGCAACTAGGTGTAGAATTTGATGTCCTTGTGCTTGAGGGAAAGGGGTAATAGGCAAAGCACTTACCCTGGGTTCCATTGTGTTTGACTTAAGGTATTTAGTAGAGGTATATGGTTGGGTGACTCTTAGCCCTGGGATAAGGCACTGGTCTTTTCTTTTGAAGTCATGGTTAACAACCACACAAACACAAACATCATTTGATAAATCTTTAACAATCTTGTATTGAATATAGTAGCATATTGCTTTAGACTCCTTTGAAGAAGTGCGTCAAGGGTACACCTACCTGAGCACTGAAGCTCAAAGTGTAGAATGATCTTTTGATCCTTGTCAGTTGGCCCTCTTCCTTGTGGACTTTGGAGTGGGGATAGAGTCAGAGTTTTATTTAAATTATCCATCAAAGTGTAAATCTGCAAGTTGAAGATCAAAGGGAATAATCCACAACCAACAAATTGGTTGGTGATTCATGTCTTATTCATATGGTGTTTCCATCAATGCCAAAGAGGGAGATTGTTGGAAATTGTAATTGAAGCAATTGTTGTATTATCATTGATGTCAAACTTTAACTAGTAAGACTATTGCTATCTAAGAAAGTACTATATCTATTTGATTATTGAGAAGGATTAGAGCAAGGTTGATAAAAATAGCACCTAAGGAAAGGTTGAGATATCTTGATACTTCAATGAGTACTTGATTATGTGGCACAATGATAAGATAATGTATTGCTGATCTAAGTAAGAAGTAAGACTAAACAAGTAGGCTTAACCGAGCAAAAGTGAAGAAATCTAGTTTAAGCTGAGTGATGTTAGTATCGACTGAGCTAGTATATGCCAAGTAAATTTAGTGTTGACCGAACATCAGTTAATTGCTGAGGAAGACAGTATTAGCTGAGGAAATAGTTTTAGTGGTGACCGAGCTACCCAGTGAAGACCAAGGAGTTGAACATAGTATTGACCAAGTGTTAGTAATTTACATTTGAGGAAGAATTCAGATTCCTAGCCAACATAGTTAAATTCTTGGATTATGTAAATCATGTTGACTTTATTTATTGATTGTATGGAAGCATTTAATGCATTGTAAACTATTTTATTATAAATCCATAAAGAGATTTGGGATATTTCTAGAAGGATGGATAAAGAACATAAAGATGGAAGGATTCGATGAACCTGACCTAACCCTAAGATCTACGAAGGAGATTAAGCAAAAAAAGTTGGATCGACCTAATTGAAGAAGTACTAAGGAAACCTAAGCATGAGTTTGAGAGAGAGGATGCTAGAGTTATTATTGTTATTGACTATATAAGAAGAAAAGACTTAAGGAGGAGTTGTGATTGCTTGAAGGGATTTCCAAGAAGATCGGTGATGGAGATGGAAATGGATCACAATCAGTAAGCCAGCATGTGTACAGAATTGGATTTGTTATTTGCAAAGTGAGTTGTATGTTTTCAGATCAAACACTGTTGTTACTTTCTAACCATTGTATTAGTTTAAATCCTTTAATCAAGGTTGACCTAATAGTCATTTGTATAAATCCTTTGAACAAGGTTGCATTCTAATGGAATGTATGTAAGTCCTTTAACAAGGTGCACTTCTAATAGAGTTGTTGAAATCCTTTAACTAGGTCACACCTGATAGTGTGTTTGTAAACTTTTGACAGGGTTGGATTTTTACAGAGCTCACTTCAGAAGAATGAAAATATCAGTAACATATTACAAAGTGGTTTTTCCCAAATTGGGTTTCCACTATAAATCCTAGTGTTAATGCTTGTGTGAATATTTTGGTTTGAACATTTTTGTGTTTTGCAAGTTAAATACTATTGGATAGAAGACTGCACTGTTATATGTTTCTGTTATGTATTCAGTAATGACCGAGTAGCTGTTGGTTGTTTGATCTGATTTATTGAAGAGTTTTGAAAGTTTATTTATACATCTAGATCTGAGAACAACTGATTCACCCCCCTCTCTGTTGGTCTAAATCATATTAACAAGAATATATATTTTTATAAATTAGAACATTTAATAATTCTAAACACCTTGAATACTTTGAATGTAGTAGGAAATACAAATTTCCTTATTATCCTTACCAAAGAAAATCCAAAGTTTAACTTCATCCTACTTGATATTGAAATCTCTTGTAAGGTGACTGATTTCTCTTACATATGTTTCTGGCATGACATAATATTATAGGTGTATAGAAGAGAATAATACTTAACAAATGAATTTGAAACTCATTTCCTTAATTATTAGGCTATTAATTATTATAACTTAAATAGATGATTCATATATCAAATTAATAAATTATGCTCACTACAAAAATACCAATAGCTTGTGTTGAAATTATTTCATCTTCATGGAGAGATAATAGGATTTATTTCATAGATTTACGGTAATACCTAAAATATTTCCCAACCTTTAGGAAAAATTATTACAATTTTCAATGGGTCAATTCCCTATTGATTGATGGTTTACTAATAAAAATAAATTTAAATAGAGTCATTTTTATATGTTCATTCTAAAATATGTACAAATTTTTCTCATTTGTTTTCATGAAGGAACATCAAGATGAAGATTTCTAACACAAACAATAAAAAAATGTCTCTACTAGGTATTTTATGTGCATCATATTTTTGATAGCCACTAATTAGATTAATATTGTTGATAATGCCACTTCTATATTGGATAATTAAGAATCATTAAATTAAGTCTCAAACTAATCAATTATAAGGAATATTTTTTATAATTAAATCATTAAATAATAGGCATAATAAATCCTTTAAAAGTGTAGTTGATGAATGGATTTTCACTATAGTTGATATTTCAACTAGGAAACATGAAATAATAACATTCAAGAAAACAATGAGTATGCATGCCCTTAATTTTAAAGATGATATTATCAAACTATTTTTTCCATGAGTAATCACATCAAACAATATGAAGGTGTATCATCTTAAAATGGAAGCACTTCCATGCTAAGAATGTTTAGCCCTTTGAGTAAGTGGTTCGGGGTCATGCTGAATGCCTTGAATGGGTATTTGACTTGGATATGGATTTTTCCCCTATTCTGCCCCGTTTTCCACTTCTTCCTAACATAATTCTAGCATCCTGAATTGTAAACCTGAGATTCTTGACCTCAGGGTCAAGGTCGATCTCTTAGGTCAAGGTCGACCTCGACTCTAACCTAGGTCAAATTTGACCTCGACCTTGACCTAGGTTAAATTTGACCTTGACCTTGACCCAAGGGTCTAGGATCCTTGAGGTTAGGTTCTAGTTTCAGGGTTTCATCAAAATCTTGTCTTTTCCCTCTTCGGGGCCACTATTTCTCAGGTTAAGTGTTGAATTCTCAAATTAATATTTGAGGTGCACCCTTCTCGATCTTTATATAGGATTTCTAATTTATTATTGGAGATTATCCTTTCTTGAGTTTTGTTCCTAATGCTCAAATTAACTTTGGGGTTGGCCTTACCTCAAACTTTCTGACAAGGCTCTTAAATAATTATTTGTATTTCTATCTTAAGGGTGGACCCCTTCTAGAGTTTTGTGTCAAGACCTTAATTTAATTTCCTCTCCATGTGCACCTCTCTAAATTTTTGTGCCATGGACCCTTAATTATTGTTTTCTATGTGGCCTCTCTATAAGTTTGTGCCCTAGATCACTATAAAAGGCAACCTCACTCTCTCATTTTCTCCATCTTTTCAATCAAGCTTTTATGGTCAAGCACTCTCCAAAAATAAGATCAATCATTCAAGCATTCAATTCATCAAGGAGATCCATTGGTAGCCATTGAAGGATTCAAGCTCTATGGAGTTCTCTAGTTGAAGATTCATCCATTTTCATTCAAGCCTCTTCCTAATCCAAGATCCATTCAAGATTGGTGTTGAAGATCTAAATAAAATTGATTTGAGACATCCTAAATTCAATTCTACATTCATTTGGAGAATCCATACTTGTGAATTCAAGGATTTGAATTCTCCATAAGGGTTTCAACATAAGAAAGGTGAATTCTTCCATTTACTTTGTTTATCTCTGCAATTTCAATTCAATTTCAAGGTTAATTCCAAAATTGAGGTTTGACTAAGGAAAACCCCTCCCCCCAACAAACAAAACTATTTTTATTGTAGGTACATGTGTGGGACAATGAATTTTAGTACATATGTGGATACCCTTTTTACCAAACTTTCAAGATCCACGAATAGAATTTTTGTCGGAGAAGTGTAGGTCAAGGTTAGAAATAAAGGGGTAAGATTGTGCCCTAGGGTAAGATCTTACCCTAGTCCCGAGGTCAAGGTCGACCTTACTCAAAAAATAAAAATATTTCTGGGTTTTGTAGATCTCGCAGTTTCGGGTGATGGGTATGTAAATCAATAGTTTTTGAGACAATCTAACAGGGTTTTCAGCCGATTATTTTTCAGAGTTAAGTACCTTTATTTCTTCATTTCAACATTATCATTTCCAGATTTACATTCCATCCCCTTATAATTCATATGTATGTGTAAAATATGGGTTTAGGGTCTCTTTCATGTGCATTATTCTAAACTCTATTCATCCATATTTTATATATTACATTTTGGTGAACTCGACAAGCTTACCCCCCATCTTTTGTGCAATTAGATGCCCTATTATGTTTGTTTTATCTTGTGTGTTCACCCTCACATCTTACATTTTGGTGAACCTGACAAGATTACCCCCTATCTTTTGTGGAATTAGATGCCCTATTATGTTTGTGGTTCACTCATACATTTTGTTGAACCCGTTTTATGACAACTCTTTCTTTTTGGTGTTAGATTTACATTTTGTGTTAGATCTTACATGCTTACAAAAGTAGGTTTATTTTATTCTCTTGCATTTACAATTAAAAAATACAAAAAAATTACAAAATTTCTTCAAAAATACAAAAACATTTACATTGCTTTGTGGAATTAGATGCCCTTATTATGTTGGTGGTGTTTGATTTTCATTTGAATACATTTGGATATATCTAGATCTATTTTCTATGCATTTCTTTATTCATTATCATGTTGCACAAATTATCTCAAGTGTTTTTCAAGTTCTTTATTGAACCTTTGGATAGGGATGTTGATTTTTCTCTTCCTCATGGAACCATTGTGAATGATCCCTTGGATAAAGACATTGATTTATCCCCTCCTCATGAAAAATATTTGATACTAGAGGGTGATTTATTAATGGATGACATATTCATACATGATGATGACTCTTTTTCTAAATCATGCTCCCCTTATGCAGATGTTTTAGCTAAAGAAGATGAAATTATAGATGATTTACCTCCATTTTGGATTCCTACTAGTGATGAAGCATTAGCGGAGAATGATATGAATTCCCTTAATCCTCTCCCTCTTAGTGATGATCTTATGGAGAATCAAGATCCTACCTCAACTCCTCCTAGGGTGTCTTCTTTTCTTCCTTCTTGCGAATCTATTTGTAGTGTTGAGACAACTAACATGGTTTATCCAGAACTTTTGTTGACTATCAAAGGTTGTCCTCACATTACTATCAAAGGTAAACTTATGGAGTCTTTCAGTGACCAAGATTCTATAGCTCACACATATCATACAAGGAAAAACCTTCAACCTAATTTGGTGGTTTCTACTTGTTTTCCACCTTCTCAACCCACTCTTCCTCCACCCCGTCTTCCTAGCAAGGAGTATGATTTGATATACCAATTACAAAATACTCCTGCAAAGATTTCTTTATGGGAGCTTCTTCAAACTTCACCTACCTACTATGAAGCCTTTCAAAAAGCTCTAGCAACTCTTCTCACTCCACCTCCTAATTAGGAGAACATTAATAACTTCTTACAATGCATGCATACTACCTCGGGTCCTCTTGACATTGTATTTAATCAAAAGGATTTAACTTCTAAAGAAGTTCAGAATCAATATGATGTTCTTATGGTTGTTGTTACTATCAATAAGAGTATCATTTGTAGGACCTTGATTGATAATGGATCTGGACTTAATGTATGTAGCATGGATATGCCCAAAGCGATTAAAGCTGATCTTTCAACTATTCAACTTGACAATGTTCCTATATGTGGCTTTGATAACATTGCTAAGAACACTTTAGAAATCATTACCTTACCTATCAAAGTAGGTCCGGTCATCTTGAATACACCTATTCATGTTATGCCTAGACCTCTCAATTATAACCTTCTTTTGGGTAGACCTTGGTTGCATGAGATACATTCTATCCCTCCCACCCTTCACCGTAAATTCAAGTTTATATATAACAACATGATGTATACAGTTCATGTGGATGATGCGCCTAATCCTTGTTTGAATACTCAAACCCAAAATACTCCTATTCATAATCCTTTTTCATCTAATGCTCTTCCAGGCGATGATTGGGGAACCTTGGATTTTAATCCTACCTTTATGGGAGAGTTTAAAGTTTCTGATCTTGATTTTATGAAGCAACAAAGAGAGTTTGAGCAATGAGTTTTTTCTTCTACTTCTAATGCCCTTCGTAATAACTTTGTTGCTGCTTCTACCCATTATAAATTTGTCAAACCTCCTAATGATGACAAAGTGACTATTGAAGTTCCATTGACTCCTTCTAATATGGCTTCTTGTTATGGTCATGGTTATCATTTCCTAGTTAAACAAGGATTTAATGGTTAGGGATGTGGTAAGTATAAACAAGGAATACAAATGCCCTTACAAAATGGGGGGCATGAGCATTCTCATGGATTGGGATTTAATCTCCAACAACAAATCAATGTTAACAACATATCAAATAACACTTCAAAACATGATGAAACTATGAATGAATTTGATCAAGAAGTTCTTTTTTCTAAACTCCTTCATTCTAAGATGATTACTAGACCCAAACACAAAAATAAATGTAGTCCACACTTGAAGACTCTTCCTTTTTGTTTGTATCATAGATTTCATGATCACTCTACCAATGAATGTCAAGCTTTACATTATAAGATTAGGCAGCTCATTGATAGTAAGGTTATTTATATATCATGTGGCAATGAGTTATATCTCAATCCCATTTTCTCTAAATAACATTTATGTTCCTATTATAGAGCTCTGCATTATATAGACAATGTTAGCCTAATCCTTGGGGTCTCATTGTCTTATCTAGTGTTGTGAGCAATATAATAGGTCCCCTTCCATTCTTGTTCCTACTCTTGGGGGGCAATGATGCCATCTCCTTCTTTTTTGTCTTTTTAAGATCCACTTTTCCCTTGGTTAAGAAGTATCTATCTATTATTTGATATCCAATCATACATGAAAATTTTTGTTTTCATTGAGGATCTCTATCCTTGATCATAACCTATTTCATTATTTGACATTGGGTTTCCATGGTTGATAAATCTCTCAGCTTGGAAACTGAATAATGTGCTATCCATCACAAGGGTTACTTTTTCCCTTCTTTCATGATATCTCTTTGCATTCATCCCTTCCATGGCCTCATAGGATTTGTGACCTTCTTGGCTTGGACTGGGTGTTGTCTATGGATATTGTCTTGATGTTGAAGAAGGCTTTATCCTTGTTCTTTTCTTTCCTTAACATGTCAAAATAGTATGTATTTTTTTCCATCTTAAGGAGGGGGGCATATATACAGGCTCCCTCATTCTATATTATGTATTTTTTTTCTAACCTTTTGTTTTGCAACATGCTAAATCCTCAGAAGGTAACACACATTAGTTGCTAAATCCTAAAGAGACATGCATTTCCAATTTTAAATATGCTAAAACCTCAAAAGGTAATGCACATAAGTTGCTAAATCCTAAAGAGACACATTTACAATTTCAAATATGCTAAATCCTTTGAAGCTAACACACATAAGTTTCTAAATCCTGAAGAGACATGCATTTTCAATTTCAAATATGCTAAATCCTTGGAAGGTAATTCACATAAGTTGCTAAATCCTGAAGAGATACACATTTTACAAAGGTATTCTATGGTGATATGAGGATATGGATCCATGGGTACTTCATAAAAGCCATCAGGAGATGCACTACATACATGCACAAAGCTGCTAGAAGGCACACAACTTTATAGTTCTTTCTTGGTGGGCCATAGTCTCCTTTTTGTGGTTCACAGTGAGATACACACATCTTACTAGGTGAGCTAGCCACTCCTCTATCCCCTCTTCTCTCTTTTTTCTAGTGATGTATCTCTTATTGCAATCTTGAAGTTTACAAAGACTCGAGTCCTTGGGGGCTTGAGGATTACTTTTTCCCTTTGATTTTAATAAGATTATCTTTTCTTTGTGATCTCCTTTATGAAGAGTTTGCATTGAGTCCATAGTCTTGCTAAAGTGGGGGCTTAATGTATCGTCTTAAAATATAAGAACTTCCATGTTAAGAATGTTTAGCCCTTTGAGTAAGTGGTTTGGGGTTATGTTGAATGCCTTGAATAGGTATTTGACTTGGATCTGGCTTTTTCCCCTATTCTTCTCTATTTTCCACTTCTTCCTGACATAATTTTGGCATCTTGAATCGCAAACCTGAGATTCTTGACCTCAGGGTCAAGGTTGACCTTGACTCTCACCTAAGTCAAATTTGACCTTGACCTTGACCTAGGTCAAATTCAACCTTGACCTTAAACCTAGGGTTTGGGATCCTTGGGGTTAGGTTCCAGTTTTGGGGTTTCATCAAAATCTTGTCTTTTCCCTCTTCAGGCCCACTATTTCTTAGGTTAAGTGTCGAATTATCAAATTAATATTTGAGGTGGACCCTTCTCAATCTTTGTATAGGATTCCTAATTTATTATTGGAGATTAGCCTTTCCTAAGTTTTGTGCCTAATGCTCAAATTAACTTTGGGGTTGGCCTTACCTCAAACTTTGTGACAAGGCTCTTAAATAATTATTTGTATTTTTAACTTAAGGGTGGACCCCTTCTAGACTTTTGTGTCAAGACCTAAAAATAATTTCCTCTCCATGTGCATCTCTTTAGAGTTTTTTGCCATGGACCCTTAATTATTATTTTCTATGTGGCCTCTCTAGAAGTTTGTACCCTAGATCACTAAAAAGGGAGCCTTCCTCTCTCATTTTCTCCATCTTTTTAATCAAGATTTCATGCTCAAGAACTCTCAAGAAAGAAGATCAAGCATTCAAGAATTCAAGCATTCAATTCATCAAGGAGATCCATTGGTAGCCATTGAAGGATTCAAGCTCTATGGAGTTCTCTTGTTGAAGATTCATCCATTTCCATTCAATCCTCTTCCTAATCCAAGATCCATTCAAGATTTGTGTTGAAGATCTAAAGACAATTAATTTGAGACATCCTACATTCAATTCTACATTCATTTGGAGCATCCATACTTGTGGATTCAAGTATTCGAATCCTCGCCAAGGGTTTCAACATAAGCAAGGTGAATTGTTCCATTTACTTTGTTTATCTCTACAATTTCAATTCAATTTCAAGGTTAGTTCCTAAATTGGGGTTTGATTAAGGAAAACCCATCCCCCAAAAAATAAAACCATTTTTCTTGTAGGCACAGGTGTGGGATGATGAATTTAAGTGCAGATCTAGATACCTTTTCACCAAAATTTCAAGATTCATGGATAGAATTTCCATTGGAGAAGTGCAGGTCAAGGTTAGAAATAAAGGAGTAAGATTGTGCCCTAGGGTAAGATCTTACCCCGGTCCTGAGGTCAAGGTCGACCTTGCTCAGAAAAGAAAAATATTTCTAGGTTTTGTAGATCTCACAGTTTCAGTTCAAGAATGAAAATTAATAGTTTATGACACCATCTGATAGGGTTTTTAGCCTATTCTTTTCCAGAGGTAAGTAGCTTTATTTCCTCATTTCAACATTAGCATTTCTAGATTTACATTCCATCCCCTTAGAATTCATATGTATGTGTAAAATATGGGTGTAGGGTCTCTTTCACGTGCATTATTCTAAACTCTATTCATCCATATTTTATATCTTATAGAAGGTATCCTAGGCTCAATTATATTTTTATTTTAAATTGAAAATAACATATATATTATACACGGAGAAATGGGGAGAAAAGGAAAAGGGGTTGATTACTCCTTTTCAAACTGGCCCACTCAGAAGGAAGATGTCCTAATAGGACCAAGTAAGGACCTAGGTGTTGAATGGGTTAGTGATCCTTCACTAAATATGTATTTGAAAAATAGAAAAAAGGGAAGATACAATGTAGATAAAAAATAGACAAATAGAGACAACTAGAAATAAAAAACTGATAACTAATTTGCAGAAACCAAAAATGACATGAATTAGGGTCTAACCTATTTTACTGATGTCTGATTTTAATATGATCTTAAGTTGTAGACTAAAAAACATTTCAAACATTATGTTCCTGAGAACTAAATATTTTAAACATTTTGTTCTAGGTACTTTTTCCTAGAATTTTCAGGGATCCTATGACTATTTTTGATCTTCTTGAAAATGTTTTGATAGCTCCATAACCCATTCCTTCACATAGAAAAATGGGTAAAGGTATGGGTAAAGGGGATTGACCTTTTTAAAACCACTATTTAGGAATCAAAGTTGAAATTAAAAGGAAATTCCATAAAGAAAAGTATGTAAAAAGGAAAATATCTGGTTCACCTTTTTTAAACACTCATACAAGGATGTAGGAATCTCTCATACCCATAAAGATGTTTGAATGTGATTGGAATAAAGGGTTCAACCATGAAATATAAAATAGGAATCAATTATTCCATCACAAATATATAGATCTATGAATGCCATTCCTAGATCTTCAATGTAGATATGCTTGATAATTACTTGCAATGAAAGAGATGAATGTATATAGAAGGAAATGTATTATTACTTGATTGATAATTCCTATAATTTTCCATAATGAGAGAGAAAATTACTTCAATGGAGAGTATTTACTTGGAATTCACTTGAATGAATTAGAGAGACTAGATCTTGGATGCTTTCCTTTACGTATTGAGTCAAATTGTTCAATTTCCTTTGATTTCTTTATTGTACTTGATAGCTTGAATTCCTTATAAAAAAATGATTGCATAATAGTGGATAACAAAATAAGGAGAGATATAGTATTTATATACTACATACATCATTTAAAGATTAAAAAATAAGTCAAGATGAACACATGATGTAATTTCTAGGCTGAATTTGGGCTAAAACTTGTGGGAAAAGAAAATTTGAAACATTTTTGTTCCTAGGTACAAAACATTTCAAGTGTTTTTTAACTACGATAATTAACCTAAGTTTTGACTAGGTATCAAGTTGGTGGAAAAGATGTGATAAAATATGAATCACATTAGTAGTAGCAATAATAATAAACATCAAATCTCAAAATTGCCAAAATAGGATCTAATAGATCATCAAATTATCGGTACTAAATTTTTGGGAGAGTATATTTAGCCCCCACTTATGGTAATGTAGATTAATGCATAAGATCAATCTTATCAAATTCAAGGAGACAAAGAAAAATGAAGCCCACAAGTGACTTAAGTCCTCATAAAATCCACTTAGAGAGAGAGAGAGATGTACAACCACTACCCTACTAAGGTATTGCCTTACTATAGATTGTGTAAAGGTAAAACATTGTTGCAAAATTTGGAATTGATAGTCTAGAAAGTTGTGTTATGTTAGTCAACCAATGAAAACAAAGGGATCATTCCTTATGGAAATAATTATCTTCATTAAGGGATCTTGAAAAGGAGATCACTCATAAGAAAATAGTTATCTCAAAAGGGATCAAGGGAAGGAGGATCAGCCCTTAAGGAAAACATTGTCTCCATTAAGGGAAATACTAAATAATAGGGGCATGATAATGAAAATATTAATGTAAAGAAAGCATTGTCTCCTTAGCCATATATATAAGACATATTGTATTGAATCTTTGTGTGTGTTAAATATGTGAAATAAGGAGAATAGTGTATGCCCCATGCTAAAGTGATTGCAAATGCCTTAACTAGATAAATCACTTGAATGGATCATGCATATACGGACAAGAGACATTTCCACCATGTGATGCCACAAAGAAAGGACAAACCAAGGGAGATGAACACATGAAAAAAGAAAATAGGAGAGGGATCTAAAAAGTCATAGGTCAATATGATCATATGATAACCCATGCATATCAAAATTATTTTTGGGCCAGCATCACAAATACCAAAAAAATAGATATCTATCATTTTTAATTATCCCCAGTTAGAGAATATAAAGGCACAATTACAAATAGTGGCACATACATGACATAACATGTAATAACATATAGAAGAAATGAGATAAAATAAAGGAATGTCACAATATGTTAATTCCTTCATCACCTTGTTCTAATAAAGCATCAATGACCATCTAAAGAAATATAAACAAAACAAGGATTACATCATGGTGCCACCACCCCCCGCCCGCCCCCCCCCCCCCCCCCCCCCCGCCCCCTCCCCCCACCCAATCTTAGTTTGTAGTATTTAGCTAAGGTTGGAAAAATACATAATAGGAGAACAATCAATCATGATAGATGCAACAATATATAGTTACAAATAAGGAATGTACTCAAACTATGGGCCACTTTATTCACGACTAGGACTAAGAGATAATTATTTGGAAAATCTACCTAGTAAATCATGATTAACATCAATAAGCTCAATCATATAACTAGAATCACTAGCATGAATATCATTATTTATATTAGAAAGATTAAAATCATCATCATCATCATCATCTGTTGGAGATTTGCTAGCATGCCAGTGCTGACTATATATTTGTCATTGATGACAACATATGGTAAGTATCATGTGTGGAAGACTTATGTAGTAGCTTTAAGTATGTGCAACATGGAAATTTTATTAGGATGATATCATGGATGTAGAGGTTAACTGTCAGTACAGATATTTATATAGCAACTTGTGTTAGGAGTGTTCCTGACAGAGTAAAAGGAAGTGTTTTATGTGTGATTGTCTGTATAATTATCATGGAGCCTTACACATTTGGATATGTGATGGAGACATGTTAGTGATGTTACATGCATGGATGTAGAGTCTGATGAATAGTGGAAGTGAAGTTATGCAGTCGCTATGCACCAGTAGCAGTTTCTTATGTTTATTCAGAAGAGCTGATAGAGATTATATTGGTTTAGGGGTTGCACCTATCATTTCAGTCTGTGCCCTTGGATTAGTGCTTGGAGAAGAGTTAGTGATGTTTGGTTAAGAGCACATGATGTAATTCAGCTTGAGGAGAAAGATCTAGTTATTTTGGTAGAGCCAATACTATATAGCGTGCATCTACAATTATCTTATTGGACAGGTCCCAGAATGTGTTACGTGCTTAGTAGAGCTGACTAAATTATGATTGGAGTTTGTTATGGCTTCTATAATATGGTTTCAAGGTGGTTCTAATAGGCTGAATTGATTATATCATTTAGAGGAAAGATATTTATATGCAGTCATTTGTGATTGCTAGAGTGTGGTTCATAGTTGATTATGAAGAGCAGAGCAGAGTGTATGAAGTGTTGAGCCATTAGAAGAAGGTCTATGTGACCAAGTAAAGTATTTTTGCTATACATTGGAACTAATCCAGATAGTAGGTCTAAGCATAGTTCACCAAGATCCAGATATAGTGTGTATCTGTTATTCAGAAGGTTGTAGCCTTCACCCATTTGAGTAGTGTGCTCTCGAATAGTGAGTCCTCACCCCTAATAGGGTCTGACCCTTGAAAAGGTCTACTGTACTAAATACATTGTAAAGAAACTCCTAAAAGGGTTAAGGATCTTCTTACAAGGATCATAATACACTAGTGCAAAATATTACTTGGTGTCAATTTCCATCAGGGTTTTTACCTATTTGGGTTTCCATGTAGCCAATATATTGGTGTTGTGTTCAAGTGTTCTTTCATTGTGTTTATGCTTTATGTTTAATTATACCTAATTGGATAAAGAATTGAAACTTGTAGATAACTGATTCAGCCCCCTCTCAGTTATCTCTTGGGACTATTCCTAACAATTAGTATCAGAGCCAAGTGCCTCAGAAAGAAAGTTTAATAGCTTGAGGTTGATTAGATGGCATACTTTAGAAAAGACAGTCCTAAGTTTGATGGAGAGAATTATCTTGACTGGAAGATCAAGATGATGACACATTTGCAGTGCATTGCTTTTAAATTTTTTGAAGTGGCTATCAAAGAAGTTCAGATCCCTCTCTAGCAAATCTTGCAAAGAAAGATGCTACTAGTGAGCATAAGGATTTATTCAATCAGAATGCAATATAAAAAGAAGCCCTTATCAACACCCTATCTAATAGTGATTTTTCAGAGTTAAATAAAGTAGACACAACCCACAAGATATGGAAGTACCTTAACGACATGTTTGAAGGAGATAAGAAAGAAAAGAATGCATGTAGAAAGACATGGAAGGAAAGGTACAATACATTGGAGATGCTACCTAAGGAAAACATAAGAGCCTACAATCAAAGGATTAATGAAGTAGTTGCTAGAATCAGAAATAATGGTGGAGAAATTTCACAAGAAGTCATCATGGATAAACTAATGACTACATTGACACTAGAATATGAAAATAAGATAAACATCCTTGATGAACCTATGCAATTCTTAGAAAACTTCAAAAGAGAAACCTTAATCAGCAAGATTGCAGCATTTGAGATATCAAGTTTGAAGACTCAGCCTAAAAGTGAGACATCCTTCAAAGCTTCAGTCCATGGTAAGAAATCTATTAAAACTTCTAGTAATTTTGATGATGATGATGAAGAGAAAACATTAGATGATTTCATTTCTATGATTGCTAAAAGAGAAAAGAAAGGAAAAGGAAAATATGAAGGTCAATTTCCATTTAAATGCTTTTCATGTATTAAGATTGGCCACTTTCAATCTAAGTGTCCTACAAGAGTTAAGAAGTACAAAAATAACTAGCCTAAGTATACAAAGGAATGCTACTATGTTGGAGATGGAGTATTAGATGAAGAATTAGCAGAAGAGGAAATTATATTCATTGATCTTGAAGATGAAAAGAATTCATAAGATTTAGCACCGATTTCACAAGCTGACATTAGGATAGATTGGATCATTGATAGTGGTTGCTCACATCACATGACAAGAGACAAAGATAGATTTGTTCATTTGGATAGATACAAAGGAGGCATGGTTAGATTTGGAGATAACACTCCTAAACCCATCATTGGAAGAGGAGCCACCACCTTGGATGGAAAGAATAGTACTGATGATGTTCTTTATGTTGATGGTTTGAAACATAACCTACTAAGTGTTGGGTAGTTACTTGACAAAGGTTACAGGTTGGAATTTAATGGAAACAAGTGTATCATTAACAAAAAATAAGGAGAAATAATTGCATCAGGATCCAAGACTAAAGGTAATGTCTTTCAGCTTAATCCAGAAGCAAATTTTTTTGTTGCTAAAGTAGATGATAGTTGGTTGTGGCACAAAAGACTATGTCATATCAATTTCGATCAGTAATGTTAAGGTAGTAAGATATCTACCTAGCATAGCAAAACTGGTTGATACTATATGCAGGGAATGTGTTATGGGAAAGCATGTGAGGAATTCATTCTGGAGAAAGCATAATTTAGTAGAGAACAAGCTGGATTTGATTCATACAGACCTACATGGACCAACTCAAACAAGATCATACTATGGTGAAAGGTATTTTATTTTGTTTGTAGATGATTATTCTAGAATGGTGTGGGTTGCGTTCTTAAAGGATAAGTTGGAAGCATTTGATAAATTCAAAATATTCAAAGCTAAGGTTGAGAATGAATCTAGACTAAAGATAAAATGTCTAAGATCAGATAGAGGAGGAGAATTCACATCTGACAAATTCTATGAGTACTATGAAGAACATGGCATAAAAAGATAGTTGAGTTCACCTAGAACCCCTCAGTAGAATGGGATTGCAAAGAGAAGGAATAGGATCATCCTTAATACAATGTGCACCATCATGATTGAAGGAAATGTTGCACACACCTATTGGAGAGATACAGTCAATACCATCAATAGAATACAATTGAGGCTTGGCATGGACAAGACACCTTATGAGCTATAGTTTGGTAATGTTCCCACAGTAAAATACTTCAGAATCTTTAGAAGCGAGTGTTACATCAAGAGGGATGAAGCAATAGGCAAGTTTGATGCAAGAAGTGATGAAGGTATTTTTCTTGGTTACTCTACTAAAAGTAAAGCTTATAGATATTTTAACTTGAGATTAAAGAGGATCATTGAAAGTGCTCATGTTAAGATAGATGAAAATTTTATGGTTAAGGAAAGATATAGTGATTACTCACCTATGATTGTAGAAGAACCCAAACCTTCCACAAGTGAGATAGTAGTTGAAGAGATGTTTGATAGTATTAATGTATTATTCAATGACCGTGAAACAAGTGAAGAAGAAAATCAGAAGGTAGATGAGTCTATATCACCTAAAGTTCCAAAGTATACATCTAGATATCATTCTAAGGATGACATCATTGGAGATCAGAGCAGAAAAGTCACAACAAGATCAAAAGCTAAGAGTTTAGTAGGCAATGAGATGATATGTTTAATATCTCAGATTGAACCCTTAAGTGTTGAAGATGCATGCAATGATTCAAATTGGCATGATGCTATGAAAGAAGAACTAGATCAGATTATCAAGAATGATACTTTGGAACTAGTCCCAAGACCTAGTGATAAGAATGTAATTGGAACCAAGTGGATATTGAGAAATAAGATGAATGAAGATGGTACAGTAGTGAGGAATAAAGAAAGATTGGTATGTAAGGGATATGCACAAAGAGAAGGTATTGATTATTTAGACACTTTTGCACCAGTAAGCAGGTTAGAAGCTATCAAATTGTTTTTAGCTTTTGCAACATTCAAAAAATTCAAAGTTTATTAGATGGATGTTAACTCAACATTCTTGAATGGAGAGTTAAAAGAAGAAGTGTACATTGAGCAGCCAGAAGGATTCACCCTATCAGACAAACCTGATATGGTATGCAGATTGAAGAAGGTCCTCTATGGACTTAAGCAAGCTCGTAGAGCATGGTATGAAAGACTTGATGGATATTTAACAAAGATTGGATTCAAGAAAGGAGAAACAACTTGTAATCTATTTATACGAGAGACATTTGAAGGACTACTACTTGTGGCTATATTTGTTGATATCATTATCTTTGGAGGTAATGACAAACTAAGTGCAAAATTTGCTAAAGAATTGTAGAGTAAGTTTGAGATGAGCACGATTGGTCCTATCAAATACTTTTTGGGACTAAATGTGCAGTAGATAGAGAAAGGTATTTTCATAAATTAGTCCATGTATGTAAAAGAGATACTAAAGAAATTCAAGATGGATGATTGCAAACCAATAGGTACACCTATGATAATAGGATGTAAGGTTACAAAAGATGATTCTCCAGCATTAGATACAACATTGTACAAGTCTATGATTGGTAAACTCATATATCTTACTCAAACTATACCTGATATTTCCAATGTAGTTGGCATAGTTGGAAGATTTACAGTAGAGCCTAAACAAATTCACCCCATGGTAGTAAAAAGGATATTCAGATACTTTTAAGGCACTATAGACTATGGTCTATGGTATCCTAATTCAGAAAATGTTGAGCTTCATGTGTATACTGATGCTGATTGGGCAAGATGCATTGATGATAGAAAGAGCACATTAGGTGGAGCAATGTTTCTTGGTGATAGACTTGTCACTTGGACAAGAAAGAAGAAAAATTATATCTCTCGATCAATAGTAGAAGCAAAGTATGTTGAAGCAGCCTTGAATTATTCTATAATTGTTTGGGTCAAGCAAATGATAAAGGATTTTGGAATTCAGATTAACTATCCTATTATTATTCACTATGATAACACTAGCACTATTAACATGTCAAAGAACCTTGTGATGCATGCAAAGACAAAGCACATTGAGATAAAGTATCACTTCCTAAGAGAGGAAGTGGTAGAGAAAGAAGTCAAGTTGGACTATGTGATTACTAAAGATCAGTTGGAAAACATATTCACAAAGCCCTTGCCAAAAGATACTTTTGAGTATCTCAAGTAGAAGTTGGGAGTAATTCCCTTCCCTAATTGTACTTAGAAGAAAGAAGAAAGAGCATCAGTCCTCAGGGATTGATGGATGGTTGACTAATCTACTTCAGGAGTAGTATCGGTGATTAAAATGATTGGCACCCTTTTCCATCAATGTCAAAGGGGGAGTAGTATACAGTTATGAAAAATAGTACTAAAGGGGGAGTAATATTTAGTTATGAAAGTAGTTGAGTTGAGGAAATGAAGAATATTGAAGAATATTGCAGAAGATGGAGGATTCATCCTTGGGGAAGTTTTGATGAGGAAATGGAGAATGTTATAAAAGAATTATTTATTTGGTTTGGTGGTGTTTTTCAATCCATATGTTTCCATCAATTCCAAAGGGGGAGATTGTTGGAGATTTGCCAACAAGTCAGCACTGACTATATGTTTGTCATTCATGACAACATATGGTAAGTAGCATGTGTGGAAGATTTATGTAGTAAGCTTTACGTATGTGCAACATGGACATGTTATCAACATGATATCATGGACATAGAGGTTAACTGTTAGTACAGATAGTTATATAGTAGCTTGTGTCAGCAGTGTTCCTGACAGAGTAACAAGTAGTGTTTTGTGTGTGATTGTCCATACAGTTATCATGGAGCCTTGCATGTTTGCATATGTGATGGAGATATGTTATTGATGTTACATTCATGGACACAAATTTTGATAATCAGTAGAATTTAATTTATGTAGTATCAGTTTCCTGTGTTTATTTAGAAGAGCCAACATAGATTATATTGGTTCATGAGTTGCGCCTATCATTTTGGTATGCACCCTTGGATTAGTGCTTGGAGAAGAGTTAGTGATGTTTGGTTAAGAGTGCATGATGTAATTCAGCTTGAGGAGAAAGATCCAGTTATTCTGGTAGAGCCAACAGTGTGTAGCGTGCGTCTATAATTATCTTATTGGACAGGTCCTATAATGTGTTGTGTGCTTAGTAGAGTTGACTGAATTATGATTGGAGTTTTTTATGGCTTCTCTAATATGATTTCAAGGTGGTTCTAATAGGCCAACTTGATTATATCATTTAGAGGAAAGATATTTATAGGAAGTCATTTATGATTGCTAGAGTGTGGTTCATAGTTGATTGTGAAGAGCAGAGTAGAGTGTGTGAAGTGTTGAGCCATCAGAAGGTCTATGTGACCAAGTAAAGTATTTGTGCTATACATTGGAACTAATCTAGATAGAAGGTCTAAGTGCAATTCACCAAGATCTAGATATAGCATGTATCTGTTATTCAAAAGGTTGTAGCCTTCACCCATTTGAGTAGTGTGCTCTCGGACAATGTGTCATCACCCCTAACAGGGTTAATTTTAAAAGACTCCTAATAGGGTCTGACCCTTGACAAGGTCTACTATACTAAATACATTGTAAAGAAACTCCTAACAGGGTTAAGGATCTTCTAACAAGGATCATAATACACTAGTGCAGAATATTAGTAGCTGTCGATTCCCACTAGGGTTTTTACCTATTTGGGTTTCCCCATCACCAAAATATTGGTTTTGTGTTCAAGTGTTCTTTCATTGTGTTTATGATTTATGTTTAAGTATACTTAATTGAATAAAGAATTGAAGATTGTAGATAACTGATTCACCCCCCCTCTCAGTTATCTCTTGGGACTATTCCTAACATCATCATCATCATCATCATCATCATCATCATCATCATCATCATCATCATCATCATCATCAATAGTATCTTCTTCATCTAAATTAATTGTAATAGAATATAAGATACAAATAGAATTATCATGTTTATCCAATTTCATATTTTTTAAATTAAATTCCTCTCTTGGCCTATGCATAGGTTGGTCAAATAGAATCAAAACATCAATAAGTATCTTAGGGAAGGAAATATTTTGGGAAACATGCACATGAGCTCTAACATAGAATTTATGTTGGAATTTACGAGAACAACAATTATGTTTGGTTATTATTGAGATTTGGTTTGGTTTAGAATCAATCAACATCAGTTCCTTTTCTTCTTTAGGGAGAAGAATGGAAGACACCACACTAGTTTGACCTATAAAATTGGAAGAACATTTATAAGATATAGGAGGTGGAATAGAAGTGTATAGTGGAGGTTTGGAATGTGTAGGAAGAGGTCCAATTCTAGGGAAAATAAGATGAAACATCCCTAGGATTGCTAAGCTCATAAATATTTTGGATTTATAATAAGATAAAAAATGATTATCGTTGTGAGATTTAATTGATTGAGGCATGGAATGCCAAAATAAGTCAAGCTAAAAAATCTCTCGAGGAATTAAAGGTTGATAGACACTAGGATTGATCATGATTTTTTCTCTATCATGGGGTAATTTCAAACACTTATGAATGCTAGAGACTAAAGATTTCATGGAGGTAAGCCAAGGAAGACTAAGTCTAACTTGAAATTTATCAGTAGCTTAGATAATAAAATATGACATTAAATGTTTTACCACCAACTTTTATGGGAAAAATAATGGAATAATTGGTAGGATAAGTAAAACCTTTGAAATTTTGGATCACATCATTTTTATCATAGGAATATTGTCAAAATTATTAATTATAATGATGTTCTTTAGTTGAAACATTCACCATGCAAGTAGGATCTATAAGGACACCACAAGAAAGAAGACCATTAACCTTTTCTATGATGTAAATAGGACCATTAGGTGCTTTGATCCTCTCTTTAGAGTCTAAATTAATGCAAAGCTCAAGTTCAAGTTTGGGTTTAGGTTCAAATTAATCAATAAGGTTGACAACATTATTGGCTTCAATACACTCAATGCCATAGTCATTAACATGGTTGGAAGAACAAGGTAAAGACTATGTAGAATCAATGGTATTGGTCAAATGAGAGTGAAAAGGATTGGTATAAATTTGTAATTTTTGGTTTTAAGGATCTATGGACTTGTTGCCTTGATAATTAACACCCTTGATAGATATAGAATTTGAATCAATGAGATATTGAATAACTAATGAAGGGTGCTCCCCTTAATACCATGAACACATAACAGAAACAAAGAAACAACGACAATTTGCAAGAACAAAAAATGGGCTTCTTATTATCTCCACAAGTGTGGAATTAAAAATTTTAGAATTACAATATGAAAAGCCACATGGGAATTTTCCTTACAATATTTTGTAGGACAAAGCCTTGAATTATTACCCAGAACTACCCTATAAAAAACTACGGGCCTTCCTTATATAGATAGTTTTCCACCACTCGAGAAGGTTCTAGAAATTTAGCACTTAAGGCTGGCCACCCTTAGAATTATTTTATTTTTCATTTGTTTTACATTAGAGTTGGCTCAAAAAAATTACAAATTTGATTTTTAGGTATCCCAACTTTTGGAGGCCATAACCTTTTAACTGTAGCTTTGCTTGGCTAATATAACCATTTTCCAGAAATGAAAGGTCATGACCTACAATTCTTGATTGGCACAAGCTCTAGTCAGCTGGGGTTCAATAATGATCCAGAGCCTCTAAGGCCTTCAAAATTGAGCTCAAAGATTTTGTACCCAAAAACCTCAATAACTTCACCAATATAGATGATATGGTATTGAAACTAAACTAGTAGGATGATATGACTAAGATGAACCTCCACCTATGAAATCTAAACATTCCAAGCTCATATGATCAACTTACTAAAAATAGTAAGTTTCCATATATAGCAGCTCTGCACAAGATAGCCCTTAGTGAAAAGAAATGAGAAATATTTTTGGGTGATGCAAGATTGCCCTTACATCCAGGTAATTTGAGAAGTGACCTTGTCATGTCTTTGGTGTGCAAAGGAAAACCAAGATAGTTAACCTCCTCCCTAGTTAGCCGTGATGAATCTTCTACAGGTTGTGGTTTCCATTTGACCAGATATTCTTCATATGTCATATTCCTTGTGTTTTTTTTAACATGACTATTTAGTATATCCTCAATCTCCTTGATACCTAAAGTAGTTGCTAGGATACTCCATTATGCTTATATGATCTCATCTTCAACACCCCCTTCATGATACTATGTCAGATTTAAAATGTTAAATACTGGTGAAATATTTAAATTAGTAGGCAATTCTACTTCATATACATTTCCTAAATCATGCTTCTTCAGTATCTTACATGGTGCAAACTTCTTCATTTTCAGCTTGTTATATGTACCCACTAGAAATTGCTTCTTTTACAAATGAACCATGATTTCATCCCCAACTTGAAATTACTTATTTCTTATCTACCTTAGCCTTATACTGTGCATTCATCTTGGTAATGTACTTCCTAACCTCCTCATGGATGTTCTTCAAATGTTATACAAAATCTTCAGCTTTAGCACCACCTGTTTCTCCTTTGTCTATCTTCCTCAACTTAGAAGCATTTCTGGGACTACTTCTATAGACAATTTGGAATGGTAATTTACCAGTGCTCCTATTGAAAAAATTATTGTATGAAAATTCTACCTATGGTAAAATCAAATCCCATGTTGTTGTCTTATCTCCAACCAAACATCTCAGCAAATTCCCTATAGTACCCACCCATAGTTTGCTTTTTGTTTGCAGTTGTCGTATTCTTTTAGGCTTTGTTCTTAGTTGATTGGATGAATTATTTTAGGTCACTTTTCATGTGTTTAGTTACTATTTTAACAAATGATGTTTGTGGATTATGTTCATTATATGTGTATCATGTGATTGCTTATATTAGATGATGATGTTATCATGATGTTATATTTTATGCTTTATATTGATTTATGATGCTACTAACGCCATACTTGCATGTGTATGGTTATCATGTGTATATCTATTTGACATGTTTGTGTGGTAGAGGACAAAGACATAGTTACTTACATATTCAAGATCCACACGATCGATCGTACCCTATCATTGTCTGCTATATATATATATATATATATATATATATATATATATATATATATATGATGTACATGCTTCATCTTGTGATGACAGGTTTGTAGGTACATGGCATCGTCTTCCCTAAATTGGCAGGAGTGAGCGTACCCATAAATATTCATCTCAATGGTAAAGAGGGGAGATAATATACAAACCCAAAACCCTAACCTAAGCCTCATTGTCCTAGGATTGGACAAGTATCAGTTTGACTACCCAACCCAAATTTGTCTAGTTGACATGAATTTGTGGATCCCTTCTCCTGACTTTGCTTGGTTTTATGTTGTTCATTTTTAGTTGACTTATTTCTTATGTGGGTGATTTTCTGTGTTTTATTGATTAATGATTATAGTTGAAATTTAATATTAATCATATTCTTATGTTATTTGAGAAAATTTAATTAAAAGTTAAATATTTGATTATTTGGATCTAATTGTTTATTTAATTGAAATTATATTCAATTATGTTTGAGTGCGTTATTAAATAATTAAATATTTAATTGCATGGTTTTAGGATGCTTTAAATATTTAATCTATTTAATATAAATTTTATTTATTAACATGTGCATTATTGAAAAGTGAATTGTTCTTAAAAGTAACAACTTGTTTTCAAAAGTCAAAGTTGAGTTGTGCAAAATAAAGTTATTTTAATTTATTAATTAAGATTTACTTTCAAATTGTAATTGGAGTTTGATTGGGAGTTAACTGTTGAGTCATCTCTAGGGTTTGCATGAAAGGGGGAATTGAATCCCTAATAGGGGGAATTGCATTCATTTTGAGATTAGATAGGTTTGGAGGAGAATTTTTGGAGAGAGCTTATGTGCTTCAAATTTTGGAGAATTTGGATTGTTGTGGTTGCTTGTGGTTTTGGCTATGTTGTGCATCTAGATTTTTGGTGTTTGCATCATTCATGGATTCATATCTATAGGTTAGATTCTTACACAGAGGAATCAGGTGTTATAGGTCTTCCAAGGGTTTTCCATTTCAGTTGTGGGCATTGGATCTAAGGCAAGATCTAAAAATTTCCTTTTGTGATTTCTATTTTGCAGTTTGTTGGATTTCTATGTCTGAGTGATTTCATGTTTATCTCCCTAGATCTATCTGTGTTTTCCTTGTTTTGGGTATTAGAGAAAACCCTTGTATCTGGTATTTTATGTTTTTATTAAATTTTAGCATAGTAATGTTATGCGGGCAAAATTTTTGTTCGAAGATTCCTCATAGATGTCCTTTAAAATGAAAAATTAAACCTAGGTTATAGTTAAACTATAATTCTAGAAAGATAATAAATCTACCATTTAAGAGAAAATCAATTTAGATGAAAAAAACCCAATTTTGGTATAAAAGTCAATTCTGGCAAAATATATTTTAGTCTCTGTTAAAAATATAGTAAAAAAAAATTTAAAAAATAATAATATATTTATATTTTGATATGTTTGTTTAAAGGCATTGAATTAAAAATAAATATATAAATATATTTATTGTTGGGAATATTGTTTTAAAAATTTTTTTTTATTAAAAAATTGGTTTGCCTTGGGCTGTGTGCAGGTTGCAAGGGACTGTGCAAGTGCCCAGGGCCCTGTCGTGTGTAGCCCCCTAGGGAACTGTCATGACAGACCATGCGTCGTCATGTGCAGTCCTTGCACAATGAAAAGACCAATAGGTACTACGTGCAGGGGGTACTTGTGTGAAAGGGGTGTGGGGCCCAATCCCCCCCCACCCCCCCAAAGTTTCTTTTTAACTTTTAATTTTAATTTTATTAGGTTGTAATATATATAAATTTCATTTAAATTTATTTAATTAATTTTAAATGTTATTTATTAATTAAAGTTTATTTGAGAGGTTATTAATTTAGTTTAATTTTATATTAATTAATTTAATTTAATTTAGTTTAATTTAATCTAATTTATTAATTTAATTCCTTTTCATTTTATTGATTAGTGTTTTATTTAAATTTTATTATTTAAATAAATACTTTGATTTGTATTGTATATTTGTTTTGAGAATTAGTGGTTAAAATGTTATTATGTATTAAATTTATTTTAATAGTATATTAAAATATTATTATTTACTTTCTTTGGAATAAATGGAATTTGATTAGACTCAGTTTACTTCTCAATTTAAAACATAATTTGTTTGTTTCTTAATTTAGGTACATATGTTAACCTAACAAAATAGGTTCAAGTATGATCTTATTGACAACATGTGTTTTACAAGGGTTATGTTTTAACTGAAATTGGGCATTTTTGTTCTAATGAATTTTTAGAACGAATATAGAGAATATTCCTATATTAAGGCATTGTTGTAATGTTATATTAGGATTCTCTTAGTAGGTTTACGTGATTCTGTACTTGAATTCAATTATGTTTCAATATGGAATGTAAATGGTTATAGATCAATTTCAATTTTCCATGATGTGAGTGTTGTATTCTTCGTGCATGATGTGTCTTCTTGCGCATATTGTGATATTAGGTACTAGAAGAACTAGGAGGAAAATAGAGGCCGAGGTATGAGTTAGTTGTATATGTTTACTAATGTTTTGATGTGTGTGTATATTCTGATTATACCCTGATTGCACCATATGGGCTCATGTTTCTTTGTATTCTATTTATGGTATCTTTGTAATCATTTTTGGTTCTAGTGTGTGAAACTAGATTTGGGATTACCTCTTTTTATACCTTTTTGATGTATGTCAGATTTGTGAGCCTAAGAGAGGTTAAATAGGTGCATCTTAGGGGAGTGGATTACAATAGGATTTCAGGGCTCAAAAGGGGGCCAGTACTAGGGTAACCTATCATAAGTTTATTTAATAAGTGATAACCTAATAATAAAACTTGGGGATAACATTAAACATAAGATTGATCATTGAACCCTCACACATACCTTGAGTGCTTCTATAGGATAAGGATGGGAATGAGATTATACCTAGAGATTAGGTATGATTAGAATTCCTCATCTTCATGAGAGGGTATTCTGGTTCCACATGGATCATGTTCAGGGTCTGAGGTCCAAAGTGGCTAGTTCTAGGGTAACTCAACTTGATAGATGCTTGAGGTTCTAGGGTCTAGAGACCAGTCCAGGGTAACTCAAGTAGTTTTCCATGTGATGACACTCCTATAGTATGTAGCCTAAGTCTCCTCCATAGTTATTCTTCATATATCAAATGCCTCTAGATTAGTGAGTCTTACCTATCACTGTCATTTGTACACGTTGAGTTAGAGAGCTTTCAAGATCCTTTTTCTTAGAGGTTTTACCTTTCTTTTGTATTGGTTATCTGAGTGGGGTTTGTTGTTATCTCCTCAGCATGGTGGGGTAGGCCTTTGTGGTTCTACATGGATGGGTGGTAGCACTTGATTCTTTACCATTTGAGATTTGATGTCCTGGTGCTGGTGCTTGATGGTGATTCTGTAGTTGGATTCCTTATGATGCTTCACTGACGTTTCTTTTATTATCTTCATTATTATGCAATCATGTATTAGAGTATCGCATGCGATACCTAATTTGGACATTGTATTAGTATTGTTAGAGTGATTACCACATACCCTGCGACATGTGCAGTGGATGTGAGTTTATTTATATTTCATGGATGTCCATGAGGTTTGTAATTTTATGATGTATGATTTAATTGTAATATTTATGTTATGGAATCTTTTGTTGATGTTATTTTAGTTATGTATTAGTCTTAAGTAATTCTACGTCATGGGACCCTCAAGTTTTGTAATATGTGATGGTTGTTGGTTTAATGTGAGTAAATGGTAATTGCTTCTACACTAATGTTTATCTTGTGTGTTAACTCTAGAAAAAATAAATTTATTCACTAAACTTAGTAGCATGTTTTAGGTTAATCTCTCTTGGGTTCCTTGGTGGGGCATTACATTCCCCAAAGTCCTATTCACTACCTCTATCTGACCATCAGTCTGTGGATTATGTGATGAAATAAAATTCAAATATGTCTTTAAATTATTCCACAAAGTGCACCAAAAGTATCCAACAAACTTAGTGTCTTGATCTGAAAATATGCTCTTTGGAAAACCATGTAGTCTCACCACTTCTTTGAAACACAATTCTGCTACATGAACAACATCATTAGTCTTCTTTTAGGGAATAAAATCTGCCATCTTTGAAAACCTGTCAACCACCACAAAAATTAAATCATGTCCCCATTGAGTCCTTGGTAAACTAAGAACAAAGTATGTGTACTGATATCCTCCCAAGGCTTCTTGGGTATAGGTAATGGTTGATACAACCAAGCTGTATTCTTCTTTTCTCCTTTTTTAATTTGACATACTCTGCAACTCTATACAAAATTCTTGGTACAAAATTCTTGACATCTTGTTGCAACTGTGGCTAGTACTAATTCTCACTAACTAGAGCAAGGGTTTTATCATGACCAAAATATCCATCCAATCCTCTGCTATGCTTCTCCTTGATGAGATTCTCCCTCATAGAACTTTATGAAATGCACAACATACTCCCTCTAAATAACATAACATCTTGGATGATAAAATCCAACCAATTCATTCTGTCTAGAGTAACAAATTTTGTACAAGCTTCCCAAAAATTAGGATCCCCTAAATACAAACCCTTGAGTTCCTTGAACCTAATTGTTGGAGATTTTCCAGCAAGATAGTGTTGACTGTATGTTTGTCATTAATGAAAATATATGGTAAGCAGTGTGTGTTGAAGTTATATGAAGAGATCCTTGAGTATATTTTTCCTACATATGTTATTATCATGATATCATAGCTGCAGAGGTTGATTCTAAGTACAGATAGTTGTGCAGTTGTTTGTATCAGTAGTGTTCCTAATAGTATTACAAAAAGAGTTTTGTATGTGATTATAAGTGTGGTTATGTTAGAGCCTTGCACATTTATATTTATGTTGTAGACATGTTTGAGAAGCTATGTTCATGGATGCAGAGTTAGTTGTGCAGTTACAGTTGACTTATGATGTTTGCATTTTCCAGTTACAGTTTCCTAAGATTGTTTATTGGAGCCGACAGTGTTCATAGTGTTTTAGCAGTTGTGCTTATCATTTTGATATGCATTTTTGGTTTCATGTTTGGATAAGAGTTATGAATGTTTGGTTAATAGTGCATAACATATTTCAGCTTGAGAGTAAACTTTTAGTTAATTTGGGTGGAGCTAATAGTGTGAAGCATTGCGTCTACCCATCTTGAGTTGTACGGTCCCTTTTGTGTTGCGTGCTTGATTTTTCCATTGGAGATGTTATTGGAGAGTTGTATTATTTCTCTATTATGATTTCAAGAAGCTTCTAACAGTCTGACTTGATTATATCTTATGGAGAAAAGGATACTTATAGTCAGTCATTTGTGATCACTAAGTATGGCAGATAGTTGAAGAAGAATAGAGTAGAGAAGAAGGTGTGAACTATTGAGACATCAGTAGAAGGTCTATGTGACAAAGAAGAGAGTATTCTATTCATTGGAACTGATCAAGATAGCAGGTCTAACTCACAGTTCACCAAGGTCTAGATATAGGTATATCTATTGTGCAGAAGGTTGCAACCTTCACCATTTGAGCATTGAGCTCTTGGAAAGTGAGTCCTCACCCCTAATAAGGTTATTTGTAAAAGACTCCTAGTAGGGTCCAGCCTTTGACTAGGTCACTATACTTATTACATTGTAAAGATAAACTCCTAACAAGGTTGTAAGATCTTCTAACAAGGATCATTATACTCTAGTGTAGTTTATAGTGGGTGCTAATTCCCACTAGGGTTTTCACCTGTTTTGGTTTCCCCGTAACCAAAATTGTGGTTTTGTGTTATGTGTTATCTTATTTTGTATATTCTTAATGTTCTTTTGTAATTAATTGGATAAAGAATTGAATCTTGTAGATAATTAATTCACCCCCCCTCTTAGTTATCTCTTGGGACTATTCCTAACAATTGGTATCAGAGCCAAGTGCCTCAGAGAGAAGTTTAACATCTTGAGGTTGATCAGATGACATCCTTTAGAAAAGAGAGTTCTAAGTTTGATAGTTGGTTATGGCACAAAAGACTATGTCACATCAATTTTGACAATATAGTAAAGATAAGAAATGTAAAGATAGTAAGAGACCTCCCTAGTATTGCAAAACTAGTTGCTACAATATGCACGGAATGTGTGATGGGAAAGCATGTAAGGAATTCATTCAGAAGAAAGTAGAATTTAGAAAAAAAAATTTAGATCTAGTGCGTACAAACTTATGTTGACCAACTCAAACAAGATCATACTATGGTGAAAGGTACTTTATTTTTTTTGTTGATGATTATTCTAGAATGATGTGGGTTGCATTCTTAAGAGATAAATCTGAAGCATTTGAAAAATTCAAAATATTCAAATCTAAAGATGAAAATGAGTCTGGTTTAAAGATAAAATGTCTAAGATAAGATAGAGGAGGAGTATTCACCTTTGAAAAATTTTATGGGTATTGAAAAGAACATGGGTTAAAGAAACAACTAAGTGAACCTAGAACCCCTTAGCAGAATGGAAGTGCAAAAAGGAGAAATATGATCATACTTGGCACAACACGAACTATCATGATAGAAGAAAAAGTTACACACACCTATTGGAGAGATGTAGTAAATAAAATAGTCTATACTATCAATAGAATTCAATTAAGGCTAGGCATAGACAAGACATCTTATGAGCTATGGTTTGGGAATGTACCTATAATAAAATACTTCAGAATCTTTGGAAGCAAGTGCTACATCAAGAGAGATAATGGTGTTGGCAAGTTTGATGAAAGAAGCGATGAAGGTATTTTAATTGGTTACTCTACTAAAAGAAAAGCTTATAGATGTTGTAACCTGAGATTGAAGAAGATCATTGAAAGTGCACATGTGAAGATTGATGAGAAGTTTATGATTCAAGAGAGATAATATGAGTTTGAACCTATGATTGAAGAAGAACCTAGACCTATCAGTAGAGAAACCATTGTTGAAGAAATGTTTGACATCATTGATGTATTATTTAATGACCCTGAAACAAGTGAAGAAGAATCAAAGAAGAAAAATCAGAGAGTCACACCTAATGTTCCAAAACTCACATCTAGATACCACTAAAAACAATATATCATTGGAGATCAGAACAAGAAATTCATGACAAGATCAAAAGCAAAAGGTTCAACAATTGATGAAGCAATATGTTTACTCTCACAAATTGAACCCTTAAGTGTTGAAGATGCATGTAATGATTCAGATTGGCATGAAGAAATGAAAGAAGAGATAGATCAGATAGTTAAGAATGATACATGGGAAGTGGTCCCTATACCTAGTGATAAGAATGTGATCAGAACCAAGTGGATATTTAGAAACAAGATGAATGAAGATGGTACAATAGTAAGAAACAAAGAAAGACTAGTATGTAAAAGATATGTGCAGAGAGAAGGAATTAATTACTCTGATGCATTTTCCCCTATAAGAAGATTGGAAGCCATTAAGTTATTTCTAGACTATGCTACATTCAAAGACTTTAAGGTATTTTAGATGGATGTCAAGTTATCATTCCTGAATGGAGAGTTGAAGGAAGAAGTATACATAAAGTAGCCTAAAGGATTTAGCTTGTCAGACAAACCTAATATGGTATGTAGACTAAAGAAAGCCCTTTATGGACTTAAGAGAGCCCCTAGAGCATGGTATGAAAGACTAGATGGTTACTTTACTAAGATTGGATTCAAGAAAGGAGCAACAGATTGTAACTTATTCATTAAGAGAGACACCTGAAGGATTATTACTAGTTGCTATTTTTGTTGATGACATTATTTTTGGTGGTAATGACAAGCTTAGTGCAGATTTTGCTAAAGAAATGAAGAGTGAATTTGAGATGAGCATGATTGGACCTATCAAGTACTTTTTGGGATTAAATGTGAAGTAGAAAGACAAAGGTATTTTCATTAATCAGTCTAAGTATGTAAAAGAGATATTGAAGAAGTTCAATATGGATGATTACAAGCCAGTAAGCACCCCTATGATAACAGGAAGCAAGATTTCAAAGGATGATGATTCTACAGTAGTTGACAAGAATCTATATAAGTCTATGATTGGTAAACTCATATATCTTTCTCAATCTAGACCAGATATTTCTAATGCACTTGGTATTGTTGGAATATTTGTAGCTAAACATAAAAAAATTCATCTTATGGAAATAAAGAGGATATTTAGATATTTGAAAGGAACTATAGAATGCGGTTTTTGGTATCCTAACTCGGAGAATGTAGAACTTCATGTGTATACAGATGTAGATTGGGCAGGTAGCATTGCTGATAGAAAGAGCACCTCAAGAGGAGTAGTATTTCTTGGAGATAGACTTGTTACTTGGACAAGAAAGAAGAAGAATTGTATTTCTCAATCAATAGAAGAAGAAAAGTATGTGGCAGTAGCATTAAATTGTTCTACAATTGTGTGGATCAAGAAGATGATAAAATATTCTGGAATCTAGATTGATTATCCTATTATTATTCATTGTGACAACACTAACACTATCAATATGTCAAAGAAACCTATGATGCATGCAAAGACAAAACAAATTGAAATAAAATATCACTTCCTCAGAGAACAAGTTGGAGAGAAAGTAAAATTGAACTGTGTGAATACAAAAGAACTATTAGAAGACATTTTTACAAAGCCTTTGTTGAAGGATACATTTGAGTATCTCAAAGAGAAGCTAGGAGTATTCCCTTTCCTATCTATCTTATTAGAGGTTGTAGTAATGCATTAGTCCTCAATGACTGATAAATTGTTGACTACTTTACTTCAGGAGTAGTACCTATGCTTATTTTTATTGGCACCCTTTCCCATTGATGTCAAAGGGGGAGTATATATATATTCATGAAAAACAAGGAGTATGAAGGAAGGGGGAGTATATAGTCAGGTAATGTAGCTCAGCAGATATTCAGAGCATTCAACAGTTGGAGGATTCATCCTTGGGGGAGTTATATTCAAGAAATGGAGAATGTTATAATAATATTATACTTTTGGATTGGTGGTCTTTTTCATTTCATATGTTGCCATCAATGCCAAAGGGGGAGATTGTTGGAGATTTTCCAATAAGCCAATGTTGACTGTATATTTGTCATTGATGACAACATATGCTAAGTAGTTTGCATTGAATTTATATGCAGAGATCCTTGAGCATATGTTGGCTACATATGTTATCAACATGATATCATAGGTGCATAGGTTGATTCTAAGTACAGACAGTTGTGCAGTTGTTTATATTAGTAGTGTTCCTGAAAGTGTTACAGGAAGAGTTATGTATGTGATTATCAGTATGGTTATGATGGAGCCTTGCACATTTATATCTATGTTGTAGACATGTTTTTGATGCTATGTTCATGGATGCAGAGCTAGTTGTGCAGTTACAGTTAAGTTATGATGTTTTCATTTTCTAGTTATAGTTTCTTGAGATTATTTATTGGATTTGACATTGTTTAGATTGTTTCAGCAGTTGTGCCTATCATTATGATATGCATGTTTGTTTTCATTTATGGTTATGAGTTAAGAATTTTTGGTTGAGAGTGCATAATTTATTTCAGCTTGTAAGTAAAGTTTTAGTTAATTTGGTAGAGCCGACAGTGTGAAGCGATGTGTCTACTCATATTGAGTTACGTGGTCCTTTTTGTGTTGCGTGCTTGGTTTAGCCATTAGAGATGTTGTTGGAGAGTTGTAGTGTTTCTCTAATATGATTTCAATAAGGTTCTAATAGGCTAGCTTGATTATATCTTTTGGAGAAGTCTACTTATAGCCAGTCAATTGTGATTGCTAAGTGTCATTGAGCAAGCAAAGAAGAAGACGTGAATATACTTAGACAATATAGTTGATTCAATCATCACTTGAAAATCTATGTGAAGAAGCAAAGAGTGTATGATATTAATTAGAACTTATCAAGATAGTAGGTCTACTTTCTAGTTCACCAAGATCTAGATATAGTGTCTATATGTTGTGCAGAAGGTTGCCACCTTCACCATTTGAGTAGTGTGCTCCTAGACAGTGTGTCCTCACCCCTAACAAGGTTATTTATAAAAGACTCCTAATAGGGTCTGACCTTTGACCAGGTCACTGTACTTCATGCATTATAAAGATCAACTCCTAATAGTGTTGTAAGATCTTCTAACAAGGATCATTATACTCTAGTGCAGTTTATAGTGGGTGCTAATTCCCACTAGGGTTTTTACCTATTTGGGTTTCCCCGTAACCAAAATTGTGGTGTTGTGTTAAATGTTATCTTATTGTGTATGTGCTTAATGTTATTCTGTACTTAATTAGATAAAGAATTGCATCTTGTAGATAACTGATTCCCCCCCTCTCATTTATCTCTTGGGACTATTCCTAACACTTATATGTTATTTCTATCTTTATCAAAAATATTTCCCACATATCTATTAGCCAAATTATCTTTTATTATCTCCTTTAATTGATCATCATGCTTAATACCACCTTTCCAAATAACAATTATTTTTCTCATTACAGTCAGGTTGGTAATACAATCTACCACTTTATTCATTTCATAGTATGCATGGGAAATAAAAACCTTTTCAAAAGTACTGACGATGATCACAACCTCCTTAATGATAGGATCAATCTTCCATGAGGCCTTACTATTGCGAAGTAATTACATGATTATATTATTAGAGCCACCTTCTACACAAAGGTTGCAACACTTGAGGTGTTTCAAAAGTTTGATGACTTAGAGGGCACTAATCACCTTAGCTACATGACTGGTCTTCACACCCAAAGGGATAGCAAGAAATCCAACACAATTCTCATACATGTCTCTAACCACCCCTCCACAATGAACTTGACCCAAATTACCTTTTGTAGCACTATCAAAGTTTTCCTTAAGCTAGCATTTAGGAGGAGAGGAAAAAGCCAGGCCATTCTTATAAATGTTTTTGTTACCCTTGAGATTTGGATCACATAACAAGGAGTTAGGATCATATCCATCCTCATCAAAATTATCATGTTTTTTAATTGAAACATAATTCTCTTTAATAGCCCTGATAGGCTTTCTGGAAATATCCATGATAAAGCCACTCTATCAATGAAAAGTATGTTATTGTGTTCCTTCCAAATATTATAGAAGACATGGGGAGAAACCAATGACCAAACCCTCTTCAAATGCAAATTGGAATTAAAAAAAACCCATTGAGAAATGAAGTCCATGATATTCCCAAGAAACACCCAAAAAAGGTTCCATCCATCAAGGATGTGACTTCACACCTCTAAGGAAAAAGGGCATTAGAAATAAAGGTGGTAAATAGACTCCAAATCATTCTTGCAAAGAAAGCATTTGTTAATTAAGAAAAAACCCCTCCTCCAAAAATTATCAATTGTTAGTATTTTATTTTGAATAAGAAACCATTAAAAGATCTCAATTTTATGAATGAGGCCTTTGATCTAGAAAGATTCCCAGTATGGATTATCCCCATCAAAAGGATAGATAATAGAAAACTCTGGAGAGCTATTTAATTCCCATTGGGTTTATAAGCCCAAATCAAAGAGTCAGTCTGGCCTTCTCTAATAATGCTAGAATTGAGGGTGATTAAATAATCTTTAAGAAGTTTGGTTCTAAAGAACATAAATTGACCCAAGACCCATTATTCTAGTAGTCAGTAACCCACTCCCCAAAATAAGACTTAAAACTATGAATAATGTTCCTTTCTTGATGACTAGATCCTAGGTGATATCCCTACACCCAAAAGTCATCCCAAAACCTAATTTTTTGCCATTACCCACCTCTTCCCTTTTGTTGCAACTTCCTTAAGTTCCTAAACAAAATTCTATATGAAAGATCTAGTTATGGCAATAGGAGTGTTGAGAGTTTACTCAAGGGAAGGAGCATTAAAAATATGCTTTCTTTTCTAAATGAGGTTCCACTCCTGCTCTTCTCCATACATCCTCCAGATTTGTTTAGCCAAAAGGGCTCTATTGAGAAATCTGAATGGTTTGATCCTGAGCCCCCCTTGATTTTTATGTTTACAAAGCTAGTCCCAAGATACCAAAGGAAATATCTATCTTCAATGCATTCTAGGCCAGATAAATATCTTCTGAATTCTTTCCATTAGTTATACAAACTTAGATGAGATTTTAAATAAACTTATAGCATAGATTGAAAGATTTTATAGACAACTTTTAAGAAGCACTTTACCTACCTGACTCAAAATATTATCCTTCCAACCCACCAATTTATTATTTAATTTATCAATCATAGTGTTCCAAAATGATTTTGGGGGTATAAACCCTAGGGAAAGTCCCAAATAAAATCTAAGAAGAGTAGAAATGACACATCTTATAATTTTTAAAATCTTCACTTGTCTTTCCTCTAGAGTATTGACAAAGAAAAGAGAACTTTTACCCCCTTTTATTAATTGTTTTTAAGCACTTGTGTAGAGGTCAAAGGAAACCTTAATATGTCTCACATCTTTAATAGAAGCCTGCCCCATGAGAATGGTATCATCCAAAAATTGCTCATAGGAGAAATTTTTTGGGTGAGATAAAGGCTTCAAACCTTGAATAGTACCAGCTCTATTAAGACTAACAAAGTGTCTCCCAAGGCATTCTACCATTATTGAAAAAAGAATATGGAAAATGGGGTCCCCTTACCTAAGCCCCCCAGATGGTTTGAAAAAGTTAGAAGATGGACCATTAACCATCATAACAGAAGAAGAAGTGGAGTAAGTTGGTTGATCATTTGGATAGGTTTGTTTCCAAATCCAAAAGTCCTCAGAATCTTCAAAATAAAATCCCATTCAACTCTACCATAGGTTTTGGAAAAATCCACTTTCATGAGTAAACATTGCTTAGAAGATCTAACTAAAGAATGGATGTTTTTATGCACCACAATGATGGAATTAAAAATTTTCCTTCTTGGAAAAAATCCATTTTACTAGGGAGGAATAAGATCTGGCAGAAAATACAATAACCAAGAAGTAAGCACCTTAGAGATAATTTTGTACAAATAATTACATAATATGATAGGACTAAAGGAATCCAATGTATTAGCCCAAGCCTTCTTTGGAATCAACACAATAAAGGTGGCATTAATTTATTTTAGAATTCTACAATCCCAAAGGAAATACTTCATTGCATCAGAAATAGCCTTACCTGAATATGCCACATCTTATGGAAAAAGACATTGGGAACCTATTTGGGCTGGCACCTTATCCCCTTAAAAGGAAAAAAATAGAATCTATGACTTCATTAGAAGAAGGAATGGCTTCAAGAATGTAGTTTTGAGTTTTAGTGATAATAGGCAGCATAGCAGAAAGAACCACTTCTTGATTCTCCAAATTTAGGGCACAATCAACAGAAAGAAGTGAGGAGAAAAATCTAACCATTTCACTTGTAATATTCTCATCCTTTTTGAGTCTTCCTCCAGTAGTAGAGAAAGAGGAAATCCAATTGGTAGCTCTATGTTTTTAGCATAATCAAATGAAAATAATTACTATTTTTGTCTCCCTCCTTCAGCCAAATGGATCTTGACCACTACCTCCAATATGTTTCCTCCTTCAAAATAATGTCATTATTGTTAGCCAAAATCTCATTTTCTTTGTCAATGAAGAGTGGAGAATAGCCCTCCTCCTAGATTTTGTCTTGAATATCTTTAAGATCTAATTGAATTATAGATTTGGAATTGAAAATATCCCCAAAAGACTCCTTATTCCATTTCTTAATATAGTCTTCAACATTCCTTAATGTTTTAGTAACCTTAAATATAGAAGTACCATCCACCTATATATCCCACTATGTTTTGAAGAGTTCTTAAAAGTGGGGTTGATGGAACCATATTTTTTGAAATCTTAAGGGGAATTTTATTTTTCCAGTAAAAAGGATCAGCCATAAAAAATAATGGAGAAATGATCAAAAAAAATCTTTTTAGAGGAGGAGAGAGAGAAGAAATACCTTTGTAACCAATCATAAGAAATCATGGCTTGGTCCAATCTAACCTAAATCGCATCTTCTCCCACTCTACTATTCAACCAAGTAAACTTTATCCCTTGGAGATCAACATCCATAAGAGCTTTCTGATTTATAAACTCCATGAGATCTAGTCTTCCATGTAACTAATTCTGGACTCCTCCAACCTTCTCATAATCTATTAAAGGGACATTAAATTCACACATGAACAACCACCTAATACCTAGAAAAGAAACTCCTACTTAGAGAAACTTTATCCCAAAATTTATTTTTTATCGACTTATTTTAGGAGCAGGGTGACCCCACAATAGTGGGTTATACTTGTTTAGACATGATGATTTTTCTTGAAATAATTTTTTTTAAAAAAAATATGATGATTTAAGCCTTGAGAGGTCCCATTTGAATGAATTAATTAAAAATGGTTAGATCAAAGCCTCTTAGATTAAAAAAATATTGATATAACATCTATACTCCTCATTCATACCTACAATTGAATCTCATTCGCAACTATTAGAATGCTAACAAAAAATCCCTTTAAATTTATCTTTTGCAAGATCAAATGAATCCATTTGACAAACCTATCTATGTAGTAAGGTACTATTGAGAAAAATATTTCCAATGATTATAATGTTAATATATATTAAGTTCATTATGACTTTGTATTTTTAGTTTTACTAAACATAGATATTTCACCATATGTCTACCTCTATGTTTGACACTTATGAAAAAATAGTAAATAAGAGAAAAAAATTCTAAAAAATATCTATAGCCTAAGTATTGAAGTTATCTTTCTATCAAAAAAAATAAAATTGGACAAATAAATGACAAGTTATAAGCAATGTAGTCAAGGTATGTCAAAATTACAGTTTAGTCAACTTCAAATGTTAATAAAATATGAAATCATTGTGATAATATTATCAAACCAATTGTATTCCCTATGTATGGATGTTACTATATCATCTTAAAATAGAATCACTTCCATCTTGATAGGTTTAGCACCCTCTTTTAGTGCATTTATCATGATAGACTTGCATTTAGGATGCATTGGCACTCAATTCCTTCATTCTAGGTGAAATTAGGGTTACGATCCTGAGGATTCTCCTTGATTTCCCTTCCCTATGGCTCTATTTTATAGGTAGGATATAGGAATAGGTCCTCATAGCCTTCATTATGTTCATCATAGGCCCTTGTGTCCTTTTTTGGCACTCGGACCTATTTTGTCATCATTTCCAAGTCTCTGGGCATCCATGAGACCTCGTGTTCTCTACACTAACTAGATTTGGACCCCTAGGTCAAGGTCAAGGTTGAATTTGACCTAAGTCAAGGTCAAGGTAAACTTTGACCTAGGTTAAATTTGAGGTCATCCTTGACCCTTGTTAGGATTTGATCCCCCTTTTTAAACTTTTGGTCTCGAAGGACCTCGAAATCAATGTCAGGTTTCCGGATCCAAATGCGAAAGGGTTTTAATTTGAAATTCATTTAATTATTTTTCCAGCCTTAGTTGGTTATTGTGATTGGACCATAGTTTGAGGTGAAATTTGAATTATGGGCCCTTACATTTCCCGAGGAGCCTCACCTTGAAATATCTATATAAGGACTCTCTTGTGCCTTCATTTTCACACAACATCAAGTATCCATCAAGTAGAGACACAATCAATTCAAGCAAGCAAGTGATGGTGAAGTAAAGATGAAATATTGCAAGAGGATGATATAGAAGATCAATTTCTTGTTGATATCAAGCATTTTTGTGGACAAGCCATTGTGGAAATTCTTTGCAGCAAGAAAGATTCCTTCTTCCTTGATCCACCATTTTCAATATTCAATCATTCAAAGATAAAATCATGGGGTAGAAATTAAGGATTGTGAGTTTGATAAGAGCACTTTATCCTTGGGGGCTTGGTATGCTTTCTTATCATATTCAAATATACACATTTATTTCTCATAGCCATTCATGCTAGGGTTTTAATCTAGAGGATTAGATCTTGGCATTGCACATTCTATTGAAGCTTTTCCTTGCAGGACCAAACTTGAATCAATAGATGGGCTTGATTCTCAGGGTAGGCACTCAAGTTTGACAAGAAAAAAGTCCAATTGATGAGGATTGAAAAGAATCCTCCTTCTTCTTTGAGCTCCACATCACTTAGCTAGGTATTGCCTTATCTACACACTCAACACACCTCATGATAAACAATAGGCCTACAGATAGATTACTATGGAATAGTCTTCAAACCCCTATAGGTATCATGTACCTTAATGAAACCAAGATCTCATGAAATAGCCCTACTTGCATAGAATGGGTATGAAAACCAGAGATTTATTATAACAACATGAAATGGAAAGGGTGGAAATGAAAGTAAATGATTTAAAGATAGGTTGAAAGGATCGCTGAGATTCCCTAAGTCCCTCATAGACTAGTGCCTTGTCCAATGGGCCACAGAGTCAAATACCCTATTGCAATAGATAGCTATGAAACAAGAAGAAAGAATACTCAATGTGTTGATGCCTAACATCAATCACACACCATGACCAAACCTCACTTCAACAACCCACCTGTGTATTCAAGTATGTTATTACCCATCCAAAGGATTTTAACCCTCCCCTTAGAAGAGACCTATGAATAGATAATACATTAACCAGCATCCACTAGAAGACAAGCATGACATATCTTTAACACCTCAGCTCATACATACATGAAAACTAATCCTAAACCAATTATCTCTGTGAAGACAACTCCATTTGCAAACACATAGGAAATGCAAGTAGAAAAATCAAACACCCTTGATGTATGATTAATGAATTCAAGATTCAAATGGAGATATCTTGGTAACAGTAAGAATATACTGAATCCTCATACATAAGACAAATCAAATACAATACATATCATATTCTCTGAGCCAAAAACCAAAAAAAGAACACCCAATATGTAGAGAAGTAGAGAAAATCTACAGGAAAAGGACCCTTCATGGAAACAAAAAGGAACCCTTAAGAACCAAGATTTCAGAACCCTTACAAAGTCAAAACTTGAACCATTTATACCACTAACTGCCTTGGAATCCCAAAAGAATTTAGGATGCAACAAGCCTCAGACAGCTAGGGTTAGGGTTTCAATAACTACACCAACCCTAATTACAACAAAAATTACTGTAGGGGCAGGAAACCAAGCAATCTTAGAGAAACACATCTAGAAAGATCTGCAATCATGAAAATCTATGCGATCAGGATAGAGAACCAAGAAAATAGCCATAAAAACTAGTTTTTCCGGCCACCTACAGCACAAAACCATCCCTCATAGTACAACCAAACATCCTACAACAATTGATCATGGCAACCTGGACCACACTGCAACCATCGACAAAACCAAACAAATCAAATCCGGCCATGAAAGCATTCAATTCTTTTCCTTTCTGTCACTGAGAAACCCTTTACAAATTTGAATTTCAAATCAAATGGTCAGTTCCAAGCACCAGCAAAAAATCGGTGGTCGACATTTGAAATCAGATCAACTTTATATCGCGACCATTAGATCTCTCTTTTTCGCGGTCTTTATGTCCTTAACTCAACTAGATACCCTGGGTTTACCTCTAGCGAACATGCGACAAGGCATTTTCCTATTTTTGCAATGAAATACTAACTCACTGCTTAACCCCGTGAACTAGCGAACAAAGGAAAACAACTTACCCCGGTTACATTTGGCGAATTGGCGACAAAAGGCTTTCGCCAGTTCGCAGAGCATTTTTTACCTTCACCAATTCATTTAGCGAAAATGCGAATGCTTGTTTTCCAGATCGCTCAAACATTTAGAGTACTACCACCTTTCCATGTGAATAAGTGAAACCCTTATAACATATTAGAACCACCAAACACTTTATCAGGACTGCCAAAAGACTGAGGAAATTATACTGGGCCCACATCAAGAAGATCGACAGTTGTCTCATCTTTGCATAGACCTCCAAGATTCCTCTAGACCATAAGACAACTGTCAATCTTAGAAACTTTCCCCACACTGAAAATCCTCTAACACCGAAAGAGATCAATGGCTATCTTATGATCACAAGTGTCAAAAAAAATCCATTAGATTACACACCGACCGTCGATGCTCTATCACTATCAGAACCCACTGAACCTTGAAAGACCTGGCCCAACTGACAACATGCCTAGTCACACTACGTGGACCAATCAAATTATAAAAAGTTAGCAAACTTGACATGTGGACCCACCACACTTTATCCCCTCTGAGAAAGGTAGAATCGATGGATGGTGCATGATCTAAAGCCTCTGACACATCCCATAAGATCATGCACCTGTCATTGATTTTATGACAGTGTCAGGACCCTTTGACGCATCTGGAGACTAGGTCCCACTGACAACTACCAACATGTTAATACATGGGCCAATAAGATACCACCATTTGTGTATATGTGTCAATAGACCCACCTACAAAGAAAGGCTATGTCATGGAAATGGATCAATGGTCGTCACAAAAGTGCAAGCCTCTGACAAAACCCTTGTGCTTTCACGACAACCATTGGATCAAGATGGTGTCAGAAGGCTAGGCCCAGGAAAATATAAGCCAAAACATTGGAAAAATTAATCGCATGATTTAGGCTTAGGGAAAAAATTAGGTGCAGATGACTTAGGAAAATTAAAGGCTATCGGGGGTATAAAACCTTTAGTCACAAGATAGCGTAACATGAAAAAAGTTCATGCGATCATGCGAAAAAGGGGATAATGATTAAGCACATGTGAATTAGGACCTTTAAGTGACCCAAAAAGTTAACTTGAAATTAGAACAAGGCTAGGGTAATACAAAGGTTTTTATGCAATGACTAGTTTTTCAAAAATTTGAACTAAGGGTTTATGCTAGTGACCTAAAAACAACTGCAGAGACCAGGGGGAAATTGCTATAGCCATGAAATTTTTTTCATATGTTAACAATGGCTCTATTTGGGGATGTATGCCTCCTATAGGCATAGCAAGAATTCAAAAATCACTAGGAGAGCAGACCACCCATAGGACAAAACATAGGGACCTCAAAAATTAGGAACCGAACTAGGGAAAGAAACACACAATAGGAAAATGAAGTATTTATAGAATTTACAATATTTACAGAAGGCTCAAGGCCCCAAAACTTTTGATCAATTTTTGCCTCTATCAAACAAATAGTTTTCATCTCCATTCAGCAGAGGAAAACTAAAATTACATTTTTCATCCAACCTGCCAAAAACATTGTGATCCATATTCAATACACTATATAAAAAATGATCACCAAACTCACCATCACTCAGCAAGATAGGGCCATCAAACTGCCATAGATGTTGATCATTTTGTGACATCAAAATGTCACACTCTTCACTTTCACTATCATTCTAAAAAATGAAACACTCCTTCTCAATCTCATGGATGAACACATCAACATATTGGTTATTAGTCTGCAATGAGGAATAAACCCTTTCTATCTCTTTGCTTTGCAAACTAATATAGTACTCCTCAAGACAAAAATATGATTGCATGAAAATGGAAACAACTTGCTGATCAAAAATCACATTAGCATCTTCTGGAAAGGAACAAGCACTATCAATCAATGACTCATTAGTCATTTGCAAATCTGAGAAAACCCTTTCAGATTTACCATATTCTCCAGCATCAAAATGTAAACAAGAACCACTGACATTAGGCTCTTGAAAAATTGAATCCACACTAGTACACACATGATCATACTCATCAAACATTACATTATCAAATTCATTATAATGATATGTACTATCCACTTGCATATCAAAAATGGGAGAAAGGACCTCAATAGAAGTTTCACACATCATGCCATCATTTATTCTTTCTTCATCAAAAATAATATCTACCAGGCATGGAATTTTGGAAACATATTTGGGAGTGCACCTCTAAAATTCTACATCCAAGAGCTCTGAAATTTGCTCACTACTTAGTAAGTATTGAACTTCACATTCTTTCTCATTGGTCTCACAACAAATGCTGCAAACATCTTCCTCATCTGAGATAGGAGATGAAATTTCTTGTGTCAGAATATCTTGTGTAAAGTCATCACTATAGGAACATTCACTGCAGGAACTTACACCTATTACAGATTCATCTTCTATCTCTTGATAATCACAAGTTCCATTATCAACATCATCATCACAAGATTCATCATCCACAAATGAAGCCATCCATTCTTTAACATTTTCTAGTGCTTCATTTCTAAAGCATGCAGACCAAATGACTGACTCAGGCATATCAAGTTCTAAAAACATTTCAGCATATTGGGAATCTTGAAGCGCAATACCCATAAGAAACTCATCACAAGCTACAAGAAATTTCTTATAGTATAAATGGGATGACTCCCCTTTTCTTTCTCCTATTGTACATCTTAAAATCTTTATGCAAGTCTGCTAGATTTTTTGACTCATCAAATAAATACCTCTTTCTCTATTAAAATTTCTAAGGTCTGAGAGGGAACTTTCAGACCTAGAAACATCATCTTGACTCATCAAGGCTGGAAACTCCATTTCAATATACTGAAAAAACAATGCAACTTGTTCTCATGACAACACTTCTATCCAAATTAATGCAACCACTAACCTTATTAAACCTCAACATATTTCTGATACTCTTTATAACAACCAAAGCTTCTATCCAGAAATATGACCTTAAACTTCAGAATTAATTTCCCCTTTTCAATGATGGCTTGTTCACCTAATTAGGGACTATTCTTACTTAATGAAATAGAATTACCTAGAGATGTTGTGAATGCTACAAAACATTGATCTAAAGTCTCCTCTAGATCACCTTTCAAACTTTGGTAGAGCCACCACCTCTTTGCAGAGGACAAATCTGAATCAGCTAAGAACCTTTCCCAACTCTAAACCTTCTTCAAAACCCACAATCACAAAACAACCTCACAGGATAACTACTTGTCAGGACTGCAAATATATCACACTTTGTTACAAACATTGACCAAACAGAGACTCAGAGTCACCACTCAATAGTTAGTGAGAAGATTTTACAAATGTGTTTTTATATCTGACTCTGTGATCATTTAACCAGACTTTGGGATGATCCAACCAAGCAAGGAAAGCTTTCTATCTTTTACTTCTTCCCCAGTAGAGTCACCAATTTGTTAGAGCTTTTCCTTGTAGAACCAAACTTGAATCAATAGATGGGCTTGATTCTCAGGGTAGGCACTCAAGTTTGACAAGAAAATAGTCCAATTGACGAGGATTGAAAGGAATCCTCCTTCTTCTTTGAGTTCCACATCACTGAGGCAGGTATTGCCTTATTTGCACACTCAAGACACCTCATGATAAACAATAGGCTTACAAATAGATTACTGTGGAATAGTCTTCAAACCCCTATAGGTATCTTGTACCTCAATGAAACCAAGATCTCATGCAATAGACCTACTTGCATAGAATGGCTATGAAAACCAGAGACCTATACTAACAACATGAAATGGAAAGGGTGGAAATGAAAGTAAATGATTTAAAGATAGGTTGAAAGGACCCCTGAGATGACCTAAGTCCCTCATAGACTAGTGCCTTGTCCAATGGGCCATAGAGTCAAATACCCTATTGCAATAGATAGCTATGAAACAAGAAGACAAAATATTCAATGTGTTGATGCCTAACATCAATCACACACCATGACCAAACCTCACTTCAACAACCCACCTGTGTATTCAAGTATGTTATTACCCATCCAAAGGATTTTAACCCTCCCCTTAGAAGAGACCTATGAATAGATAATACATTAACCAGCATCCATTGGAAGATAAGCATGACATATCTTTGACACCTCAGCTCATACATACATGAAAACTAATCTTAAACTAGTTATCTCTATGAAGACAAATCCATTTGCAAACACATAGGAAATGCAAGCAGAAAAATCAAACACCCTTGATGTATGATTAATGAATTCAAGACTCAAATGGAGATAGCTTGGTAACAGTAAGAATATACCAAATCCTCATACATAAGACAAATCAATTACAATACATATCATATTCTCTGAGCCAACAATCGAAAAAAGAACACCCAATATGTAGAGAAGTAGAGAAAATCTATAGGAAAAGGACACTTCATGGAAACAAAAAGGAACCCTTAGGAACCAGGATTTTAGAACCCTTTCAAAGTCAAAACTTGAACCATTTATACCACTAACTACCTTGGAATTGCAAAAGAATTTAGGATGCAACAAGCCTCAGACAGCTAGGGTTAGGGTTTCAATAGCTACACCAACCCTAATTACAAAAAAAATTACTGTAGGGGTAGGAAACCAAGCAATCTCAGAGAAACAGATCTAGAAAGATCCGCAATCATGAAAATCTATGAGATCAGGATAGAGAACCAAGAAAATAGCCATAAAAATTAGTATGTCCGGCCACTTGTAGCATAAAACCATCCCTCATAGTACAACAAAACATCCTGCAACAATTGATCATGGCAACCTGGACCACACTGCAACCATTGGCAAAACTAAACAAATCAAATCCGGTCATGAAAGCATTCAATTCTGGTCCTTTCTATCACTAAGAAACCCTCTGCAAATTTGAATTTGAAATCAAACGGTCAGTTCCAAGCGCCAGCAGCAAATTGGCATTCGACATTTGAAATTAGATCAACTTTATATCATGACCGTCGAATCTCTCTTTTTTGCGGTCTTCATGTCCTTAACTGAACTAGATACCTTAGGTTTACCTCTAGCGAAGATGTGACAAGGAATTTTCTTGTTCACGCAATGAAATACTAACTCACCACTTAACCCTGTGAACTGGCGAACAAAGGAAAACAACTTACCCCAGTTACATTTGGCGAACTGGTGACAAAAGGCTTTCGCTAGTTCGCAGAACATTTTTTACCTCCACCAATTCATTTAGTGACAATGTGAATGCTTGTTCACCAGATTGCTCAAACATTTAGAGTACTACCACCTTTCCACGTGAATAAGTGAAACCCTTATAACATATCGAAACTGCCAAACACTTTATTAGGACTACCAAAAGACTGAGGAAATTATACTAGGCCCACATCAAGAAGATTGACAGCTGTCTCATCTTTGCATAGACCTCCAAGATTCCTCAAGACCATAAGACAACTATCGATCTTAGAAACTTTCCCCACACTGACAACCCTCTATCACCAAAAGAGATCAACGACTATCTTATGATTGCAAGTGTTAGAAAAAACCCATCAGATTACACACCGACCGTTGATGCTTTGTCACTGTCAGAACCCACTGAACCTTGAAATACCTGACCCCATTGATAACATGCCCAGTCACACTACATGGACCAATCAAATTACAAAAAATCAGCACACCTAACATGTGGATCCACTGCACTTTATCCCCTCTGAGAAAGGTAGAATCGACGGACGGTGCATGATCTGAAGCCTCCGACACATCCCATAAGATCATGCACCCGTCATTGATTTTTTGACAGTGTCAGGACCCTCTGACACATCCAGAGACCAAGTCCCACTGACAACTACCAACATGTTAATACATGGGCCAATAAGATGCCACCATTTATGTATATGTGTCAACAGACCCACCTGCAAAGAAAGGCTATGTCATGGAAATAAATCAATGATTGTTGCAAAAGCGCAAGCCTCTGACAAAACCCTTGCACTTTTATGACAACTATTGGATCAAGATGGTGTCAGAAGGCCAGGATGAGGAAAATATAAGCCAAAACATAGGAAAAATTAATCGCATGACTTAGGCTTAGGGAAAAAATTAGGCGTAGAGGACTTAGGAAAATTAAAGGCCGCCGGGGGTATAAAACCTTTAGTCACAAGATCACGTAACATGAAAAAAGTTCACGCGATCATGTGACAAAGGGGATAAAAATTAAGCACATGTGAATGAGGACCTTTAAGTGACCCAAAAAGTTAACTTGAAATTAGAACAAGGCCAGGGTAATACAAAGGTTTTTATGCAACAGCTAGTTTTTCAAAAATTTGAACTAAGGGTTTATGCCAGTGACCTAAAAACAATTGCAGAGACCAGGGGGAAATTGCTACAGCCATGAAAATTTTTGCACATGTTAACACATTCAATACACACACACATTTTATTACATTCAGCTATTCATGGAGGTGAAGATAACCAAAATGGGGGTTTGACTAAGGAAAAACCCTATATAGACACCCCAAAAAACCATTTTAAGATATCTATAGTTGTTATTTCGAGAGTTGCAGAGAAGATCTGAATACCCTTTTCGTGAAACTTCTGGGATCCGTGAATAAAATTTTTGTCAGAGTAGTGCAGGTCAAGGATGACCTTCAGGGGTAAGATTTTACCCCGGGTTAAGATCTTACCCCTGTCCTTGGGTCAAGGATGACCTTCCTCAGAATTTAAAAGGCTTTCTGGGTTTTCTACATCTCTATTTTCTTGTCCCAGATCTAGTTGTAGATTTTCTCAAAAGAAAACACAGATTTCAGAAAATAGGTATTTCTAGATCAGTTTTACGAGGTATGTAGTTTATCCTATCTAATTTCAATCATTTCCAGATTTACATTGTTATCAATTCATATGTATTGTGGGGAATGTGGATTTAGGATCTCTATTAGGTACATTGTTAAAAACCCTTCCTATATCCTTATTTCCACCACTACATTTTGGTGAACCCATTTATGAAAACTATTTCTTTTTGGTGTTAGATTTGCATCTTGTGTTAGATCTTGTATGTTTATAAAAGTAGATTTCTTTTATGCTCTTGCATTTATATTTTAAAAATACAAAAACATGGAAAAATTCCTTTAAAAATACAAAAATATTTGCATCTTTCATGCTTGTAGAGTTACTTTGTGTTCAATGTGTATGATTCTCTATTTGAATACTTTCATGAGGCTTTTATTGTACAAGAGGATAGATCCCTTAATGAGGTAAATGGAAGTGAGGATGGAAATTGTTTGAATGAGATCTCTATTGATCCTATTCCTATTTCACTCTCCTCCACAACCTCTTCAATTGGAATTTACTATAGGGTGTGCATGGTTGCCTTCATGTTACACTATTTTCAACATTGATAAACCTAAAATGATATATCCTAAACCTTTGTTGATGGTAAAAGGATATCCTTGAATAACAATTGAGGGAAAACCTAAGGATCTTTTGGATTTCTTTGATAACACAGATTCCATTTCATATGCTTATCGCACATAGAATAATCCTCAGTCTAGTATTCTAATTTCTTTACCACCTTCTCAACATGTGCTTCCTTAAGCTCCTAGGTTTCCTTATACCTTTAAGGAGTATGACTTAGTTGACCAATTATGTGCTACTCCTGCTAAGATATCTTTATTGGAATTTCTTCAAACTTCCCTAACATATCACGACACATTGCAAATGGCTTTATACACTCTTCCTGCTGCACCTCCTAATCAAGAGAACATTCATTCTATTTTGGAGTGCATGCATAATATGCCTTCTGTACCTCCTATTATGTTTACTGATGATGATTTACCTTCTCTTGAGGTACAGAATCAATATGATGCTCTTATGGTCACTATTTCTATTAATCAGAGTATCATTCATAGAACACTAATTGATAATAGATTTGGGCTTAATGTTTGTAGCATGGATATGCTTAGGGAAATTAAGGATGATCTCACAACTATTCAACTTGATAATGTCCCTATATGTGGATTTGACAATATTGTAAAAATAAATTTGCGCATTATTACCTTACCTGTTAAAGTTGGTCCAGTTATTTGAAATACACCTATTCATGTTATACCTAGACCTCTCAATTATAACGTTCTTCTAGGTAGTCCTTGGTTACATACTATGCATGTAGTTCCTTCTTCCCTTCATCGCAAGGTTAGTTTCATTTATAATAACTTAATGTACATATTTCATGCAGATGATGTGCCGAATCCTTGCCTAAATATAGAATATGTTAAAGTCTTTGAGCCTCTTCAACCAAGCAAAGAGATTGAAAAACAACCTGAGATAAAACAACCTGAAGCTCCATCTTCTTCTTTGACTAAGAATGATTGGGGAACATTGGACTTTAATCCCACTTTCATTGGAGAATATAAGGTCTCTAATTTGGAATTTATGAAACAACAATGTGAATTTGAAAAATAGTTTTTTTATCCTTCCCCGCTTTCTAAGGAATTAGAAGTAACTTTGTTGCCACTTCGATTGAAGAAACAATTGAAACAATAAAACCTAATTGCTATAATATTGTGACATACACTGCTCCTTGGACTCCATCTGATATGGATGATAGATATGGTTTTGGTTATCATTTGCTTAAGAAGTCAGGTTTTAATGGGAAAGGATGTGGTAAATATGAGCAAGGTATACAAGTGCCTTTAGATAATGAAATTTTTTATCATACATATGGATTATGATTTAATCCTTATAGACAACCATCACTTTTTCCTCTTAATGTTAATAATATCTATAGGGGATAGTTGAATTTGGTTAATCCACTCCTCCTTGACATTAATCAAAGACCTACTTTGGATATCTTTACTGAAGATGAAGCCTTAGCGGATTTTTTAGGGGTTTATGAGGACTTACCTAAGTTTCATCACAAACGAGGAAAGCCTTATTGTTTAAGTAAAAATTCTTACTTTAGAGAGCATGATGACCATAATATTTATCCTTTACCATGGGATTCTCTACTACAAAGTGATTTGCTAATAACTGAGACTATTGATATTCAAATGGATGAAATTGACTCTGAAAAGATGATAAAAATTGGGAAGTGTTTGAATCAGGATGAATCTAATCAATTGCTTTCCCTTTTACTTGAATTTAAGGACATTTTTTCTTGGACATATTTAGATATGCCAGGCATAGATTCTAAGATTGTTACAACATTTTTCTCAAACCAAATGTGAAACCTGTGAAGCAAAAAATTTGAAAGATGAATCCATGAATTTCTTTATTAGTTAAGTCTGAAATTGAAAGATTATTGGATTCTAGATTTATCCATTCTATTGATTATTCAGATTGGATTTCAAATATTGTACCTATTTCAAAAGGAGAAAATAAAATAAGGATGTGTACTGACTTTAGAGACTTAAACAAGGATCCTTAAAAGATGATTTCTTGTTACCTAATATTGATATAATTGTGGATTCAACAATGGGTCGTGCTTTATTATCTTTTATGGATGGTTTTTTGGGCTATAATCAAATCTTTATTCCTCCTAAAGATCAATTTAAAACTGCATTTATAACACCTTGGGGAACATTTTGTTGGGTCATGATGCCTTTTGGATTAAAAAATGCAGGAGAAACTTATCAACAAGCTATGACCTTGATTTTTCATGATTACATTCATAAGATTATTGAGGATTATGTGGATGATATCTTTGAAAAATATATACAAAGAGAATATCATATTAGCATTTTACAATAGATATTTGAAAGAATTAGAAGTTACAACATGAGGTTGAATCCTAAGAAATGTGTCTTTGGAGTTGATTCTGGTAAATTATTAGGATTTATAATCTCTAAGCGAGGCATAGAAGTAGATACTAAAAAGATCAAAGCTATTGTTAATATTCCTCCTCCTAAGAATATTTCTTAGTTACGAAGTTTACAAGGAAAAATTCAATCTATTTATCACTTTGTTTCCAACTTAGAAATTTAAGGAGTATCTTGCCAATCCTCCTATCTTGCAACCAGCTAAATTTGATAAACCCTTTCATTTGTATAGTTCAGCCACTTTGAAAGCAGTCAGTGCATTGTTAGCTCTATATGATAGTGAAGGTAAAGAAAGACCTGTGTATTACATTAGTTGGACTTTACTTGATTACGAAACAAGATACAAAGATTTGGAAAGATAATGCTTAGCTATAGTTTATGCTTGCCAAAAAATCAGGCATTATCTTCTAAATGATGAAGTCAATGTGATCTTGTTAAATTCGATCCTTTGAAATATCTTTTCTCAAAAATTGATCTCTCTCACCATTTAGAAAAGTGGGTGATGTTACTTATAGAGTTTGATCTAAATTTCATTTCTCAGAAGTTGATTAAGGGACAAGCTTTAATAGATTATTTGGCTAAAGCTCCTTGTCCTCATTCTAATACATGCTCTACTTCAATAGAATTCCCTGATGAAAATATTTTTAGCTATTCAACAAAATTATGTTTGTGAATTATATTTTGATGGGTCTAGATGTAAGATAGGTTCTAGTGTCGGCATTATCTTGATCCCTCCTACAAAAAAACTAATCCCTTTATCATAAAAATTAACCATTCCTTGTACTAATAACATTGTGGAGTATGAAGCTCTTATAGCTGGCCTTTGAGAAAATTCATCCCTTAACATCAAACACTTGCAAATATATGGAGATTCACAGTTGATTGTTGAACAAATTAAGGGAGGTTATAAGACTAAGAATGATAAAATGACACAATATAGATATTTGGCTATTGATTTTCTTTCACAATTCTCTTCTTATACAATTCAAACTTTACCTAGGAAAGATAATCGACATGCAGATGCCATGGAAAATGTAGCTTCTTTGGTTTGTCTCGAGAATAATGCTAAAAATTTTCAATTTACTATACAAACTCTTAAAAACCCTACAATTTCTAATAAGATTACCTCTGATTGTTTTAATTTGTATTTTTTTGAATGGTATTCTCATATCTTTCATTTTTTGAAAGATGGTACTTTTCTTGAATCAACAACAAGGAACATGCATAATGGTATTAGGAAGCTTGCAGCGTGTTACATCAAATGTTCTTATGAAGGTTTACTATTAAGATGTCTTAATAGAATCAAAATTCCAGTAGCTTTGGCAGAAGCTCATTCTGGTTCTTGTGGGGGACATTTTGGTGGAAAATCTATAGTCAATAAACTTCTTAGAATAGGATATTATTGGCAAACAATGAAACAATATTCTTTCATGTTTGTTAAGAAATGTCCTCAATGTCAACAACATAGCAATTTGATTCATGCTCCTTCTCATGAGCTTCATAATTAAGTTTCTCCATGGCCTTTTAGTATTTGGGGTTTTGACCTTATTGGAAAAATCTCACTAGCCTCTTCTCAAGGACATACATACATTCTGATTGATATAGATTACTTTACAAAGTGGGTAGAAGTTGTCCCTCTTCGTTCAACAACTACAGATGTTGTTTGTGATTTCATCCTTAACAATATTGTAACACGATTTGGTATCCATTCAAAGATAGTTTCGGATAATGGTACCTCTTTTAAGAACAAAGAAGTCATGAAATTCTTGGAGAAATATCAAATTCAACATAGATTTTCAACTCCTTATTATCCTCAATCTAATGGTCAAGCTGAAGCATCGAATAAAATCATTGAACAAATTTTGAGAAAAATAGTTAACAAGCATGCGAAAGATTGGCATACCCAATTGACCTATGATTTATGGGCTTATAGGACTAGTGTTTGTACTGCTATGGGTACTTCTCCTTACAATCTTGTCTATGGTACTAACGCTATTATGCTTTTGTAATTAGAGATACCTTCTTTACATGTTTCATTTCATGGAATAATCGACAAGGATACATTTTGAGAATAATGCTTACAAGAATTAGAAATGTTGGATGAACAACAAATATATGCATTGGAACATATAAAAGCTTATCATAAATCTCTTCAGAAGTAGTATAATCATAAGGTAATTGAACAATCATTTTTAATAGGTGATTTAGTACTATATGAAAATCAATGAAATGCGAATGCTTTACCTCATGAAAAAGGAAAGTTTATCGCTAATTGGCTTGGACCTTTTATTGTGATTGAAGATTTTGGTTCAGGTGCTTATAAACTTGTTGATATGGATGGTGTTTCTCTTAAGGAACCTATCAATATCATGCATCTTAAATGTTATTATCCTTAATTTATTTATTTCTTTCCTTGCGTATTTATGTATTCCTTATAAAATAATTATGTTTGTTTTATAGGTTATGTAGTTTCAAAAGAATTACATTTGAATACATTTATGTACCTTCTTTCTTTCTATTAAGTTTTATATTGATGAAAATATAGTAATCAAACATAGAACTAATTAGTAGAGAAAGTTTTTTATTTATAAAATCTTTTTAGTTTTGATACATATGCAGCCCATGGCCCTATCTATCACTCTATCTATCTCTATGCTCTGATGGTCGATGAATCCTAGATCTCTCTGATCTATGATAAGAATTAGTAGATCTATGACCGGTAGCCTATGAGTTGCTCCTTGATATTCTCATATCACACATGTGCTCTTGGGCCCTTTGTATCTTGTCCATCAGTTTATCTTCTCTTTCTTTGCACAATCTCATCTCTCGTTGGACACATGCAAAGGTATCGACATGCCTACTAGGATGTCTATGACCAATGGAAGACTCTCACTTGCCAGCTGGTAGTCGGTAGGATATACATGTATCCTTCATAACCTCATATACAAAACTCCTCCACTCCGCTATGCTAGCTGCAGAATGAAAACACATTTATCAATTTGCTGCTCTTTTCTCACAAATTAAGTTACATTTTCAATCAATTTCATATTCCATACCTGGATCTCCCTCATGAGCATCACCAAAGGATCTAGATGGTGGGGGCATGGAGTGACTACTCTCTCCACACTTACTCTATCTAGGTCTTAGTAGTGGTGTCTCTGTATGGGTGCATGGAGATCATCATGATCTTAATGATAATGCATGATAAATGTGGACATTTGCATGAGTATCACCGACTGGGGGCATCTCAATTGCTCTCTCCTCCTCCATGGTGTCTTCATCAAAGATGGGATCCTCCTCATCTCTATGATCTTCAAACTCCTTTTCTATGCCACTATCCTAGTGTGTCCTCTCTGAAAGGCCTGGATCACCTATAGGATAATCATGAGGGAAGATCAAGTGGGTTCCCTTCAGACTCCAATACCTGATGTAGTCTTGGCTCATACTTGAGTTGGTCACATTTGATGGTACCTCTATATCCTCTTTCTCAACTACATCACTATCTACTATGTCTTCTATTGATGGTTAGTGTATAGTACTGGGTCTCTGATAGTACCTTGTTAGATGTGCTTAATGAGGTACCACTCCGAGGACTCCCTATAAAAGGTAGAACTGTCTCATCACTTGATCATAGTAGTATGACATCACTGTGTAACTTTGATGACCCTCTAGTAGCTTGCACTATTGTGAATATCTCATTTGGTGTCATATATTAGGCCACTCTGTCATCTAATAGTAGGGTCTCCATATCACATCTATGCCTAGAATGTGATCTAGACATACCCTCTAGTAGAGAATATCTCCAAATTTCCAGACATCTCTCAAAGGATAAGCAAAGCCTCTCCGTGTGCTAGTATCTACCATCACTAGAATACCATGCGGTTGTGTACATGCAAAATGATCAAACAACCAAATCTACAAAAGTGTGCATACTGAAAGACTCTCTCTTTGATATCTCACTAGCTGACATAGCTCGTAGTATAGCTGGGCTAACATGCTATAGCCCCACAAGAAGATAATCATATCACTCTCTATCTATCGTACAAGATGGGTGAAAAGTGCAAAAAATATTGTACCCTTTGTGTTGGGTACCACAACCAAGGACAATATACATAGAATCTCTTTATAGAAAAGGTGTAGGACCTACTAGTATGGATGATAAAGTGATCTGATCTTCTTGGGTTCACATCTATGCAACCCATCCCAAACAATACTTTGCATTTGCATGGATCTCCTTAGAACCTCATTGTCCTCTCTGTCTAACAAGATTGCCTCAAATCAAAAGCTACAAGATTCTATAGACATCCTCTAGTGTCACAGTGATCTCACTTGAGGGAAGATGAAAGGAGCATGTATCCTCATCCCACCTCTCTATCAGAGCTGATAACATGGCTCGGTCACGTCTGATCTTTGGTAGGACTACTACCTAGTACAACCCTATAGATCTCTGAATAACTCAATATCATCCTCATTCATCTCAGATAGTTTCTCTTTGATAACCCCTAGTAACCCTCCAAAGGGATGCTCTCGAAGATGAACCAGGTCTTGTAAGCCCAAACAAACATCATATTAGCATTCTGTAACATCAAAATTATAAATCCAACTTAACTAGGTCAAGGTTGACCTCAGTTAGGTCAAGGACCACCTTCCTGGATCAAGGTCAACTTTCTTGGGTCAGGGTCAACCTTTTTGGGTCAAGGTTGAGCTCACCCCAGACAAGGTGGAGACCTTCTAGTTCATGTTGACCTTTTTGGGTCAAGGTTGACATAACTAGGCCATGGTCAACTTTTAAGAGTTAGGGTTGACCTTGCCTATAGAAATCAAGAATTTGTGAAATACAAAAATAAAAAGTAGAAACTCACCTTGGAAAGTGGTCGTCCGGTAAGAATGAGTAAGTATGACTTCATTTTCCTTATTTATAGTCAAAATTAGGGTTTTGTTAGGGTTTTTCTTAGGGTTTACTCATCTTAAATTTGAATTTCCCTTTATATGCATTTAGATAGACATTCACTCTTTTCATCATAACTTGAGTTCAGTAACTCTTTTTTCAATTCTGTTAGTGGCGTTAGAATAATGATTTAGATACCTAACTCCTTCAATCAATTTGGGAAGGATAGGAATCCTTATAATTAGTTTAGGAAAGGAATTTTCAACAAACTACATATTCAGTATATAAGGTTATCCTTATCACCTTGTTTCACCCTTCAGAAGTAGAAAGCTGAAACAAGGGGGAGCATAAGAGGCTTTACACACTTCTTAGTTTTCATTTAGTAGGTTCTAGGTGATTTATGAATTTTCATTAATCTTGTGTGTTGCAGGTTCTAACAGGTTTCTGCATGATCTTTACATCGAGGACTTGGCTATATCCTTTTTATTTACTATGATGTTTTTCTTACTTTAGCTTGCATATTCACGTAGTGTCATATCTAAGGTAAAGTGGGGGATAAATGTATCTTCTTAAAATAGAAGCACTTCCATCTTGATAGGTTTATCACCCTCTTTTAGTGCATTTATCATGATAGACTTGCATTTAGGATGCATTGGCACTCGATTCCTTCATTCTAGGTAAAATTAGGGTTAGGATTTTGAGGATTCTCCTTGATTTCCATTCTCTATGGATCTATTTTCTATGTAGGATCTAGGAATAGGTCCTCCTAGCATTCATCATTTTCATCATAGGCCTTTGTGTCCTTTTCTGGCACTTTGACCTGTTCTATCATCATTTCCAAGTCTCTGGGCATCCCCGGGACCTCCTATTCTCTACACTGAATGGATCTAGACCCTTAGGTCAAGGTCAAGGTCCCCTTTGACCTAGGTCAAAGTCAAGGTCATCCTTGAAACTTGTCAGGATTTGATCCCCCTTTTTAAAATTTTGGTTCTGGAGCACCCTAAAATCAATGTTGGATTTCCAGATCTGAATGCAAAAGGGTTTTAATTTAAAATTCATTTATTTCTTTTTCCCTCCTTAGTTGGTTATTGTGATTGGACCATAATTTGAGGTGAAATTTGAATTATGAGTCCTTACATTTCCCAAGGAGCCTCAGCTTGAAATCTCTATATAAGGACTCTCTTTTGCCTTCATTTTCACACAATAACATCAAGTATCCATCAAGTAGAGACACAAACGATTCAAGCAAGCAAGCGACGATGAAGTGAAGATGAAAGATTGTAAGAGGATGATATAGATGATCAATGTTTTGTTGATATCAAGATTTTTTGTGGACAAGCCATTATGGACATTCCTTGGAACAAGAAATATTCCTTCTTCCTTGATCCACCATTTTCAATATTCAAGCATTCAAACATACAATCATGGGGTAGAAATTAAGGATTGTGAGTTTGGTAAGAGTACTTTAGCCTTGGGGGCTTGGTATGCTTTCTTGATATATTCAAATCTACACATTGCTTTCTCATAGCCATTCATGCTAGGGTTTTAATCTAAAGGATTAGATCTTTGCATTGCACATTCAATATACACACACATTCTATTACATCCAGATATTCGTGGAGATGGAGATCACAAAAATGGGTGTTTGACTAAGGAAAAACCCTATATAGCCACCCTAAAACATCATTTTTTAGATATCTACAGTCACTGTTTCAGGAGTTACTAAGCAGATCTAAATACCCTTTTCACCAAACTTTTGGGATTCTTGAACAAAATTTTAATCGGAGTAGTGGAAGTCAAGGATGATCTTCAGGGGTAAGATTGTACCATGGGTTAAGATCTTACCTCTCTGTTTTCCTGTTCTAGATTCAGTTGCAAAATTCCTAAAACCAAACACAGACATTAGAAAATAGGTATTTCAAGATCAATTTTATGAGGTATGTATTTTATCCTATCTAATTTCAAGTATTTGCATATTTATATTGTTATCAATTCATATGTATTGTGGGGATGTGGGTTTTGGATCTCTATTAGGTACATTGTTAAAAACCCTACCTATATCCTCATTTCCACCACTACAGTTACAAAACTAAATTAAAAAGAATCACATTGATATCTATTATACAAAAAAAAAAGTTATGCTCTATGAAAATAATGTAACTCTTTGAAAATGGTGTTTTTAGCAACATACCAGTTTTTGTGGGAGAAAGAAAAAAACATTCAAATCAATTCAAAAATAAAAATAAGAATTATATTTAGAATCTAGATAGAAAATCCTAAAAGACTCTAATTTACTTCATCTTTTGATTTCAAATGGTTTAATGACAATATGCATCTGAGTCTGAAAGTTTTTTTCAAAATGTAGAGTTCAATGTCTGTTCAGGCAAAAAAGTGTAACCCACTGTTGTGGGTTCACCTAGCATTAATATTAGAGACAACCTAGGAAAGGTTATCTCTAATGTGATAAAGTTTGAAAGAAACAAAATTTCCTTCAACCAACACAACCTATCCTTTGATTTAATTCTGATTGTAGAAAATAACTATACCTACAATAGCACCATCAGAACTGCTTCCATCCACACAATAGTTTTTGAAGATCTTAAAATTGTCCACCTTTTCTCTATCCATCTTGGTTTCTTGAATTAAAACCACATAATTTTTATGATATCTAACCATATTCCTTAGGATATCATATTTGTGGAGGCTATTTAACCCCTCCTATTTTTTTAGGAGTGTAGTCAAGGATGGTGGCATGCTTCCTATTCATGATATTCTGCATATTTTCCATCTCTCTAATATGTTTTGTACACCTTATGCCAAGATTATTATTTGGGGAACCAACATCATATTTGGTCCTTCCCCACATGTCCATACTATGTTGGGAAACAATAGATGAAGAGGCCCTCTTTTCCCTTTTCTTTCTCCCCCAAGTCTTCTAGGATGATCCTTCCATGTCTTTAGAAATGGGTTGCTACTGATTTCTAGCCTTGTTACTTTTCTTTTGATTGTTCACAAAATTTTCATCCATTGGAAATGAACATTTAACAATATCCACCTCCCTAAGCTTAGTAGAATCTCTCAACTGGTCATAACCCAAAATAATGCATTATTGAGCATCATTGAACTATTCCCCCGTATGATTGTTATCAGACCCTAAAGAATCTTCCACTGTAGAGGGTTGCATAATCACATTTCCTTGATTCTAGTCTTTCTCTTTTGTCACCCCCTCTTCCAATGTATCTTTTGCCTCATTTTCCTTTCCCAATCCTTTGGCCCTCTTAATTGATTCCCCCATAGAGTCAATCTATTGTCCTTCTTGTCTAAACTTATAAATCTTCTTTAAATCCTCCACCTGGTTAAGACTTTCAACTAGCCTAGGTTCAAGGCTTGAGGGGGAAAGGGATTAGATTTTCCATTTTCTTTGCAACCTTCCCATGGAAGAAAAGAGAGCTCCTCTTTGTCTCCTTTAGTTTGAGATTCCACTTTTTCTCCACTTTCTATGTTCACATAAATGTTCTCCTTTGTGGCTTCCAAATCAAAGTTTTAAAGCTTCCAAACCTTCATGTTAGCTATCTTATTTTCCCCTAGATTATGTTTTTTGTGTCCTTCTTCACCTTCTTCAAATAACTCTTTGCCCAATGCCAAGTTTTCTTACAAAAAAAGAAAGAAAAAGCCAAATCTTCAAACTCAACCTCTTGGCTCCATTTCCCTAATTTGGAAATAATGAATTGATTTTCTCAGGGAGGTTTGTAAGTTGATCAACATTAACATAGAGCTATACAAAAAATAATCTGGTTCTGCACATAGTCATAGGATCTATGGAGAGTAACTCTCCAAAGGAAGAGGCCAAACCATTCAAAGTATCCTCATTCCAGTACTTTAGTGGAAGTCCTAGAAAATGAACCCCAATCAGAGCCATGATAAAAAAGTATCAATAAGATCCATTTTAGGCCCCCATTTCTTTAACTCCAGAGCTAACTTGCCAAATAACCAAGGTACCCAACAGAGAACCAATTTAACATACTCCTTGTTTGAGAAGAAAAATGAAAAAAAGCCCTTAAGGAGAGTGGCAATTTGGACTTATCCTTTGAGTTTCCATTTTCCTTTGACCATTGACCTAACCACTTCAATATTTGATCTTTGTCCCAAAAAATTTCCTGGCAAAGTAAGATCCATTATAGAGATTGAGAAATCAATCAAGGGATCAGGGATAAAAATAGAAAAAACACATTTTTTTTATCATTCTTGTAAGTAACTAGTGGAGAGGAAGACTTCTAGTTGGGTTTTAATCTAAATAGAGAAGACCACTTCTTCAGTAAATCTAGTTTCTCCACTATCTTGATCTCCTCAAAAATTTCACATGGGACCTCCCCTTCTTTCCCATTTGGTTCAATGGGAAACCTACCATCCCGTGGGTCCCTATTTAAATCTTAAGCCTCAATTAAGTTTTCATTATCATTACCTCCTCCAAATGCCTATGTCTCACCCACGTAGGAAGCTTGACCACCATCACCATTTTTTGTGCTTGTTTTCCCACCTGTCCATGAAGACTAATGTCTATCACTAGTTTTCCTACTCATTTTCCCTATTTTATTCTACCTTGATATCATCTTACCACATTCCTTGAGGGGTACTATAAACTTACCATTGATAACCTATAACTGATTGAATATCTTGATGGAATGAATGAACAAGTGAAACAAATTCATTAGAGGTTGTCGAGCTACTAAAGTGATATGTAAGGAAATTAAACAAGTCAATGTATTGTCATTGATGTCAACTAGTTTTGACTATACTTATCATGATGGTTACAAACATCTGAAGAATAAAATGGTAAAGAAATGAGATATCTACATGAAGATGAGATGGATATGAAAGATATGACTATGGTATACATTGGGTAACTTATTGATGAGTCTATGGCATCATGTTGTTGACTTGATTGAATTACATGATTTTGTTATCTATTGAAGATCAGAATTGAATAAGTTTATCTGGTCAGTAATTGAAGATCTATGTATATAGCGAGCTAGTGTAGTGTATAATGAGTATAGTATTAACTGAGCGGGTATTCAACAACACATTATGATATTGATCTAGTGAAAGAAACAAATAAAGTTTATATAAGCCATCTAAATTGATGAGCTAGAAAATTTCTTATGATTTTGATGTAGAAGATAAAGTTTGTTGTGATGATCCAACAAATGACATAATTCAAGATTGATCAGATGAAGAAGAATGAAACATGTTATTGACACAACTACTGAGGAAGGTTAAAGTGGAAAAATGAATGATGAAGATTAAGAGGAAAAATATAGTGGATGAAAAGAAAATAATTTATGTTGTCTATTTAAAGAGACATCCGATTCATTATTGAGTCTAGGATTATTGACACTATAGGAGAATTCAAGTGAAAAGACTATTTTCATGCACCACTAATCAAACTGGTTGAAGACAGAACCAAGTTGAATTGCAGACAACACCAAGCGTCAGAGAATTATTCACCGAGTGGAATAAGTTGAAGAAAAATGAAGGATTGAATTGATTATGTATTAGAGGAGGTATTTTGAGCCTAGAATAGATATGAAAATTTGCAAATCCTAGTTGTATTTGAATCAGATCATTACTACATTAGTTTAACCATTGCTATAGCAAAATCTCTTAACTGAGTGGACTTAACAGTCTTTTTATATTTCAATATGACATTCAATGAATGTTGATTATTTTCTTGTTGACCCCATAGTGAATACTGGTCAAGGGAGAACTGTTATTGATAAATCCTATAACTAGGTCACACATTATAGTGTGTTTTATAACCTTTAACAAGGTTTGCTCCTAACCAAGCTCACTTTAGAAGAGTGAATTATTTTGGGTTACCGGTTTAGGGTGGTTTTTCCCCTAACAGGGTTTCCATGTTAAAAATATGTGTTATGTCTATTTGATGTGATTGGATTGATATTTTACTTCACACATTTCATAACTATTCATATCGGTAAATATAGTATTAAATTTACTATCAGTCGGTAGATGAAGAGAAAGTTATAACTGAGAGCTTACCGAGTTGATAAATTGATTGAAAATTTTGAAATATACATCTAGGAGTTTTAGGATTGTAGGATAATTAAAATTAACAGATTCAACCCCCCCCCCCCCCCGCCCCCCCACCCCTTCAGTTATCTAACAACCATGCCTTTATCTTTATATTTCCTTTCATAGTTTGTAAGAATGTTAATGACTTGTCCATGTCTTAATTTTTACATGTAAGTCTACCACGACTAGACAACTATAATATCTAAAAAAATATATTTATATTTTTGTTCTTTCATGGATGTTCATACCACCTTCCAAATCTCTCATTCAAGTAGGTATAAAGAAGAAGTATACTGATGTTACATCTATAATTTAGATTCCTTGAAAGTTTTGAATCCTCTTGCAATGATCCATTTTGTGCATGTCTTTGAGTTATGGCATTTTTGAAATCCTAATTTTTTGAGGTGTAATTTTATATTCCCTACCTTTCATTAATGTTGTATAGAATTCATGTAACTATAAAATCCAATGAAATTCCTATTGGAATAAGTGAAGACTAAATTATTATGTGTGTTGCATATGTGGAAAAGAGTTTGAGTTACAAAAAATGAATAAAATAGATATGTCCTCCTTCTGATGGTTCGGTTTTGTTCCCCTATAGTTTGTCTTCAATTAGTTTAGAATATTTATAGGAAAGTGGCTCATATCAATGATTATATTAATATGTATTAAATTTGACCAATAAATTATAGCATATATTTTCTTTGTTCTTTCTTCTTTATTCCAAGTTTTAAATATTTGTAATTTGGTATCAAGGCTAAGAGGATGCTAGTCATAGTTGAGGAGCCATCAAATGATAGTGATGATGACTTTGTTGAAAATGAAGGACTTATCATTTTTTGAAGAAGTTAATACTTTAAAGATATGAAAGAAGGTAATCAAGGCTAGATGGATGCTCAATAGTTTGGGGTGCTCACAGAATAGACAAATGATACCTCACTTGGATTATGAGACATAAATGTGTGGATTAGTGTCGAGTAGTTTTGGAAAATCTAAAAAAACTAGAAGCTTACTGTTGGAGTTCTTTTTCCCCAAAGGTCAGATTGACATTAGGATTGACTGGGCTAGTGTCACATTCACTCAACACTCCAAATCTGACAAGGAAAAATGCCAACTGACAAGGATCAAAGAGAGATCCTTCTACACTTTGAGCTCCACATCACTCAGGCGGGTATACCTCATCTGCACACACATACAACTTGAATCACACTACAGGCCTAAAAGTAACTGACTATGGAATGGTTCTCAAACCCTTGTAGGTATCCTGTACCTTAATGAAACCAAGATCTCATGCAATAGCTCTACTTGCATAGAATGGGTATGAAAACCAAAAACCTATACTAACAACATGAAAGGGAAAGGGTGGAACTAAATTTAAATGATTTAAAGATGGGTTTGAAAGGTTTCCTAAGATACCCTAAGTCTCTCATAGATCAGTGCCTTATCCAAAGGGCCACAGAGTCAAATACCCTATTGCAATAGACAACTATGAAACAAGAAAGCAATAAATTCAATGTGTTGATGCCTAACATCAATCACACACCATGACCAAATGTCACTTCAACAACCCACCTATGTATTCAAGTAAGTTATCACCCATCCAAAGGTTTTTAACCCTCCCCTTAGAAGAGACCTATAAACAGATAACACATTAACCAACATCCACTAAAAGACAAGCATGACATATCATTGACACCTCAGCTCATATATACATGAAAACTAATCCTAAACCAGTTATCTCTGTGAAGACAACTCCACTTGCAAACACATAGGAAATGCAAATAGAAAAATCAAACACCCTTGATGTATGATTAATGAATTAAGAATTCAAATGGAGATAGTTTGGTAGCAGTAAGAATATATTGAATCATCATACATAAGACAAATCAATTACAATATGTATTATATTCTCTGAACCAACAAAGGAAAGAAGAACACCCTATATGCAGAGAAGTAGAGAAAATCTGCAGGACAGAACCTTTCTTGGAACCAATTCTCAGAATAAAACTTGAACCCTTACAAAGTCAAAACTTCAACTATTTATACCACTAATCATCTTGGGATCCCATAAATTAGGATGCAACAAGCTTTGGATGACGAGGGTTAGGGTTTAAACTACCACACCAATCAAAAATACAACAAAAGTTATTGCAGGGGAAGAAACATAGGCAATCCAGAGAAAATGAATCTCAGACAGATCTGCCATCATCAAAATCTTTGAGAATAGTACAGAACAACAAGGAACTGCCATGAAAACTAGTCAAATCGGCCACCTGCAAACACTTTTTGAGCACAAAGAACACAGTATAGACCCCTGCAAAGGATTATGGCACCCTAGATCACACTGCATCCACTGGCACCACCAACCAAATCAAATCCGATCAGAGAAACCATAAAAACTAGTTCTTTCTATCATTGGAAACCCTTAGACAAATCAAATTCAAACTGCAATGGTCAAGTCAAAAATTTTAAAATGCAATCATAGATCTTTTCCTTTTCCCGATAGATCGGGTGGCTTGCATTTAATCTCACAATAGTCGCAAACCCCTTTTGAAAAGTCTTTGGCCCAATCAACATACTATAGCCAATAAAAATCATGCACATCAGCTCCACATAGTAGATGTGACCCACAAAGTATAAGCCTTTAATCGAATGGCTGTCGCATGATCACATGGCCTGAAAAGATTCCATGCGATCATGTGACATCCGTAGATCCTACATCTGCCAACACCTTTGAAAGATTCAGGCCCACTGACAAGTCCTAGTCACCTCTCTGATCAACCAATGAAAACACTGCATGTCATCACTATGTGGCATTCTGGACCTACCTCAGACCCTTCTGACAAATCCCTATCACCATCCACGTTACCAATGAGAAAATGCCACTTCAGCACAGCTGGCAGTGGACCCATAGAGGAACATTATATCATCTAGAAGATCGGATGGCTGGCACAAGAACACATGGGGTCAAAAAATTCCATGCACTTTTATGCCAACTGTCGATCTTGAATCTCTTGCACATGCCATGAAAGCTTGACCCCACCCTACCGTGTAAGCTACTTTACTAAATCAAAACTTGCCATGTTGCAAAGAGCTGACAAGTGGGCCCCAACTTTTTCTTCCCTCATAGGATATTCTGACAACCTTGCCACTTCATTATTTCCTTCAGCCAATAGGGAAGTGCCACTTGTGCTTATGTGGCAGTGGACCTGCCTACAAAGAAAGGCTACGTCATAAAAGAGAATCAACGGTCGATGCGATTTCACATACCTCTGAGACATCCCTCATGAAAACATGACAACCATTGGATCAAGATGTTTTCAGGAGACTGGGCCAAGGAAACATAAAGTGGAGAACTTAGGAAATATTAAGTGCTAAGGACCTACGAAAAATCATTTAGTCGAGCACATAGACTTAGGAAATATTAAAGGCCACCGAGTGTAAAAACTTAGGAAAGATTAAAATAGGGACCAACCAAAAATATAAAGCACATGTGTTTTAGGATTTTTAAGTGGCCTGAAAAGGTAACTTAAAATTAGAATGGGGCCTGGGTAGACTTAGGGTTTTTCTTACCAATAGCTACATTTTTGAAAATTTACAAAGGGTTTGAGCCAGAGACCTAAAAATAATGCAGGGACTAGAAGAAAAGTGCTACAGTCATGAAATTTTTTGTAGGGATAGACCATTTCTAAGGAATTTAGCTATGACATGAAAATGGGCTAATAGTGGCTCTGTCTGAGGATGCATGCCTCTTGTAGGCATGGCAAGAAATTAGATCTCTGCACTAGTAGAATTTGGGCAATAAATGACCAGGTGACTAAAAATTTTAGTCATGACTAAAACTGATCATGTTCTACCCATTAAATGACTAAATAAATGACCAATTTGGTCATTAGGTAAAATCACAATTAAAATGACTAAATAAATGACCAATTTGGTCATCGGGTAAAATGACTAAATAAATGACTAATTTGGTCATCGAGTAAAATGACCAAATAAATGACTAAATAAATGACCAAACTATTATTATTGTGTGGCATGTCATTATTGAAATCTATGCGATGGAGTATAGAGGGGAGAGATAATAAAGATAACATAAATAGAAGGAATAATGTATTTAATAATTAGATTTAAAATATTGTGTGCATATTTTTTAGTCATTTCTCAACTATAAATCATTAATTTAATTCAAAATGTGAATTTCAAAATCAGAAGTACAAGCTTATACAAGGAAACATGTTCTATATTTTCTATAATATAAATTATTATATAAAAACATATTTTTCTATATCATATACTCAATTCTCTTATTATAAATGAACATATTTTATGATATTCTATAATTAATTGTATATAAAATAAATAATAAATCCGGGTGAAGTGTTTAAAAATTGTGATATTTCTATCAAGATTCAACTCTATAGTTTTTTGAGTCAAACTCATTGACCCATGTTTCATGAGTAGTGGTTCACATGAACCCATCTCTCATGAGAATGAATGGAACATCACTTAGCACTCATTAGATCTAGGTGATGCTCAATGCAAAGTTCATGAAGCACTAAGAATTTCCAAGTAGTCACCCATCCTAGAACTACTCCAGCTCTACAAAAAAATATTTTAAAAATTTAAGATGTTTAAGACAAAATTAACATGCAATCTTAAAAACCTAAATTGTTAGTTTAATTATATAAATTTTAAATTAAAACTATTTTAACTGTCTTAAACTAAAACATAAAGACAAGATAAATTTAACATCATCTATGCGTAACCTAAAATATATTATTTATTGTAATTATTAATTAATCAAAAAACAAATTTATTAATTAAAAATAAAAATTAATTAGTTAAAAATAAAAATTAATCACTTAAAATTAAAATAGAAAAAATATAAGATTTTTAATTCGTCTTCAAATTTGGTGGTATTATTTGGAGAAATTCGTCTTCATTTCTTTGAGGATTGGCGGCAAAGTGAAAAAGTGAGGGTTGAAGAAATTTGTAGCGTTTTTGATCGCCTGGATTGGATGAGAAATTGGCTTGTAGATGCTTTAGCACAGGCAGATACAGTGGCACAAAAAATCAGGTTTTCTTTTTTCTATCTTCTTATATGTTGAATTGTGTGGTTCAGACAGATTATTGTTAATATGTCGAAGCATGCTTTCTATAAGAACAAAAATATAGTTGATGTGTCTTTATAAAAGCCTATACATTTGATGGAAAGGCCACTTTTCTTTGATTAATTGTACATAGAAAATAATTGAGAGATGAAACAGATTCATAGAATATTACAGCGAACAATATGAATCGGGAATAGGGTTTGCAATGGAAGTTTCTAGTTCATTTGTTTACATCTTTCTTCTCTTCAGTAATAACGAAGATGATAACCTAAAGGTGCTTGTGTGCTTTCTAGGCCCCCTATGCTTTTGTTCACCACACCTATATAAGGCCATTTACATAGTTTACTGAGTTTTCCTTCGAAAGAAGTAGCATGAGATACAAAGTTACACAGAGCATCTAAGAAACTAAGTATTCAGTCACTAATAGTGAAATATATAGGTATTTTGATATAAATGGAAGAAGGGTAATTAAGGCAATGACTTACAAATATCATAGAGATACATAAAATCTTCTATAAGATCTGCAACCATGAAATTTACCTTTATATCATTAGATCTCTAGCTTCTCTGATATTATTTGGCCTTGTCCTTCGAATCAATTCTTCAAGAAAAAGATGATAGTTGTTGAAGAGAGGTTGCATCACACTTAAAATGCTTTTTTGACCCAAAACCCATGTTTGGCTTTTGTTGTGGACTTGCATTAATCAGAACACACTTGGAACAGGAAAGACATCGATTGATGTTTCACCCAACATTCTTAAATCAAACATGGTGTTGTTCAATTCATTTGAAAATAAAATCTTATTGTCAATTAGCTAGAGACTGTGGAAGTTTGGTTTAGTTTACTAACTTTAGATGTAGAATTTGTAGAATTTCCTGAGATTAGTCTTAAGATCATACACTACATATTGGTTTTTTTGATTTATTAATCAGTGTACATTACATGTTTGGATACCTAAAAAGTTAAAACCTTTTTTAATGGGTTCACGAATACCTATGACCATACTTTTTGTGAGTGGGTCGAGCTACAAGTTCATGCCAGACACCCACTGGAAATTTACAGAGCTTAAGAAGGTCAAAAACTCTGGCTTTTTAAATGCATTTATTTGTACCCTGATTTGGGTACCCAGGGCCTACTTTAATGGATTTGTGGGTACCCAGGGCCATACCTTCCTTGAATTGGTTCAACCACAAGTATGTGTTCAACATGCTCTAGGGAATTTATAGAGCCTAAGAAGGTTAGAGATCTATTTTTTTGGTTAAATATATCTGTGAAAAAATTAGTTAAAAAATAACTGAGATTTTGACCTTCTTAAGCTGTTTAAATTTTCTTTTCATAAATGTTTTCCAATTTAAAAGTATAAGGTCTCTACGAGCATGTGCCAGTACATTTGTTGATGTTGTAGAGTCATGTTGTGCTTGGTACACTCATTGAGAAAAGAAAGGATTTCCATAGCTGGTGTGTCATGGTGACCCAATATTTTTGCAAATGTGGACCATCTTCATCATGATGTCCCTCAGGCAGCTTCATGATGTTCTAGTTCTCTTGCTTCTCTTTTCATTGAATACTTGTAAGAGAGGTAATTTTGTTCTTTCATGTTGTTAGAGAATTTTTTGAATTAAGATATTATTGCTTCAACCTATGAGTGCTAGTGGAATGACAATGCGATTAGAGGAGTGTAATATCAATTGGTGGAGTTGTATATCATTCAGAAATTGTTGATCATAGAAATGAGTGCCAATGAAGGCCTTGAGAAGGTAGCAAACCATTTATAAAAATTATTGAGATAGTGGCTTGAGTTGACACTCATTCATTTATATTTTTCACCTAAATTGCATTTCTTCAGGTAATATTTTTGTCTTTTATTTCAATCCTCTCTTGTTATTATGATTTTCCTTACAGTGCTAAGCACACTTCGTTTATTAGATTTTTTACCATAAGGAATTAACATAAGGTTGTTTTACTTTTCACTGTCCTTGAAACTATTTAAAATGCTTCTCAAAATAGCTATGTATTTGTTAAGAAAACTTACATTACTAGATTTGATATCCTAGGAATTAGTGTAGGGTGGTTTTCACAGTCCATGAAACTATGTAAGATACCCAGTTGTTACCATAGAGAATTAACATAAGGTTTTTTCACTATACTTGAAATTATTAAAAATTCTTTCTGAAACAACCGTGTATTTGCTAAGCACACTTACATTACTAGATTTGATATCCTAGGAATTAGTGTAGGATAGTTTTCACAGTCCATGAAACTATGTAAGATACCTTATTCTTTCAAGAAGCAGTTAATGTAGATTCATGTAGACTGTTTCATTAATATAAAATACTGCCCAAAACAATAAATACACAACTAAAGACCGTAGATAGTCTTTTCAACTACCATGAATTGCTCTTTACTATGAAAACTATCCTCTTTCTCATCTCTTTTATTTGGTTTCTATAGCACTTTCCCATTCATGATGATTTTTCACTTATTCCTCTACCTATGGCTTGACATGCATCTAAATCCACAAAAAAAGAAAACATTATCATAGATGCCTAAATACATACTTCTTATTGTTTGACAATCCCTTCCATAACTTGAGGACCTTTTGTCTATTAAACTATCCCTTTGCTTTAAGATAGCCACTTAGGTAGCCACTTACAATATTAGTGCTAGCACTACTATTCATAGTGTCAGCCATGCTTTCACAATCTTGCTTTTCATCGAAGACTAACATCATTCACCATTGCATCTTTTGTCATTTTTCCACCTTGATAGTTGATATTGATGTCTATATTTATTGTCTTTGTGTGTATTTTCCTTCATGAGTATTTTGTTCACTTTTGACTCATGCAATCTCTTCTCACAACCACTATCTATTTTGTGTTTCCTTTTGTCTCTTCTAAACTCCGTAAACTTGAAAAATCAAAAGATCTACTATACTCATGACATTATGGTCCATTTGAAGCTTTGTCCTTTGCTAACAAGTCTTCTATTGTCATTACAAATCCTCATTGGATAAATGAGCCATATACAAATATTAAGATGGCTGGTCACAAAAAGGGTGAGCATCTATTGATAACGTTTGTTGCAGTAATATGCCCTTCTACATTGTCAATTATCTATGGTAAAAGAGCCTTCAAACCATTATACATTCTCAGCATGTCTCGTGTTGAGATCAATTTGCAATCTGTCATTCAAATTGTTTGAATTAAGTAATTAGAAATCTTTTTAGAGTCCTTGATAACACTTTAATGCATTGACATTTATAATTCAATGGTGATTAATGACATGTTTAAATGAAATCAGGATTTTTTTGCATTTGCAACTAGCCTGTGCTCTAGAGATTCTGAATTATACTAGTGTTAATGACAAGCCAATGACAATAATGTTTTCCCATTGTGATCCAAGCATTTGGAAGAGTAGGTGTGCAAACATCTTCATCAACGTGAATACATTACATCAAAATTTTAACCTAGACTACAAATATATGTTTATTTTTCTTGCTACCACATAATGGTTGAAAATGTTTGTTAGTCTTAAAGTTATTTGTTTGTAGAATCTTGACAAAACTATAGATAGAAGAGGATTGTATGATAATTTCTCTACTTTGGGGACCATTCTTTCTTGCAAAGTGGCTACAGATAACAATGGCTAGTCCAAAGGTTATGGTTTTGTGCAGTATGATCAAGAAGAGGCAGCACAGAGTGCCATTGAAAAATTGAAAGGCTTGTTGCTTAATGGAAAGCAGGTCTATGTTGGCTTGTTTGTGAGACACCAAGAAAGAGAGAGATCAATGGGTACTTCTAAGTTTAGAAATGTTTTTGTGAAAAACTTATCTAACACGACTACTGATGAAGACTTGTAAAATGTTTTTAGTAAATTTGGCCCTATCACTAGTGTAGTTGTTATGAGGGATGTGGATGGAAAATCTAAAGGGTTTGGATTTGTTAATTTTGAAGATGCAGGTGATGTGCCTAATGAAGTTCACAATTTAAGTGGAAAAACATTTAATAATGATAAGGAATGGTATGTTAGAAGGGCACAAAAAAAGGCTTTTTTGGGAGGCAGAATTGAAAACCAAGTCTAAACAAGAAAGGAAGGCAAAAATGGAAAAATTTCAGGGTGCTAATTTGTATCTGAAGAATCTGATGATTCCATTGATGATGAAAAGCTAAGAGAACTACTTTCATAATTTGGCACCATAACATCTTGCAAGGCATGTCTTCTCATGTCCATGATGTTGTTGAAGTGATGCTCATTTTATTATTTACTTGTAGATTAAATAATGGTGAAATTCAACTTCTATAGCTTCTCATGGCAAAACATTATGCTTATTTGTGTATTTAATTCTTTCTAAACATCATGCCATTTTTCTTTAGGTTATGAGGGACCCCCAAGGTCAGAGCAAGGGATCAGGGTTTGTGGCTTTTTCTTCTCTAAAAGAAGCCATGAGTGCTGTAAGATGTTTTTTATTATGATGTCAGATGTTTTATTTGAATTCATAGTATCTAACCAGACCTTCCTGTTTTCTATCCACTATGGAGCATGACATGGTTTTTGATGTGATGTATTTGTCATGACTTACAGGTTGCTGAGATGAGTGGAAAGATGGCTGAAAGAAAACCCCTTTATGTTGCCTTGGCTCAATGAAAACTAGAGAGAAGGGCAAGATTGCAGGTATGTAGATTTTGTTATCTCATTCTGTATCTTCCAAAACTAATTTTAGATGAGCAAAATGAGGAATTTAAATTAGTACAGGACAGATAAAGAGACAGTGAGAGATGTAGATTTCAAAGATATCCTAATCCAATCATTGACATGCATATATTTTGCAAATTTAATGTTTTGACTCAACCATACTTCAAACATTTATTTAGAATTGGCATGTTTTTAAATACAATGCTTTTGACATAATTGTTCTACTTTAATATGACAGGTGGGAAAACCAGTATAAGGTAACTCTCAATTTTGACTTCCTTTTCAATTATTTATGTTTCATATCAGTTAAACCTTTGTTTATATCTTTCATGTTCTTGTTATGGTGGATTTGTATTTTTTATCATTCACAGTTGATGTACAATATTTATTATATTTATACCTATGATTATAGCATATGCACAAGATGACTTAAAGCAATTTTCATGGATCTTCATAGGCTATGTACCAGATATTGTTGTCCTCCTGTTTGGCAACTGAAACAGATTTTTTAACATTACTATGATATCAGAAAATTTTGACCTTGCTACTTTCAGTAACGGTTTTCTTAGATCAGTTTCTTGTTACTTTAAGGGTTTCTCCTCTCAAATGACATTGTGTGCTTGAACTTAGATCACAAGGTTTGGGGTTTTAGTTGCTTTAGGCTTACACCCTCTAGTTTCATTTCCATTGTTTAATTGTTAAGTTTTTCAAGAATCCATGGTTCCTTTTATCCTAGCATTTTTCTATTGCAACTAAATACACTTTGAGTACCATTGGCCTGCATTGATAATTGGTGGACATTAATTTGATTTTGTTCTTTTGTTGTGATAGAATATAAAAAGCCTCAACTGACTCTCAACTTTGTCATATGGCTTGTAACCAAATGAAAATGATGAGTTCTTAACTAAGCTTGAAGCCAAACTGGCTAGGAGTGTTCTTTGGGCTTTCTATTTACTATCATTCACTTTCTATAGCCTGGTGTTTGTAGATGTGTTGCAACATCCTTATGTACCAATTTCAATCAGTCAGGGATTACATTTTATCAATGACTTCCTTTGCAAGCTGGTTATTCTTTCCTCCAAAGCTTGAACCACCGCCGTAGGCCTCCACTACTCTGTTAGTTACCAACCTGATATATTTAAAGAACATGAATATTCACTCATAATATTGGAAAGAATTTATGGATAGGGGAGCTAATATGATGTAACAACATCAAAGAAACCAAGATGTAAGCAGTCAGTAAATTTGTGTTAGCTTTACCCATGTTTATAATTAATATAAAACCAATCCTGCAGGGGAGATATCCTTGGCTTATTTTATAAAGGATTTTCTAGCCTACTTGTCTTAGGAACAAGGTCATTGCCACCCTTTATTCTATTTCGACCACCTTACTTTGGAAGACCTTTTCAACACAACACTTTGTCTTTGATATTTTAAACCCCATGTAAAATCCAGGTTGCAAAGATGCAGAACGTGGGTAAGAAAAGTCATGCGGGTCAAAACGACCCAAACCTGGGTGCCAAAATTATAGACTCTTAACCAAACAAAGAAGATACATACTCACACAGATGCAAAAACTCATACTATTAACACTGCATCTAACTTAAGCTCTAACACTGCATCTTACATTTGAAAGGAACTTATAACTTTATACTAGTGGTTATGAACTGTTAAGGCTCAAGCTAGTTATGAATCTTTAACAAGAAGATCAAACCAGAGTCTTTGTTCAGGCTCCCACTTTCCTTATATTTGACTTGGGACGAACTTGCCACAGTTATTTTTGTGATGATGAACATCACATGCATATATACAACCAATTGATCCTGGGAATTATGCTGAGAGTTTAAAAAAGCTAGAAAATCTCAGTAGTATGTAACACATCTATTTTCCCTATTCATTAATACTCATTTGTCAATAGCATCAACAGACAAAAAAATTAACTTGAGCTGCAATATTGTCTCTCAAACTGAAGGGAATTCATATTTTCATGGTTCTAACTTTTGGATATGAACTCTTAAGGCCCAAGTTAGTCATGAGTCCTTAACAAGAAGACTAAACCAGAGACTTAATTGAGGTACCCACTTACCTTATTCACACTCAGACTTGGGATGGACAAATAACTTTTGTGATGACAAACATCTCATGCACATATACAACCAATTTAAAGCAACTAGAAAATCTCAGTACCAATCTGTAGAATTGCAAGATAATTCTGTTCGCCCTACCCATCAATAAGCCACACGACACAAGCTTTCCAATCCCTAGGATGTCTATATCAGAAATAAGGCACGTTATTATAAGCTTGCCAATTTTTTAGGGCTTTATATATCCAAAATAGATAAACAAATGGGATCCATTGAAAAATGAGTGCATAAAAGCATGTTTATGTACTAACACCCAAAATCCTAACTTTCTGGTTAGAAAAAGTGCTCAAAATATGTGAGAATCCAACTAGATTGTTAGAAACACCTACACAGTAAAACACCTTTAAATTCTATTCTTGTGCATCTTTATGGCCTAAAACACCCTTGCTAAGTGCGTGCACATGATCTCTATAAGTACTGCAAACAAATTCGTGAGATTCAAGAGCCTTTATAAATCTAGTGGAGATTGCCTCCTGCCCATTGTAAAGATGTACGAACCCAAACATCTTTCCTCTGTAATACATTTGAGCACACATGTCTTCAAATGATCTTCCCCAAATCATATCCTTATGCAACACCAACCCCTCCTCCCTCATGATTAACTGTATTAAAAGAAAGAAATTTAATAAGTACTCTCTTCTGGCGATTGACATGAATTGTAATCAGCAATTATGTTGTGTAACTATTTATTTTCTAGGTATATACTTGATTCAAGGCTGTTCTTAACTTATGAAGATAATGGTTATGGTTTCTAAATCGTCACATGAATAAAAGCAATTGGAATAGCATGCCTACAAAACCTCAACAAATAAATAAATAGCCCATAAAAATGGAAGGTTAATTTTCCCAGAATACGAGGAAATCTAGATCTTCACCCTACTTTACCTAAAAATAGCTTGTAAAGAAGTATAGATCTTCACCATGACTTGCATAAACATAACACTACTGAGCATGAAGATCTGTATCAAAGAAACTGAGATCAGCTTCTAATGCTTGCCATCCAAAGGCCACATCTTCAATATGATTTGCAGAAAGTGTCAAGGCATGAGCCCTTTGTCTTGTTGCTCCTGAATTAATAATACTCTCATTTTTAGAAGCATTACTAGCTTTTAAAGTCATTGAACGAGCACTGTATTTTGTCTTGTACTTTACTTCTGGCACGTCCTGCTATAAGTGTTCTTCAACATGTAATGATTTCTCTAGAAGCTATCCTTTGCATGATGCCTTGGTCTGCCTCAAAAATTCTTTTGGGGTTCTATTCAGTATAATTTATGACTGTCATTTTGTCTATCAAGATCTTGTTTTAAAATTAGAAGAGTTCTAATTACGCAGACATTACTGATAGGTTTAATATCTCCAAGGTACTTGTACTTCTGTTATGCCTGCAACATCATTCTTTAAAACTCGTATAAAGATACTGAATTGGTTTCAGTGTAAGCACACATAATAGCGATAAAAATAGTTTATTTCTTTGGCAACATGTTTTGAAAAAAATGAATAAGCTTCTTCTCATCTTTATCATCATTGATTTCAGCTCAAGTTCTCAACTTTGAACTCACCAATTTCATTTAGATATTCAACTCCAGAAAATTCTACCATGAAGCTTTGCAGAAACTTCTACAAGTTTGATTAAGTACATGTCTGGATCCACGAGTGTAAAAGGGAGGTGAATTTGGATTCGATCATGTTTTATCATGCATAGTCATGGAAATATAAAATTGGTATGTTTCATCTTAATTCACTGCCTACACACAAAATTGATCTATTAAAAAGGCTTTAGAAACTATCAAGCAAATGCAATTGGCAGGTGTGTAGTCAAAATTTACAACTATGGCCAGCATACTGCCTCCCTGGGCCAAAATGGAGCTTTGAAATAGAGCATGAACATCCATCAAAGCATAAAGTATAGAGAAATATTGTTATATGTTATAATAGAAACTACTTTGGTTGGCATGCTTCCAAAATGTGGAACCATATAAGGCATTTGGATTGTTTAAAAAAATGCCTCAAAGAAATGTGGTTTCATGGAATTCAATGGTTGCAGGATATGTACAAAATGGATATGTTGAAAGGGCTTTAGAAACTTTCAAGCAAATGCAATTGGCAAGTGTAAAGCCAAATTCCACAAACTTTGCTAAAACCAAAATACTATGAACTTTCTAAAATCAACTCATGTTCCATTGAAGCATGATGAAATGATAATTGTTGCCACATATTTTTTATGGGAGTGTTACACTAGACATGTTTAAAATGTGAAAGCATATAACACGCAGTAACTATCTCTCAGAATAACCCAAAGAGATGTCATTGCATGAAGCACAATGAACTTAATGCCCCATATTTTGTGCAGTTGTAGAAGTTGACCTTCAGATGTCCTGTGCTATCCTTTATGACCCTTTGGGATATTTGTTTACAACCAGTCTTGCTGAGACTTTGAGCCTTAAGAATATGGCTCAAGCTTTCCTAGCACAAGAACAGTGCCCAGGATTGTCCCATCTTTGTCATACATCACTCATAATTTATGAAAAAGAAAACACTATTTAGTTTTAGTTTGATCATTTTAACTATTTTCTTGGACCATTTTGTACTCTATATTTTAAATTAGGTTTTATTTGTTTTACAGATCATTGTTGATCTTTTTTGCTCAAGTTTTTAAAGTCATGGGATTTAGTGCTCTCTTAAAGCATTTCATAGGATCAATAAATAAATGCATTTGTTCTTACATTTTTGTTTCTTTGGCCGATCAAAGTGAATTATGATTTTTTTATTTCCAAGAAAAAAATAAATCAATTCTTATAACGAGGTAGAAGATACTTTATGGCTGATCCAAGCTCTATACTTTCCTCTTTTTTTCCTACTTTCTTTTTGTGATTTTACAATCGGGCTCTTTTGAATTCATTAATTCTTCTATTTATCGACATCTTTTTGAATTGTAGAGTGTGCCAGAGTTTTGCTTCAATCAACTGTAGCTTCATGTCAAAACTTCTTCTGGGTTGTGCATTTGTATTCTTCATGGAGTATGTCTTAGATGCATCTTCGAGGGTACCCAAGGAGATCTAGACACAACAACACCCAAATTTAACAAAAAAAATCAACATCTTTTTATGAAAAAGTAACCCTATTAAATGTCACTCAAAAAGCCTCATTTGATAAACACAAGACACAAAAACATTTTCTATTATTGCAATACTATTTTTTTTTTTTCAGTGGCGAAGGATTGAAAAGATATGAGGTGTTTTCTCTATGTGCTATGTGAAACAATCAATTTGCAGCCAGGAGATTTATCAATCAAAGGTACATTTAGTTTGAGTTTTTCTCAACTTTTTTCAGAATTTGTCAGCCAGACGCTTAAAATTTATTAAAAAAAATTGATATTTTTTAAAATTTTACAGTTTTTTGTTTGCATATCTGTGATTCAACATCAAACCATATATAATTTGAATTTCAATATGCAATGATAATCTTATATGATCATATGCGATAGGGATTTTTGTATGGGCTATTTTTTTTCCAAATTGGCTCATTTTTAGAGAATTTAAAATACTTAATTTTTCAACTAGTTTGTATTTTTCTTGAATATTTTGTATAAAATTATACACATAATCATTAGATGACCAGATCTTATAACAATTATTTTTCTAAATTTCTTGGGGGTAATAGAAGAGTTTTTGCAAGTTTTATACAGATTGTGGAGATTTTATTGAACTCGACAAAAATTATGAATAATGGTATTGATTTCTAGGATTATCTTATGCATTGGATTGTAATACATAGATTTATGAAATGTAAAGAATTCAACATTCTAGTCTTGCAATTTCATGGATGGCCTGTATGCTTGCTAGTGCTGATTTTGATTTATTTAATTATTAATTTCTATTTACAGGATGCTCTTAGGCACATTTTTGTAGGAAGGATTATGGATATACAGGATTTCCTTGTATGGACTCAATTGTCCTTTGTATCTTGTGCTAGGAATACCATGGTTCTCATGGATGAATCTTTTCTATTGCTTCCCATGGTTGAAATTTTGGATTTGTGTCGAAACCGCTTTGCCAATATTGCCAATTTGTGAAAATGTACAAAATTGAGGCATTTAGATTTGGGATTCAACCATTTCCACATAATTTCATCATTGAATGAGGTGGTTTGGATGGAAATTAATTATTCTGCTCGATTTGTAGAAATCTGTATATTTTCCCCTAGTCAGAACATATCCTTGAACATAGAAGTAACATAATATAGAGACTTTTGGAAGCTTTGGTTCTATACATGTATTCATCTTCTTCATTTGTTTGTGTATGTTGAGAGGTGCCAAAATTAGGGAAAATTCTACTAAGGGAAACATGGAGCTTTTTTGGGCTTGTATTTATATTTTATTACTTTTGATCTTTACTCCATTGTTTTCACTGAAGTAGGTTACTTTTGGGATTCACAAGATTATTCTTAGAAATAATGCATTGACAACCTTATGCATGATTGAAAACTTAATCACTCTATGAGGACTTGATCTATCGTATAAAATGATATCGTATAACCTTTGAGTGTTTGGAAGCAATAAAGAACAAGGAAGCAGACCTCATCTCCCTTGATTTAGGCCTAGCATATATTGCTTTTATGAACTTCTCTATGAAGGATTAATGGCTGAAGAGTACTGCTATCAATATACTTCATATGATGTTGTTGCCATTGTTGAGAAAAAAATGTGTAATAGGAAAGGAGACTTGAGCTTGAAAGATTTCAAGGGCAAGATCCAGTGAACTACATTTTGAGCTCCATTTTACAAAATCCATCTGAAAAGATTTTTCCTGCAAGAACAGATGAACATCTGATGTCCAATTTTTTCTCTGCATCTTGTGCTCCCTCCAAATTGGAAGGAAGGGGTTTGTGTAGTGCTTGTGGTAATAGCAGCACATGTACTGTCGACAAGACATACTCTGGGCACTCAGGAGCTTTCCAGTGTCTTGTAGAGGAAATTGGAGACATTGCATTCTTAAAGGCTGATACTGCCCTATTATATTCTACAAAAGGCATGAATAATCAATCCTAGTCAACGGAATCAGTCACTCACTACATGTGAGTATAGAACAAGCATAGTACATGAAAATGTGACTAAGTATATTCTTTAAATAATTCTTACCAACCTTTTTTGAAACATAAATTTGAGAACAACTGTGTTCAGTCTTCTAAATTAGTTGTTTGATGTCAAAGAAGATCAACAAACCTATTATATTTTGTGATCTGATCTATCCCAGAAGAGATGTCTAGAAGGTGAACCAGAAATGTTAATAAAATGGGTTGAACATAGCTATTTCTAGATGTATGTTTTGTAAATGAGTACCCATTTAAAATAACCACAAAATTATTACTAACCTTGTAAATGAAACTTAGGTACCTCTGTCCACATGGAGGTTGTAGGGCTATCAATGGCTTTCCTAGGGATTGCAAGTAAGTTCTGATTGTTTGATACGAATTATTGTTTTTTGAAACCCAAAAAGTGAAATTGTTTTATTACAAAACGTTCTTGACCTTAGTGTTGCAGCTACACTTGACAGAGCTAGACCAAGGCTAAATACCCTAGTTATTTTACTTACATTTTTAAACATTTTTAGATTTGGTTCAGTTCCAGCAGATACAATAATGATGAGGAACTTCCTTCCACATTCAAAGAAATTGGCTATTGTGCATACATTACTAAATGCAAGTTGGGCAGATGCCTTATATAGTGGCAAGAATTGGGCTGATATTCTGCTTTCTTCCAGGTATTTCCCCAACATCAAATGTAAGCTAAATAACATGGTCTATTTTATCAACATTCATTCTTTCATATATATGTGTGTGTATGTATATATAGATACATATATACATATAGTATGTAGAACTTATAGAAACCATGCAGTGTACATACCTAAATGGAAGAACTTAAAATAGTCTATACATTCTAATTGTTAAGCTGGGAAGATGGTTACACACAAAGAAGAATGTGGCAGCTGTTTACTTTCAATCCACCCAAACATGTCAGGAGTCAGTTTGTTCAAAATATTATGCCTGGCTCATCTGATGATGGATGTTGCACTATTGTTAAAACTAACAACAATAATCAAGAAGTTCAAATCCAGCTCTTAGATGGTTAAATTTATTGAAATCCCAAAGCAATATTATGGCTACAATAGGTGAAAAAATGTGTTGAAAATTCCTTAACATTTTGAGATCTAGTGTTAAATTCAGGAATTGAGTGTTTAGAAGATCCATCACCAATTTTTTTTGACAAGAGTTCCATAAATGATTCAGATTATCATGTAGTCCTAGAGAGTCTTGGAGCTATGGTTTGAAGATTTCTGAGGGTGTTGAGAATTCTTGGAAGTGTATATTTTGTTTCAGTGCATTTTCCATGCATCAACTAATGTTTGTAAAGTCTAAGAAGTATACCTATGTGAAATTTGTGAATTATGCACCTGTTTCTTAACTTATTTGTAGTCAGTGGTGGTTAATGAATAATTTTCTATTTCATTTCGTTACGCTTTTAGTTATGATTGAAGTGTGCACATTTGTTATCTTTTACAGGGGGTGTGGTTTTTACTTATTTTGACTTATTTGAGTTGAACAGGTATATGCATTTTCAGTCATTGCAGACCAGCAATCCATCTTCCCTGGAATGCATGTTTTAAATGTAAGAACCATTATTCTTAAGTAAATATTCAAACATTTGAGAAGGAGATTGCTTTAAATTTGGAATCGTAGTCTCTATTGATTTGATTATGATTACAATTTCTACACACTAAATATGCTCTGATTATGTGATGATTCTCCAGCCCAAATTTGTACAATAACATAATTGAATCCTTTGGAATATATCTTTGTATATGGGTGCTCAGGTAACATCTGAAAAACAATGATAAAACTAGTCAATTTGAGCTGGTTAATCTCCCAACTGATTTGAGAAAGGAAATATAGTTACAAATGTGAAAAATGTTTCTTAGCAATTACAATGACCATATTCATGGGGCCATAATATTAGTCACAGGAAGTTGACATTAAATCATAAGTCATAATATCATATTTCATACTAATCATTAGTAAACACTACAGTATCCATAAACATCATCCATATTAAAATCCAAACAAGCCACTATCTTTGCTAAGTAGGTTCCTATAATAATCTTATTAGGAATTCATTGTAACATTTGCAAAACATAGTCTCAAAGCTAGTTTCCCTTTGCTAAGTAGGTTCCTATAATAATCTTATTAGGAATTCATTATAACATTTGCAAAACACAGTCTCTAAGCTGGTTTCCCTTGTACTGTGAAAGCATGGAAGGTGGGAAGTCCTTCCATCAATTCACCTTGGAATGGCATAATGTCCATTGGTGTGTTTAGCACATAGGATGTTGAACAATGCTATGAATGCCTACTATTTAGTATGCTTCCATTGCAGGATGGATAATCTATTTTGTTTGGAAATGGTTGGTTTATGAGTTGATTGTGAACATATATGCAAGTGGTATATTTTCTTTGTTCTACATTTATTTCTCTTCCACGCTCTCTTGATATTTGAAGGGATGTCCTTTATTTTGTTGATAGGAAAGCCTTATAACATTTCTTTATGGATGTACCAAAGTAAGGACATGACTAGTGGAAAGTAGGGACATGACTAGTTCAAGTATAGATGGAAAAACTTGAAATCATGTTTAGTGGAAAGTACTAGTACACAGGGTATGATTATTCTTTAAAGGGTACTAGCTCAATGGAAGAACACCTACTTTAAAAGTAGGAGGATGATGGTTTGATTCCATCGTGCTCTAATATGACTAAATATATGACTAAATTAATGACTAAATATATAACCAAATAAATGACCAAATAAATGACCAAATAAATGATCAAATAAACAACCAAATAAATGACCAAATAAATGACCAAATAAATGAGCAATTAAACGACCAAATAAATGACCAAATAAATGACCAAATAAACTACCAAATGACCAAATAAATGACCAAATGACCAAATAAATGACCAAATAAACTACCAAATGACCAAATAAATGACTAAAGATATGACCAGATCAATGACCAACTAAATGACTAAAATAGTTTAGTCATAAATTTGGTCATGAGATAAATGACCGGCAATAAACTACCACTGGTCACGTGGCCAAATTTGGTCTTTTATCTACAATTTTTGGTAGTTTATTTGGTCATATATTGCTATTTTTGTACTAGTGCTGGGAGAAGCAGACCAATCCATAAAATTTTTCCCGAACAACTTTATTGAAAATAGGAAAACTACTCCTATTATGTACAAACCATGGCCCCAGACCACTGGTAACTTTCAAAACTTCTTACCTTTGTCATATACCTAATTTTCATTCCTTTCTTCTTGAGGTAAGCTAGATATTTTATTCCCATTTGTTTCACCAAGCATATGAACATTTTCAATCAATCCATCAGGCAAAACAAAATATTTGTCTTCATTCTCATAGTGCATGTAAAAACCTGAAGCATTTTCATCATCTTACTCACTATGAAAGTAAGACTCAGCATGCTCATGAATACTATCATCAAACTGAAATTGATTGTTATCTACTGATTCATGTATGCCATCAATCTGAAATGCAAAAGTCACATACTTTATTTGATAAAAGTCTTCATTCATACCTTGACTATGCATATCCTCAGGTGTAGCTGGTTGGAGTTCAAAAGAATAATTAGGTTTATACTTACACATGTCATCATCATCAAATTCTGCTACATTTGAGACCTCCATGTGTTCTTCAAACAATGGATTGATAATTCCATGTAATACTACTTGTTGCAAATTACGACAAAAAATGGGCTGATCATCATCATATTCCTCATCATATAAAGTATTAGAAAACACTTTAAACTCACTACCCATTTCATCTCCATGGAGATTCTCAGCACACAAAGAAAAATCAGAACTATATGAAGATTCACAGTCAACATCACCTACCAACATATAGTGTCCATAATTGCATCTTCTTCATTATCCTATTTAGGAAAACCATTATAGCAAAACCATGGTTCACTCCTAAACTCTCTACTATATGTTGCAACCTCATTATCCAATGCAGAACCATTAGATAACCTTTTACTCAAATCTTCATGTTCATCCTCACTGATATCACATTGAATTACTATTTCTTTATCTTCATACTTTGAGGACAAATCATTCTCAACATCTTCATATTCAAAATGATTTGTACAATGTACAAATTGAGATGCACTATCACTTTCAAATTTAGAAAATGAAAACATACCTTCACTGATAAAGGAGTGTTCACTTCCATCATTACTTTCTTCCTCCCATGTTGCATCTGACTCATATGAAGACACCTCAACATCACTGCCTTCATCACTCTCACTTGAGTAACCACTTTCAGCACTATGTTCCTTTGACTGTGACTGATATATCTATGAATCACATTCCTCATCTTGTACAGAAACTTCAAACTCATCAGTAGAGACACAAATTTCAGCCTCTTCATTTGTATAACACTGAGATATAGAAGCAGTAGCCTCATGCCTAGGAACATTAGCAGAAACATGCTCATAATCAAAATTACAAGAATTGACTACAGTGGCTAATTCACAACTCAAAACACCATCACACTGCTCAATTCTACCAAGGTCTAGAATATATCTTACTGATATAGCATCCTAAGCACATGCCTCATTAGTAGCAAAAGACTCAACCACATTTATACACATATCCTGATTTGACATTTGAACTTGATTACAAACTATAGCAGAAGTGTTGATACACTGACTTGGAATTGTGGTATCAACACTACATTCTTCTTTTCTTTCATATTCATTATACCGGCATACATTCATGGCAAAATGACCTCTGGTCAATCCATATTTCAAATTGTTTTCAATGTCCATTACAGTTATAAATGCCGGATATAATGACTTCGGTTCTTTGTCCCTCAGTAAGTAATTCATTTTATTACCAAATGCATCAAAGTAGACATTCATACATACTTGATCATTGGGTCTATAACCTTCAATGATTTCATTCAATACTTTTGCAAATATGATATTGAAATGAGGAACAAGTTCATCACTCTCAATATGAATCTTTAGAAACTTATCATAAGAATCAAATATGCTTACCCTTTCTCGAAATTGCTCCATGAAGGCTGATTGCATCTCACTCCAAGATGAGATAGAACATGCTGGTAGAAAAGAGAACCAGTCTCTAACATCACCTTCTAAAGTTTGGACAAACAACCTCATCCATAGGTCTTCATGGAAAACATCAAAATCACACATCACATTAGCAAAGCATTGAACATGCTTCCTTGCTAACTGATACTGGTCCCTATCATACTTTGGTAAATATCCCTTGATTCGATCAGGGATGTTATTAGGGAAACCAGGTATGCCATCATAACAAAATGGCACATATCCTTTGACAAAATAAAATCTATGAACATCCATCACTAGCTGCATCCTTTGCACATCCACTTGAAGATCATCAAGACTAATGACAGGAAATCTATACTTGAAACTAATCTTCTTTTGTCACTAAACCCCTCCTACATACTCCACACTTATATGTCATTTATTTAATGACAAAACCATTTGATAAGGACAATGCAAATACATAAAAAATTGAATGGGGAATACCTGGAAATCTTTGCTGATTGCTGTTGCTCACTTCACATTTTACTAAAAACTGAAACAAGGCTACACACCTTAGGTTCATTCAAGTACAGAGTCACCACCCCTTTTCAGAGGATACAAACTTCACTGATCTCCTTTGAAACACCAAATTTTATGGGCACTCCTCACAACAGAGTCACATATAATAATTTTAAAAGTTTACAACAACAAATCTAGGTAATACATTTGCAGATCTGAAAACAACTTTTAGATTATGATATTTATGAGACTCTTCCCCAAAATGAATATAGCAAGACTCTGGGATACACTTAATGGTAAACTTATTTGAATCCACAGTAGAGTCGCCAACTTGATGGAGTTCTTTTTCCCCAAAGGTTAGATTGACATTAGGACTGACTAGGCTAGTGTCACATTCACTCAACACTCCAAATCTGACAAGAAAAAAGGCCAACTTACAAGGATCAAAGAGAGATCCTTCTACACTTTGAGCTCCGCATCACTCAGGCAGGTATACCTCATCTGCACACACATACAACTTGAATCACATTAAAAGCTTGCAGGTAACTGACTGTGGAATGGCTCTCAAACCCCTGTAGGTATCCTGTACCTCAATGAAACCAAGATCTCATGCAATAGCCCTACTTGCATACAATGGGTATGAAAACCAGAGACCTATACTAACAACATGAAAGGAAAAGGGTGGAACTAAAATGTAAATGATTTAAAGATGGGTTTGAAAGGTTTCCTAAGATACCCTAAGTCTCTCATAGACCAGTGCCTTATCCAAAGGGCCACAGAGTCAAATACCCTATTGCAATAGATAACTATGAAACAAGAAAGCAATAAATTCAATGTGTTGATGCCTAACATCAATCACACACCATGACCAAACCTCACTTCAACAACCCACCTGTGTATTCAAGTATGTTATCACCCATCCAAAGGTTTTTAACCCTCCCCTTAGAAGAGACCTATAAATAGATAACACATTAACTAACATCCACTGGAAGACAAGCATGACATATCTTTGACACCTCAGCTCATACATACATGAAAACTAATCCTAAACTAGTTATCTCTGCGAAGACAACTCCACTTGCAAACACATAGGAAATGCAAACAGAAAAATCAAACACCCTTGATGTATGATTAATGAATTAAGAATTCAAATGGAGATAGTTTGGTAACAGTAAGAATATACTAAATCATCATACATAAGACAAATCAATTACAATATGTATTATATTCTCTGAACCAACAAAGGAAAGAAGAACACCCTATATGCAGAGAAGTAGAGAAAATTCGTAGGACAGAACATTTCTTGGAACCAATTCTCAGAAGAAAACTTGAACCCTTACAAAGTCAAAACTTCAACTATTTATACCACTAATCATCTTGGGATCCCATAAATTAGGATGCAACAGGCTTTGAATGACTAGGGTTGGGGTTTCAACTGCCACACCAATAAAAAATACAACAAAATATATTGCAGGGGAAGAAACACAGGCAACCTGGAGAAGATAAATCTCAAACAGATCTATCATCATCAAAATCTGCGAGAACAATACAAAACACCAAGGAATTGCCATGAAAACCAATCAAATCGACCACCTGCAAACACTTTTTGAGCACAAAGAACATAGTATAGACCCCTGCAAATGATCATGGCACCCTGGATCACATTGCATCGATTGGCACCATCAACCAAATCAAATCCGGCCAAAGAAACCATAAAAACCAGTCCTTTCTATCACTGGAAACCCTCAGACAAATCAAATTCAAACTACAATGGTCATGTCAAAAATTTTAAAACACAACCATAGATCTTTTCCTTTTCCCAGTAGATCAGGCGGCTTGCATTTAATCTCACAATAGTCGTAAACCCCTTTTGAAAATTTTTCATCCCAATCAGCATACCGCAGCCAATAAAAATTGTGCACGTCGGCTCCGCGTAGTAGACAGGACCCACAAAGTATAAGCCTTTAATCAAATGGTTGTCGCATGATCGCATGGCCTGAAAAGATTCCATGCAATCACGTGACATTCATAGATCCTACATCTGCCAACCCCTTTGAAAAATTTGGGCCCACTTACAAGTCCTAGTCACCTCTCTGATCAACCAATGAAAACACCACATGTCATCACTACGTGGCATTTCATACCCACCTCGGACCCTTCTGACAAATCCCTATCACCATCCACGTTGACCAATGAGAAAATGCCACTTCAGCACAACTGGCAGTGGACCCACAGAGGAACATTATACCATCTAGAAGATCAGACGACTGGCACAAGATCGCATGGGGTCAAAAGATTCCATCCACTTTTACGCCAATCGTCAATCTTGAATCTCCTGTAGATGCCATGAAAGCTTGACGCCACCCTGTCATGTAAGCCACTTTACCAAATCAAAACCTACCATGTTGCAAAGAGCTGACAAGCAGGCCCCAACTTTTTCTTCACTCACAGGACATTCTGACAACCTTGCCACTTCATTATTTCCTTCGGCCAATAGGGAAGTGCCACTTGTGCTTATGTGGTAGTGGACTCACCTGCAAAGAAAGGCTACATCATAAAAGAGAATCAACGGTCATCGCAATTTCATATACCTCTGACACATCCCTCGTGAAAACATGACAACCGTTGGATCAAGATGTTGGCAGGAGACCGGGCCCAGGAAACATAAAGTTGAGAACTTAGGAAATATTAAGCACTAAGGACCTAGGAAAAATCATTTAGTCAGGCACGTAGACTTAGGAAATATTAAAGGCCCTTGGGGGTAAAAACTTAGGAAAGATTAAAATGGGGACCAACCAAAAATATAAAGCACTTGTGTTTTAGGATTTTTAAGTGGCCCGAATAGGTAACTTAAAATTAGAACAGGGCCTGGGTAGACTTAGGGTTTTTCTTACCAACAGCTACATTTTTGAAAATTTACAAAGGGTTTGAGCCAAAGACCTAAAAATAATGCAAGGACCAGAAAAAAAGTGATACAGCCATGAAATTTTTTGCAAGGATAGACCATTTTCTAAGGAATTTAGCTGTGACATGAAAATGGGCTAACACTTAGCATCAAACCTTTGTAAGGGTTATGAGACATTTCATGTGTTAATGGTGGATCAATGGTGTTGGAAGCTTGGATGATAACTATATGACTATACCATAAATTGTGAGGAACTTGAAGAAGTCTCATTGGTCTATGAACTATTTTCAAACAATAGCTTCTATATAAATGTGCTATTTTGTTTTATGTTACTAGTTAATTTAATTCCTAGTTTGCAATATGCAGATATGTTAGTAGTCCATCTTGATTTAGTTATTCCTTAAGGGGAAGCATTGGAATAAGTAAAAAATGAATCACTATGTGTGTTGCATATGTCACAAAGAGTCTGATTTGCAATAAATGACTAAAATAGATCTTTCCTCATTCTCATAGTTATTCATCATTCGTATATAGTTTTTTATTAATTATTTTAGAAAATTTATAGGAAAGCAGTTTGTGTCTATGGTTGTATAAAGAATTATTATTTTATCAATAAAAATATAGCATATGGTTTCTCTATCCTATCTTTTGTATTTCTACTTTTTTGAATTTGTAATTATTCCTTATTCTTCATGCTTTGACAGATGACCATACATTTTCCCAAAGCCCTTGTTTTAGCTTTGTCTTTGAATGTTGATAACAAATGTTGTGGAATTTTTATTTACAACTATCAGGTTCATTTTCTTCAGAATTTCTAAAGCATTTTCTGTAAATCCATTTCATAAATAACATGCAATCATTAATGCATTAAAAAAAACTATTTATCTAAGATGGCTACGATGAATAAATTTCTTATTGTGATATGCCTATATTCAAAGCATACTATAGGTGGTTTTTTAAAAAAAAAATGTACGAATAACCATTTCTAAAATAATTTTTGAGTTTTTGATTGTAAAATCTTTATTTGAATCATGATCTTTCTATATTTTTTATTATTATAGGTTGAGAATAGGTTTTCAACATCTCAACTCACTTCATAATGTGCAAGTTGTGAGATTTTTATTTTTCACAATCTAAATCTTAATTATTTGTACATAAACACAAAGAAGAATATTATATTTTTTTTATGACAATTTATTTTTCGAAAGGGGTAAACACTTTGATCCGAGCGGTGAACCGGTGAGGCCATAAATGGGGGACCTCATCCCCAATGAGATTTGAACCTTGATGGAAAGAACAACAACACAATAACTTAGCCATCACAACATGCCAACATTAGATTTTGCTATGACAATAATACTTGTTTAAATAGGCATTTTATTTTATAAAAGGCACACTTATATAACTTAAATAATTATAATATTTTATTTGAAACAAAAATAATAATAATTTCACATAGTATTATACATATTATATGAGTTTGAGTATTTTTTCATCCTGAAAAACATTTGATTACTTTTAATTTAAATGTAACTAAATTATTTACAATATGCATTATTAAAATACTATAATATTAGAAACATAAATACTATAACAGGATTTGACTTAATATAAAGAAAGATGATTTATCTCTTTAAAAAGACACCGTAGATCAAATGCTAGAAGATTAGAACTATATTCTTAATTTCTAAGTTGCTTTCTATGTTATTTTGTTCTATGCTTTTTGAATATTTGATGTTATTTAGATTTGTTAACCTCCAAACTATTTAATTATTTTTTATTAAAACTGTAACAGATTTGAACCTTCCCTACTCAATATAGTCAAAACATTTGAATCCTCATTAGTTAGTAACCCCTCTCCTCATGTTAAAAAAACAAACAGTAGTAATAGGCCCTCTAATATCATTGGGCGCTGTCTATGATGTAACCAGAATGAACCACCTTTTCCTTGCTTTTAAAATACTGTCTATGGCTTTTCGTGGCCCACACCCTCCGCAATGAAAAATATGCCTCAATTGATTGGGTGGTCAATACTTCTCCCCCACATCTACGTTGATACGCAAGGGCAGACGTCATAAGAAAGCTAATCTTACGTAGCTGCCTACGCCAGCATAACGACCAATAGAGAGTGGTGTTGATTCATCCTCAACATTGCCGACAATTTTCTTCTTATATATATTTATACTCCAATGCCAAAAGATAAACATCCAGCAAACATTACTCATCTGAACATTGCATTGTGTGTGATTTGACATGGAACAAGTGAAGGTGCTCGGCACATGGCTCAGTCCATCCATCAATCATGCCTTAATTGCCTTGAAAGAGAAAGGCGTGAAATATGATTACCAAGAAGAGGATCTATCGAATAAGAGTGACCTCCTCCTGCAAATGAATCCAGTTTACAAGAAAGTACTTATCCTCATTCATAGTGGCAAGCCCATATGCGAGTCTCTCATTATTCTTCAATACATTGATGAGACATGGGACTCCAAGCAGGATTTGCCATTTGATCATGCCCTTGCTCTTTTTTGGGTTGACTTCGCTGATAAGAACGTAACTTAACTATTCGCTCGTTATAATTGGCATGAGCATTTTGCTATATCAGCACATTTTTAACTAGTTGAAGATTGAAATGCTATAATACATGCGTTCTATGTTTTTTGCAATTTTTTGACTTGGGGTTTTGAATAGTGAAATAAAAAGATGAGGCTTACGAGCAGGCCAAGCGTGACATGCTGGAGAACCTCCAATTTTTAGAAGGCGCGTTGAAAGAAATGTCAGCAGAAGGATCTCTTCCCTAGTTCAGAGGAAATGATTTCGGGTTCCTGGATATCACCTTAGCCCCCTACGTGTCCTGGTTCCATACATATGAAACTATTGGGAATTTCAAGATACACTTTGAAATTGAATATCCCTTCCTTAAGGTGTGGGATAAGAGATGTATGGAGAGGGAGAGCATCAAAAAAATTCTTCCCTCCTCTAATTGGATTCTGGAGAGGGTCTTCCAAATCAGGAAGAGATTTGTGGTAGATTAAAGCACAAGAAATTTATGCGCGTATTTATCTAAGACAATGCACTGAAATTTGTCGATGGCATTCATGAATTTACTGTAGAAATGTTAGATTATAGGTTCTCATCCCAACATCAATAAAAGTTCATAGTGGTTTGGTTAAGATATATTTCCACTTTATCGGCAAAAAAGTTTTCTTTAGCATTTGTAAAAGTTTGTAAAAGGTTTTCAAGTACTTTCATTGAAATTATTGGATGAGAAGAAATCAAAGGAAGAAAGCAATAGTACAATAAAAAGACAGAAACCAAACGTAGTACTAGAAACATATGCCATTTCAAGATACCCTTTGAAACTTAATATCCTTTTCTTAAGGCATGTGGTAAGAGATGTATGGAGAGGGAGAGCATCAAGAAAATTCTTCCCTCCTTTGATCGGATTCTAGAGAGGGTCTTCCACATTAGGAAGAGATTTGTGGTAGATTAAAGCACAAGCAATTTATGCGCATATTTGTCTAATTTATCTAAGACAATGCACTGAAATTTGTCAATGGAATTCATGAATTTACAATAGAAATGTTATATTATAGGTTCTCATCCCAACATCAATAAAAGTTCATAGTGGTTTGGTTAAGATATATTTCTACTTTATCGGTAAAAAAGTTTTCTTTAGCATTTGTTAAAGTTTGTAAAAGGTTTTCAAGTACTTTCATTGAAATTATTGGATGAGAAGAAATCAAAGGAAGAAAGCAATAGTATAATAAAAAGACAGAAACCAAACACAGTACTAGAGACATGCCATTTCAAGATACTCTTTGAAACTTAATATCCTTTTCTTAAGGTGTGGGGTAAGATCTGTATGGAGAGGGAGAGCATCAAGAAAATTCTTCCCTCCTCTGATCGGATTTTGGAGAGGGTCTTACAAATCGAGAAGACATTTGTGGTAGATTTAAGCACAAACAATTTATGCACATATTTGTCTAATTTATCTAAGACAATGCACTGAAATTTGTTGATGGCATTCATGAATTTACTGTAGGGATGTTAGATTATAGGTTCTCATCCCAAGATCAATAAAAGTTCATAATGGTTTGGTTAAGATAAATTTCTACTTTATCAGCAAAAAAGTTTTCTTTAGCATTTGTAAAAGTTTTTCAAGTACTTTCATTGAAATTATTGGATGAGAAGAAATCAAAGGAAGAAAGCAATAGTACAATAAAAATATAGTAACCAAACACAGTACTATAGACATATGCCAAAATCAAGAACATGTTAGCTAAACAAAGACAATCTATCAAAAGAGAAGTTGAAGAAGAGCTGCCATCACAAAAGAGAACAAGATCTAGAATAGCACAAACTACACAAAGGTGAAATACAAGAAGTTAATAAATAGTAGAAGGAAGAACACACACTTGAGAAGAAATAAAAATGAACCTAAACCCGAGACAAAACCATCAAGACTAAGATTACCAAGAAAAACTATGCATATAGAAAATGAAATAAGAAAATATGGAGCTATCAGACATATACATGAAATCAAATTTAGGAAATGATCAGAAGAAGATAAATTGCAGAAGATGCGACAGTGTTTCACTTTTAAAAATTCATAAGACTTTCAAGAAACTTAAGACAAATTATTCTTGACGAACTACTTGACAAAATAAACATAAGATGGGATGAACTTGTTGAAAAAGAGAGACAAAGAAGATAAAGAATCCCAATATTTGTAAAGCTATGAATACATATTAAGAAATTGATCAACTAATGAAGAAAAATGAAATTAGATTTTCTAAAAAGAATATAACAGCTAAGATACTGGTAGGATTACAAGAAGAAGTAGAAGAAGAAAGACTTAAATTATGGAAAAAAAATTGTAATGTAGAAATGATAGAAGAGAAATATTCAGAAATTGGTAAAATGTATGAATAACAAGAGGAAATAGAGTTGAAAAGAGAAGACAACCCAATATAGTTTGATGATGGTCAAGCGAGTCAACCTATTGAAATACAATATGAATATGATGAAAATACACATAATGAGGAAGATGAACAGTTTGATGAATAATAGACACCACAAGTTACAATTCCATACACTGAAACATAACAAGTAACACATGCTACCAATATAAAACCTACTATTAGTGAGATAACAGAAGCATAAATAAATGAGAAACAACTAATAAATTTAGAAAAGGACAAGGAAAAATTTTTAGATTATGATGAAGTACAAGTTGCAAGGACATTACAAAATATGACAATGATTACAATAGTACAACAAAATAGGAAAAGAGATTCAAAATCTAAGGAAGGAGAAGAAGAGTTTGATGAAACACTCGAGTTTGAAAATTTGAACAGATATCCTACAGAGATGTATTGTGAGGAACAAATATTGTATGCAGAAAAAACTCAAGGAGAGAACAGTATTGAAAGACAGATGAAGGACAAACAAAGGAAAAAGATTATGAAGAAGACACTTCAAACAATTCCAAGCTTACTATCATAAATTACAATGGATGAAGAAGAATCAAGCATGGAACAGTTGAAAACATATGTGGATATAATAGGAAATGATCACAAAGTAAAGACAAAACCAAAAGAAAAGATACACCATAATTCACATACTAAAAGAAGAGAAGATAAGCTAGTAGAAATAACATGAACACTATTGAAGAAACTTGAAAATCTAAAGGAATCATTGACTAAAGAAACAAAAATTTTCAAGAGACTATTTGATAAAGGTAATAAAGTAATTGAGGAATCATGCATTTAATAGCTATAAATATGGATTTAATGCAAAAATATATACAAGAAACAATTGATCTACAAGGTACACCATAAAATAATGATGATTTCAAAGGCATTATTGAAAAAGTAATAAGATTCAAATGACATATCAGTACCATAAATAATCTAAATAAGAAATGGAACACAGTGTTGATAAATATCAAGAACAAGCATATAAGTATTCTAGCAGAGGCATAAAATAGTGGACACCCAAAGGACACAATTTCTTTTGTCTTTGGCATTGTTGTCAAAGGGGGAGAGAAGTACTCTAAAGGGAGAGAAGCATGGTCAAAAGGGAAAAATATCTAAGGCAAAGCGATACAAAATGATGCAAAAAAAAGGAGAAATGAAGAATAAATAGAAAGGTTTTGAAGAAAGGTTTTTTCATCAATGCCAAAGGGAGAGATTGTTACTTGACAAAATCTTCTACAAGCAATTACTAGATAATCAATGATTATTTTTCTAAGATTGTCATTTTTGGCAAATTATATTAAATATAGAGATGAAGAAGGAAAGACATATCAGCATAGACACTATTAGAAAGTGTTATCAGTATAAAGGAAGGGTTATAGGAAAATTTAATTGGAAAGCATTAGTGGTGAAAAGAAAAGAAAATGTTACGAACAAGGATGACATCCAATTAGTAAAATAGTTTATGGAAGCTTGAGAAACCCTAATCGGGGTAAACACCTATAAGAGAAGATCAAAGGAAAAGGTAAGAGATAGAGATGAGAGGACATGGATAGAAGTGAAGAATAATGTATAATGTTTTTTATCAAAAAAGATCAAAGGATCAGAGATTAAAATGAAGATCAGAGCAGAAGAAGAGCAAAATAGGGTGAACATTGTATAAGCTAGATAAAATCTCTTTAGGAACATATTGTAAATTCTTTAACAGGGTGAACATTGTATAAGTTGGATAAAATATCTTAACAAAGTAGTCTTTAACAGGACTTTCAATACTCCTAACATGGTGAAGTCATCCAAAAAATGAAATTTATGTAAGATCCTAACTAGGTACCTTATTACTATAGTGATGAGTTGTGGATACCATCCCCACTATAGTTTTTACCTCTTACAAAGGGTTTTCTACAACACCTAAATATTGTGTTAAGTGTTTGAATATTTGTGTTGTATGTTGAATTTCAATATTATTAGTCTATCATCTTAAAATGGAAGCACTTCCATGATAAGAGCATTTATCCCTCTGAGTAAGTGGTCTAAGGTCATGTTAAGTACCTTGATTGGGTCTTTGCTTGAATATGAATTTCTCCCCCATTTTGCCTCTCTCTGCACTTGATTTCACCTTATTTCTACATTTCCTATCATTATGGACTGAGGTCCTGAGGTTTCTTGACCTTGAGGTCAAAGTCAAACTTGAGGGTATCAAGTTTCAAATTTCAAATTTCAAATTTCAAGATTTTCTAATTTTTGGGTATCAAGTTTCAGAAATATTCTTTTTCCTACGTCCGAGTCGGCCATTTCAGGTTTTCAGGATGGTAAATCCTTAATTACATTTAAACTAGGTATATTTCTAAAGGTTAGGACCTAATTGGAATTTAATTCTCCAAGGTGGCCCGCCTAGAAGATTGTGCCCTAGTTTACTATAAAAGTAGACCTTTGTCTCTCATTTTCATATCTCATCTCAAGCAATTTCATGAGCAAACTCTCAAGTGCAAGCAAGTGAATTCAAGCATTCAAGAAAGCCTTCAAGCATTCAAGTGTTCAAGCATTCATCCATCAAGGAGATCCATTGTTAGCCATTGATGGATTCAATATCTTTGGAGCCTCCTTGAATATCCATCCTTCCACATTCATTCAAGTCAATTCCTATGCAAAGATCCATTGAAGATTGGTGTTGAAGATCAAATACCATTTATTTGAGACATCGTACATTCATTCCAAAACCATTGGAGCATCCCTACTTGTGGATTTGAGGATTCAAATCCTCTACAAAGACTTCAACATAAGCAAGGTAAATTATTTCATTTACTTTGTTTATGCACAAAACAATTTCAATTTCAATTCAAGGTTAATTCCTAAATTGGGGTTTGACCAAGGAAAACCCCCCATACAAACAACAAAACCCTCTTTTTCTTATAGGTACAGGTGTGGAACTACGGATCTAAGCTTGGATTCAGATACCCTTTTCGCTGAACTTTTGAGATTTGCAAACAAAGTCAAAGTCAACCTTCAAAATATTAATGTAGCCATTGACCTTTTATCGGGGTCAAAGACTACCTGCTATCAAAAAGATAATTTTTTTTTGGGTTTTCTTTGTTTCGACATTTCCAGTCTGAAATAGGTTGTAGAATTTCCCAAAACTACACATAGACATCAAAAATCAACCTTTTCCAGATTTGCCCTATTTTGAGGTTAGTACTTGCCTTTAAATTATTTCAGATTTTAAGCACATTCCCTTTATAGGGAAATATAAGGTTTTCTTCCTCTTTCATATTCTCCACAGATTGATTCGATTATGAATTAACCTTTTGGTTGATCAATTTGGATCTCTCCTTTAGGAATTTGGATTTAGAAGTAGATCTCATATTTCCCCCATACATTTTAGGGTCTACATAATTTACACATATTCATTTTGGTGAACCCGACATGCTTACTCTCTTTTCTTTTGTAGAATTGGATGCCCTATTGTGTTTTGTGGTATTAGATTTCCTTTTATCTTATTGGTATTAGATTTCTCTTTTATGTTAATGTTGCCCAAAAATTCCCTCTCATTTGTTTTCGGCCATAGTCCTATTTTCCAAAGAAATGCTCAAGTGTTGAAAACCTAGTGTGTTTTCGACCTCCTCTCTGCAGGCTCAGGATGTTTCTGCCTTTTGGTCTAAAAGCTCGATGTGTTTTCGACCATCCGCTCTGAAAGCTTAGTGTGTTTTCAACCTTCGCTCGAAAACCCTCTGTGTTTTTGACCCCTTCTGTGTTTTCGACCCTAAGCGCGCAACTCTAACAGGCGGGTCCCAGTTCCTCAAAAGTTGTACCAGTGCAAAAGATCTGATGACTGTCGCATGATCGCATGGGATCTTCTAATCCCATGAGATCATGCGACAACCGTTGATGCAGTATTGGTGATCGGCGATCAACCTTTGGTGGCGGTCAATGGCTAACCTCCTATGGTTAGTCACATGATCACATGGGCTCTTCTGAGCACATGCAACCATGCGACAAGCCGTTAGTGGTTTCGATGGGTCTGATTTTCTTAGCAAGGTGGCGGTTAGTAGGGCTTCGGTGGATGGTGATGTGTGTGGTCGTTGGGTAACATCATGCAGTTGGTTGCATGATCGCATGGGTTCTTCCGAGCCCATGCGACCATGCAACAAACCGTTGGCGGTCAACGAGCTTGCAGCTTGCCGGTGCATCCTGGGATAGTGATGTGTCCATTTCTTAGCAGTCAGTAGAGGTTTTTGTGGGCCCTCGTAGATGCAAGATCTACGGTGGTCACACATTCTCATGGGATCTTTCGATCCCATACGATCATGTGACTGCCGTTAGATGCTTCTGAGCGGTGTGGTCATGGGTCCAGCCATGTGGTCAGCTCCTGTTGGGCCATGTGGCAAGGGTTGGACTCAGGTGTGATGTCTTGCCGGTCATGAGTGCTTATGTGGTGGTAGGGCAAGTTTTCAAAATGGTTATCGCATGATCGCATGAAGCTTTTCGGGCTCATGTGATCATGCGACCAATGTGATTTTAAAGCAGTGTGGCCCTGGCAAGTTCACAGGTGCACAGTTAAAGGATTTCTCATAGTCGTCAGATAGACCTAGGGTTAAGGAAAAGTTAAAGCATTTCAGTGACTGAGGGAAGGTGAACTCGAGGTAAACCAGGGTCAAGTTTTCTATGATGTTTTGCAGGTCCCGAGCATCCACGTGGCAACAGAGATAGTTTTAAAAGGGCAGTCGCATGATCACATGAAGCTTTTTGGGCTCATGCGATCACGTGACCGTTGTCTTTTTCAAAGTGGTGGTGGATTCAAAGGGCAGTCACATGATCGTATGAAGCTTTTCGGGCTCATGTGATCATGCGACCATTGCTATTTCAAGGGCGGCATGATTGTTTTGGCAGACTTTCTTCTACAAAGATGTTTGCAAAGCACGGGTAGCTAAGAATTGATGTTTTCAAAGGTAGTTATAGCTGGGAAAGTTTGTAGAGATCTTCTAGACTGCCGTTTTGGGGTATCTGTGAGGATTCGATCAAATTTTTGAGCATTCATGACTGAGTAGGTTGCAGGGGGTTGTTAGGTTGAGGTCTTTTGTCTGCAGGCATGATCAGTACAGAGATGGGCACGCAAAGAAAAAGATGTCTGATCGGTTGAGATATTTGCAAAATTTGTATTTACGATCAGAAATGACTGGCCTAGGGTTAATTATTATATTGTAAAATCTATGTAGCCCTAAAAGTTTGATTCCTGCCTACATGCAGAGAGTGTATATATTCTTTTTTGGAGCCTTAGTGCTCAGAATTGACATTTTGTAAAAAAGAAAAAGGCTTTTTCTTGGAAAACTATCTGTAGCATTTCTTTCCGCTCTCTGGTTTTTCACATCCTATAAGTTCTCATTGATAACACAAATATTGCAAAGCATTCTGTGACATTTTTGTTGTCCTCATGCCTTCTTGTGTGTGTTATCTCTTATTGGATTGAAGTTTATGAATGACATCAATAGAAATTGGGGTTCCCAGTCCCTCTCATTTTTTGTAATTTTGTGTGTTACTGTGTCTGATCTGATTTAGATATTTTGTGGGTATGCTATAGCCGCTAGGAGTCTTTTCTCATTCCTACACCTAGTTGCAGAGGAGGATGTCTGTTTGTAGGTCATAGGTTGAGTTTTCTATTCAAACCTTCCAATGAAATACTTATGTAAACCTATCTAGTGAGTGGTGACTTATTAGACCTGATTCCTCCATTGATTTCATCCCTCTATACTAAGATCCAAACCCTAGTTTCGGTGCATCACCTAGTAGGTAGATTTGCTTTCCTTTCATTTCCCTTTTTATGCATTCCTTCTATCCCTTTCCCTCAAAAGAATTTACTTTCATGTTTAAAAGAAAATCAAGGTGATTATCCAAGAGGAAGCAGCCTAGAATTTGGAGGTCTCATCTCGGTTAGAAAAGGTCCCACAACCTTGAGATGATTCCCTTGTTATATTGGATTATCAAGACCAAGAGAGCTTGAGATTAGAGGCACAAATTCTGTGTATAAAATTTTTGGCAGGCCCGGTGGGACTAAGAAGTCATAGCTTTCATAATTCTTGTTGGTTTTGATATGCATCCAGCAAGTTGCAGACCTTTGAGAGGTCATTGTTTTGCATATCTGGCAATTCCAAGTTCACATTTACTAGTTTCAAGGAGATTTAGTACCTAGGATTGATTACCATCCTTCTTTTCATGAGGATATCTCTTCATTTCATGGAGGTCAACAACAGTCACCTCATGCTTGCCCCCCACCCACCCAGCTTCCAGAATCATGGCAGCACCAATACTCATACCAGCAACCTCAAGAGGAGATGCTTTCTTTGAAAGAACATGCTCATCGTGCCCAGATCCAACAACAACAAGCTTTGGCTCAGGAGGATCAAGGTTATAGGATGTATCTGGCAGAACAATACAAAATAAATGAAGCCAAGCTCGCTGAGGGGCTGGAAGCACAAAAGAAACACTATGAGGAGGTGTTGGAAACACAAAGGGGGCATATGTGGACATAAGAAAAGGAGCAGTTTGATGCTAGATGGAAGCAATGAGAAGAAATCATTGCAGGACAGCAAAAAAGTCAAGCAACCCTTACAAGCAATCTGGCCACACTGAACAAAGTTTACAAAGAAAATTTAATTAAGGTTAGTGATGCTATAGCTGAGAAAGAGGAAGATTTTCAAAGAACATTAGCAGCTCAGTAGGATGCTTATGAGGAGTTGGAAATTCATAAGAATAATTGTGAAAAGGTGGTTCAAGACCAGAAAATTTAAAATGGAGGCCATGTTTGATAGAGGCAACGAGTTTCAGCTTGAGAAAGAGTAGGAGTTGAGAGCTCATAAGGAGTTTCATGAGAAAGAGCTGCAGGACCTCAAACAAAATATGAGATTCCTGGCTTCTGCAGCTGAAAAATATAAAAGAGGCTATCAGATGTAGTTTGAGAGATGTTCTCAACTTGAAGAAGAAAAGGAGAGCATAGAGCAGAAGATTGTTGATCTAAAGGTGGCTCTCTCCGAACAGGTTAAGATAAGTAAGTCCTCAACAAATCATGATTATGCTCACAACAGTATACTTCTCCTACAAAAGAGTCTAGAAGAAGAAGAGGAAAATCAATTCTGGGACAAGATGGAGTACTTTTGCTTGCATCTTGATGACAAGCCCACACTTCTAGAGAACACTTGCAATCTATAGGAGATAGTCATTTCCGATCAGCATAAGAAGGAGGTCAATTAGACTGAAGTAATCTCTAAAGAGCCTAAGCTTGTCAAGGAGAGCTCTAGGTCTAGCATCTCTCATGGTTGCCCTATCAGGTATTTGGCCAGGATGGAGGTTATCAAAGGAGTACAAGTTGTGCTAGCATCCCAATATGATTTTCCATCAGAAGTTGAGGCTATGAATGAACTAAACCAGCTTGCTGCCCCAATTGGCCAAGTAAGTAAAGTCTCCTCGCTACTTGTTGTTTGTCCTCAAGATGATGGTGCCTACAATCAGCTTGACCGAGTAAAATCTATATCAGTCAAATCCTTGTCAAGTAGGTGATTCTACATATCTCCTATGTTTATCTTTCAATAGCTTTCCAGAAGCATGTAGATTATTGTAAGCTGAGAAGGATGGGAAGCTATTTTCCATAGCCAGTCAATGGTTTCATTTAACCAGGTTAGGTTAGGTTAGGTTTCCCTGTTTTCTTTCCCTATTTTCTAGAGTAGTTTCTTACTTTCCAAGAAGTGCTCGTGTATAGTTTGTCTTCCCGGTTCAGTTTTTGCCCCTACTAGTTTTGTGCTTAAATGACTCCTATGCCCAATGGATTGCTTCAAGGCTACTGGTCTATGTCTAGCAGGCTGACATCTCGCAGAGGTCACCAAAATGTTGCCCAAAAATTCCCTCTCGTTCATTTTTGGCCACAGTCCTATTTTCCAAAGAAATGCTCAAGTGTCAAAAACCCACTGTGTTTTTGACCTCCTCTCTACAGGCTTAGGATGTTTTTGCCTTTTGGTCTAAAAGCTCAGTGTGTTTTCGACCATCCACTCTGAAAGCTCAGTGTGTTTTCATCCTTCACTCGAAAACCCTTTGTGTTTTTGACCCCTTCTGTGTTTTCAACCCTAAGCGCGCAACTCCGACAGGTAGGTCCCAGTTCCTCAAAAGCTATACTAGTGCAGAAGATCTGATGACTATCACATGATCGCATGGGATCTTCTAATCCCATGAGATCATGTGACAACCGTTGATGCGGTATTGGCGATGGGCGGTCAATCTTCAGTGGCGGTCAGTGGCTAACCTCCTACGGTTAGTTGCATGATGGCATGGGCTCTTTCGAGCCCATGCAATGATGTGACAAGCCATTAGCAGTTTCGGTGGGTCTGGTTTTCTTAGCAAGGTGGTGGTCAACAGGGCTTCAGTGGATGGTGACGTGTGTGGTCTTTGGGTAACATCATGCAGTTGGTCGCATGATCGCATGGGCTCTTCCAAGCCCATGCGACGATGCGATAAACTGTCAGTGGTCAATGAGCTTGCAGCTTTCCGGTGGGTCCAGGGATAGTGATGTGTCCATTTCTTAGCGGTCGGTAGAGGTTGTTGTGGGCCCTCGTAGATGCAAGATCTACGGTGGTTGCACGTTCGCATGGGATCTTTCGATCCCATGCGATCATGCGACCACCGTTAGATCCTCCTAATGATTCTGAGCGGTGTGGTCATGGGTCTAGCCATGTGGTCAGCTCCTATTGGGACACATGGAAAGGGTTGGACTCAAGTGTTATGTCTTGTGGGTCCTGAGTGCTTATGTGGCAGCAGGGAAAGTTTTTAAAAAGGTTGTCACATGATCGCATGAAGCTTTTCAGGATCATACGATCATGTGACCAATGTGATTTTAAAGTAGTGTGGCCCCGGCAAGTTTGCAAGTGCATGGTTAAAGGATTTCTCTTAATCGTCAGATAGACCCAGGGTTAAGGAAAATATCAAGTGTATCAACAACTGAGGGAAGGTGAACTCAAGGTAAACCAGGGTCAAGTTTGCTATGATGTTTTGTGGGTCCTGAGCGTCCACGTGGTAATGGAGACAGTTTGAAAAGGGCAGTCACATGATCGCATGAAGCTTTTCGGGCTCATGTGATCACGCGACCATTGTCTTTTTCAAAGCGGTGGTGGATTCAAAGGGCAGTTGCATGATTGCATGAAGCTTTTCAGGCTCACGTGATCATGTGACCATTGCTATTTCAAGGGCGGCGTGATTGTTTTGGTGGACTTTCTTCTGTAGAGATGTTTGCAAAGTGTGGGTAGCTGAAAATTGATGTTTCCGAAGGTAGTTATAGCTGGGAAAGTTTGCAGAGATCTTCTAGACTGTCATTTTGGGGTCTTTGCGAGGATCTGATTGGATTTTTGAGCATTCATGACTGAGTAGGTTATAGGGGGTTGTCATGTCGAGGTCTTTTGTCTGCAGGCATGATCAGTATAGATATGGGCACGGAAAGAAAAAGATGTCTAATCGGTTGAGATATTTGCAGAATTTATATTTATGATCAGAAGCAACTAGCCTAGGGTTGATTATTATATTGTAAAATCTATGTAGCCCTAAAATTTTGATTCTTGCCTACATGTAGAGAGTGTATATATTCTTTTTTGGAGCCTTAGTGCTCAGAATTGACATTTTGTAAAAAAGGAAAAGGCTTTTTCTTGGAAAACTATATGTAGCATTTCTTCCCGCTCTCAGGTTTTTCACATCCTATAAGTTCTCATTGATAACACAAATATCACAAAGCATTCTATGACATTTTTGTTGTCCTCATGCCTTCATGTGTGTGTTATCTCTTATTGGATTGAAGTTTATGAATGTCGTCAATAGAAATTGGGGTTCCCAGTCCCTCTCATTTTCTGCAATTTTGTGTGTTACTGTGTCTGATCTGATTTAGATGTTTTATGGGTATGCTATAGCCCCTAGCAGTCTTGTCTCATTCCTACACCTAGTTGCAGAGGAGGATGTCTGTTTGTAGGTCATAGGTTGAGTTTTCTATTCAAACCTTCCTATGAAATACTTATGCAAACCTATCTAGTGAGTGGTGACTTATTAGACCTGATTCCTCCATTGATTTCATCCCTCTATACTAAGATCCAAACCCTAGTTTCAGTGCATCACCTAGTAGGTAGATTTGCTTTCTTGTCGTTTCTCTTTTTATGCATTCCTTCTATCCCTTTCCCTCAAAAGAATTTAATTTCATGTTTAAAAGAAAATCAAGGTGATTATCCAAGAGGAACCAACCTAGAAGCTGGAGGTCTCATCTTGGTTAGAAAAGGTCCCACAACCTTGAGATGATTCCCTTGTTATACTGGATTATCAAGACCAAGAGAGCTTGAGATCAGAGGTGCAAATTTAGTGTACAACAGTTAAATCTTTCATGCTAATTAGATTTTAAAAATACAAAAATATTCATGCTTTATGTGTTCTTAGTTTAGTTCATTTTCATTGCATTGGTTTATGAGCTTTACTACTACTAGTCCTACTTATAACATTCTAGTTAGAAGTCATAGACTCATGGGTGCCTTTGATCCTGAATCTTGCTCTCCTTTCCTTAGGATCTTGGATGATAATTTGATTCTTCATGATTGCAATCATATTATGGAGAAAAACTCTTCTCACTCATCTCAGTATGAGGATGATGCTTTAAGAGTTCCTCCCGAACAAGTCCAAAAACTTTCAGCTAAACTTGATAAAATGGGTAATTGGCTTATTCAAGAGAACCATAATCAAGATTTTATTCAAGATATAGAGGTTCTTAAGAAATCTCTTTGTGATAGTGATCAAGGTGTTAACCTCTTGTCTGGTATTACTCACCTTGTGCATTCAAATGTTAAACCTCTAGTTCAAGAAGCTCAAGATTTAGGGTTAATTCCTCCTATCACTCGTGTAGAACCCTCTTCTAATCCTTTACCTAGTATTCCTACCTATACTCCTTTGGTGACTGTGACGGTTCCCTCTATTCCTATGAGTGTTCCTCCTATGTCCCTCCCTACATCACAACCTTCATATCATAATTTTTGTTTACTTATTCCAATCCACTTCCAACTATAGTTCCTAGTGTTCCTCCAGTTGTGTCTTCTATTCTTGCAGCTTCTTACACTGTACCTAGTATTTCTAATGTTGTTATTCCTCCTATTTCATCTAATGATTTAACAATCATCAGTGTGGCTCAAACTATGTCATCCTTACAATAAAAACTTTCTTCCTTAACTCAAAACAAGTTTAGTATTCCTACATGTGACATGGGAAGTCCTTTGTCCTGAGACATTATTCGTACTCTTGTTCCTCAAAAAGTTGATATGCCTCATCTTGAGAATTACAATGGAAAAGGAGATCCTGTTCATCATGTTAAAACATTGCAAATCCTTTGTAGTGATTATGCTCATGACCATAGGATTTTAGCCAAACTCTTTGCTAGGACCTTCCATGACAAGTCCTTACAATGGTATTGTTCCTTGCCTCCTTATTCTATTGATTCATTTCCACAACTGGCCAATGCCTTTATTCAACAATTTCATAACAACATTAGCCTACAAGTGTCTTTGACCGATTTGATGCATTGTAAACAAAGTGCTAAGGAAAAATTAACTAAATTTATTGGTATATTTAAGCATTTGTATGCTCAGATTTCCTATCATGTTCTTGATATTGATATTCAATGTATGTTTATTTCAAATTTGCAAAAGGATATTAGAGATAAGATTCTTCTTACTAAATTTACCTCTTTTCAACAACTTTGTGCAGCGGTTCAACATTATCAATTACAAGTGAGTCAATTTGAGAGAAACACTCCAATGGCTCCTGTTCCAGTTGATAAGAGTGATGCTACTTCTAATCCAAACAAATTTCAAAAATTCAACAACTATGTCAAGATAAACAAACAAGCGAATGTAGTTGTTCTTGCATCTCATAATGCCACTTCTACATCCACTACTTTTTGATTAAATTGTACATTTACTCCTCTCTCTGAATCTTTACATGCTATTATGAATAGGTTGTTAACTACTAATATGATTACTTTACCTCTTATTCGACCTCTTTTACCTGCTACAATTGCATCTAAATCCTTTGATGCAAAAGCTTTTTGTTACTATCATCTTTAGAATGGTCATGATACTGAGAAGTGTTATTCTTTAAAACATAAGATTCAAGACTTAATTGATTCTAATGCTTTATTTGTTGATAATCTTAATGGTAGTGGGAACAAATCTGTCTCTCCTCCTAATCAAAACCTACAAATCTATATGAATCCTTTACCTACGCATGATATTGATACCACTTCTTATCCATCTGCTATGGAAATTGTGTATGATTCAAAGATGGATGATCTTAATCATGTTTTTAATCAAGTGGAGCATGTTGGTCAATCTATATCTCCACCTCAACTTCAGATTCAACCTCAAGTTCAATCTCAACCTAAACCAAAACCTAAGCCTAAATTGAAAAATCAACCTAAAACTCAACAACAACCTAAGAATAAAAGACCTTAGGAGCTTTTGATTACCTTTGATGACTTTGAGACTATTAAAGCTCCTGATGGTCCCCTTTACATTTATGCTAGGATTTCTCAGAAACCTAGTCATGGCTGTTTTGTTGATCCTACATCCTTAGTCAATGTTATTACTGAAGAAATTTTTTTAATGAAAATCTTACAATGTGATTCTTATGATACATCGAATGTGTGGAATCAAAATTGTAATGGTTTTCTTTATCCATCATTTGGTTCTATTACTTTACCGATTGAATTTTTTGTGACCACTACCTTTGTTGTTATTCCTACTTCTGATCAGTTTCAAGTTAAGCTAGGTTTTTCATGGTTGAATGCCATGCATGTTGTTGCTTCACCTATCCATAAGTGTCTTAAATTTGTTGATGATGAAGAAGTGAAGATGGTTAATCATAGTTTATATCAACCTTCTAGGCCTAGAGATTGTGCTGCTCTTGATTTCTTTTGGCCTTCATTACCTAATTAATGTCCTCCTCGACCTGATAATCTTTTCCATTCATATCAATCTTATAAACACTGTAACTTGAATTAAGCATACCTCCTACGGATCTTAATTGTGGTCTTTTGCCTACACCTTCTATACCTCCTTTAACTATGGCTTCTAGTTCTGTTAATCAAGTTCCTCCTATTGCTGATAATCATATTGATATTCCTAAAGAACCTGTGAAGGATCCTGTGGTTGTTCCTCCTAGTTCTCAACCTATTTTAAATAAATAAAAATAGAATCGATTTGCTAACAAATTTTGTAAGAAGCATCATGCTCATGCTAAAGCTTGTAATTATGTTCTTCAAAGATCTCTACCTTCTTCGAATAAGACTATGCATGATGTTGTTATTAATAATGATGTTAAGATGCATGATTATGATGATTCTATTCATATCTTAGATCCTATTTTGACTAATTTGGATGAAGAAGATACTTTTGATGATGTTAATGATGAATATGAGACTATTGACATTGACATTGATTTACCAAATATGCTTTCATCACAATTAACTATTACACCTAGTGTCGAACATTGTGATTCTCAAGAGGATCCTTATTTGGAACTTGCTATCATTCCTACTGTGTTGGATATAGTCCCTCTTGTGAGTTACCCACCTTCCCTAAATGATATATAATGAGATGGGGAGAGTAGGTGGCACGCTTGATCAGCATGTACTTTGTGGTAGCTTTGTTGTGTGTTTTCCTATTGTACTGTGCTTCTCCCGTAATGTGTTTGCTAAATGTTGTTAGATTATTTTATACGACCCTTGTTACTCAGTTGTTGCAAGGTGATAAAGGAATCAAAACTATTTTTCAATTCCTCTATATGTATCTTTATTCTTCTATGTGTTGTTTTATGTTATGTCATTAATGTGCTATTGTTCGTAAATGTTTCCTTGTGTAATCTGCTTGGATTCGGGACGTGGTAGTACTGATTCTTTTTGGTCTCCATGTCATGGTCTGAAAAGATTCCTCTTCGTATATCTTATGTGATCTTCCCTCCATTGTGATTCTAGTTCTACTTTCTTTGGGAAATGATGTCAATTCATTTGCAATAACATCATATATATATATATATATATATATATATATATATATATATATATATATATATATATATATATATATATATATATATATATATATATATATATATATATATATATATATATATATATATATATATATATATATATATATATATATTACCTTATGATCATACTGATCCCATGATAAGTAGATCCCTTCTGTGTTCTCTATATGTTTTTGTGATATTTTCCTTGATTTGTCTTCATCTGGGGGAATCTCGATGTGGAAACATAATCAGTGGAGTTGTTTATGTTTCCATTAAAGTCATTGCTCCTATTAAAGTGTTAGCAATGACTTTACTATGGGGGCATACGTTCTACTCACTTGTTGCACACACACACACTTTTTTATACACATATATTATTTTTCAAGATACCTTTTCTCCCTTTTTGGATTAGTGACTAATCCTTAAAGCATGGATTTATATTTTAGGATCTCTTGATCCCTCTAGTTTCAAATATATATATATATATATATATATATATATATATATATATATATATATATATATATATATATATATATATATATATATATATATATATATATATATATATATATATATATATATATATATATATATATATATATATCCCTTAAGGTTGGAGGTGTACTTAAGATTAGATCTCTTTTGTTTCTGGTTTTATTCCTATGGAATATAGTTTTCCTAAGGGTAAATTCTTGATGGGTTGACTAGTGAGTAGCGATATTCACTAGGCAATTCAATTCCATCTTTCCAAATGTGTCATTTCCTTGTGTGATTCACAATGGGACATAAGTTCTCATTGGGTGAGATAACCACACCTTCTTACTTTTCTCTCTAGAAATGTCTCTCTTATTGTGATCTTAGAGTCGAAAAAGACTTGAGTCCCTAGGGGCTTGGGGTTTCTCTTTGTCCTGTTGATTACAATAGGATTATCTTTTTATTTTGATCTCCTTTACTAAGAGTTTGCATCGAATCCAAACTCTTGCTAAAGTGGGGGCTTAATGTATCATCTTAAAATGGAAGCACTTCCATGATAAGAGCATTTAGCACTTTGAGTAAGTGGCATGGGGTCATGTTAAGTGCCTTGATCGGGTCTTTGCTCGAATCTGACTTTCCCCCCTATTTTGCCTCTCTCTGCACCTGATTTCACCTTATTTTTGTATTTCCTGACATTATGGACTGAGGTCCTAAGGTTTTTTGACCTCAAGTTCAAAGTTGACCTTGACCCTAACCTAGGTCAGGGATGACCTTGACCTTGACCTAGGGTGGGGTCTACCTCGTCATTGACCTAGATTTCAAATTTTAGGATTTTCTGATTTTTGGGTATCGAGTTTTGGAAAGATTTTTTTTCCTACCTCTAGGTCGGCCATTTCGGGTTTTTGGGATGGTAAATCCTTAATTGCATTTAATCTAGGTATATTTCTAAAGGTTAGGACCTAATTGGGATTTAACTCTCCAAGGTGGGCCCCCTAGAAGATTGTGCCCTAGTTCACTATAAAAGGAGGCCTTCCTCTCTCATTTTCATATCTCATCTTAAGCAATTTCATGAGCAAGCTCTCAAGTGCAAGAAAGTGAATTCAAGCATTCAAGAAAGCCTTCAAGAATTCAAGTGTTCAAACATTCATCCATCAAGGAGATCCATTGTTATCCATTGAAGGATTCAATCTCTTTGGAGCCCCCTTGAAGATCCATCCTTCCACATTCATTCCAGTCAATTCATATGCAAAGATCCATTCAAGATTGGTGTTGAAGATCAAATGCCATTGATTTGAGACATCCTACATTCATTCTACAACCATTGGAGCATCCCTACTTGTGGATTTGAGGATTCGAATCCTCTACAAGGACTTCAACATAAGTAAGGTGAATTATTTCACTTACTTTGTTTATGCACAATAAAATTTCAATTTCAATTCAAGGTTAATTCCTAAATTGGGGTTTGACCAATGCAAACCCCCATACAAACAACAAAACCCTCTTTTTCTTGAAGGTACAGGTGTGGAATTGTGGATTTGAGCTTGGATTCAGATACCCTTTTCAATGAACTTCTGAGATCTACACAAAAAGTCAAAGTCAACCTTCAAAATATTAATGTAGCCTTTGACCTTTTAGTGGGGTCAAGGACTACCTGTTGTCAAAAAGATAAAAATTTTCTGGGTTTTCTTCATCTCAACATTTCCAATCCAAAATAGGTTACAGAATTGCTCGAAACTACACACAGTCATAAAAAATCAACCTTTTCCAAATCTGCCCTATTTTGATCTTAGTACTTGCCTTTCAATTATTTCAAGTTTTAAGCACATTTCCTTTATAGGGAAATATAAGGTTTTCTTCCTCTTTCATATTCTCCATAGATTGATTTAATTATACATTAACCTTTTGGTTGATCAATTTGGATCTCTCCTTTGGGAATTTGGATTTAGAAGTAGATCTCATATTTCCCCCATACATTTTAGGGTGTACACAATTTACACATATTCAATCAGTTATTAGTTAAACATTATAGAAGCTATTAGTAAAAGAAAAAATAGTTATTGTGTAATTAATTTACTGGCTATCAGTTTATGTGTAGAAAGTTGAATAAGTGTAAAATCTATGTGGTACTGATTCACCTCCCCTCTCAGTACCCTACCTAAAACTTTCAACAATAATCAAGAAGGATACTGATGTTACATCTACAAACTAGATTGCTTGAAAGTTTTGAAGCCTTTTGAAATGATCCATTTTGTGCATGTCCTTTTGTTATGGTATTTTTTGAAACCTTATTTTTAGAGGCATCATTTTATATTCCTTTCCACCTTTCCGTAATATTATCTATAATTCATGTAACTACAATATCCAATGACATTCCAATTGGAATAAGTCAAAACTAAATCATTGTGTCTATGTCATATGTGGCAAAGAGTTTGAGTTAAAAAAAATGAATAAAATAGATCTATCCTCCTTCTGATCATTAGCTTTCATTCCTCTATAATATGTTTTCAATTAGTTTAGAAGATTTATAGGAATGTGGTTTATATCAATGATTGTATAAATATGTATCATTTGACCAATAAAACATAGCATATGGTTTCTCTATACTTCTTTATATTTTTTTAATTTGTAATTTACTATTAGGGCTAAGAAGATGTCAATCATGGTTGAGGAGCCATCAAATAATTGTGATAACAACTTCTTTGAAAATGATAGACTTGTCATTGTTTGAAGAAGCTAATACTTTGAATATAGGAAATGATGTAATCAAGGCTACATGGATGCTCAATAGTTTGAGTTGCTAATAGATTAGAGAAACTATACCTCATTGGGGTTATGAGACACAAATGTGTGGATTGGTGTCCAATAGTTTAGGGAATTCTAAACAACCTAGAAGCTTAGCATCAAACCTTTATGAGGGTTATGAGATATTTCATGTGTAAATGGTGTCCAATGGTATCACAAGCCTAGATGATAGTTGTATGAGTCCAACATAAATTATGAGAAACTTGAATAAGTCTTATTGGTCTATGAACTATTTTCAAAGAATAGATTCTATATAAATGTGCTATTTTGTTTTAAATGATACTAGTCAATTTAATTCCTAGTTTGCACTATCCAACTATGCTAGTAGTCCATCTTCATTCAATTATTCCTTAAGGGGAACTATTGAAAAAAGTCAAAAAATGAATCACTGTGTGTGTTGCATATGGTGCAAAGACTTTGAGTTGGAAAAAATGACTAAAATAGATCTTTTCTCATTCTCATATTTAGCTATCATTCCTATATAGTTTTTTGTTAGTTAGTTCACCAGATTTATAGGAAAGTCTCCATGGTTGTCTAAAGAAGTATTATTTGATCAATAAAATATATCTTATGCTTTCTTTGTGCTGTCTTTTTTATTTCTAGTTTTTTGAATTTCTAATTATTCCTTATTCTTCATGCTTTGATCGATGACCATACATTTTCCCAAAGCTCTCCTTTTAGCTTTGTCTTTGAATGTTGCTAACAAATATTGTGAAATTTTCATTTACAACCGTTAGGTGTATTTGCTTGAGAATCTCTAAAACATTTTCTATAAATCCATTTCACAAATAACATGCAATCATTAATGCATTCAAAATAACTATTTATTTGAGATGCCTATAGTAACCAATTTTTTTTTTTTGATATGCCTATATTCAGAGCACACTATAGGTGGTTTTACAAAAAAAATCATCTACGAATTAGCATTTCTAAATTAATTTTTGAGTTTTGGATTGTCAAATATTTGTTTTCATGATCTTTTCATATTTTTTTATTACTATACATTGAGAAAATAGTTTTTCAACATCTCAACTCACCTCATAATGTGCAAGTTGCAAGTTTTGATTTTTTCACAATCTAAACCTTTAAAACTATTTAATTGCTTAAAATATGTTTCTCTAGCTTATAAATATGAAGGACAATTTTTTTTTACAATAGTTATAAAACTTTGGGACATCATTAGTAATGACATCTAAAAATCTTTAATAAAACTATTTTTCTCCAACTCCCATAAATTTTCTAATTTAATTGGTTTTGCAACCTAATAGATTAAAAAAATGAACTTTTTAGTATCTAACTATTTGCAAACTATTCTCATCTACAATATTGTCACATTAGATAAAATACTATTGGGAAAACTAATATAAAAGGATTTTATATCAGTCTTCATTTATTTTGAGATTTAATTTTTCTCCTAAATTTAAATAACTTTGATAAAACATTTAGTTCAATGTTCCAACAAAAATGAACTTTTTTCCTTGAGCTTTTGCGCTATACTAAATTTAATTAACAAAATTAATATTTACCATTAAACATGATATTTATAGGTAAGACAACTATGGTAGTTTTTCTAGGAAATAGATAATGCTATAATTTTACAAGTAAAGAAACTTCACAAGTTTGAGTTTGAAGCATGATGATGCTTGTTATTTTCATGTGAATGATTGGTGTCAAAATGAGACCTATAATTATTAAACATAATATCAATATGCATATTAGAAAATCTAAATCATTGCCTTTCCATTGTTGGGTATTGACTAAATCGTAAACTAAAACGTAAAATGTATGAGGGAAGTTTGAAAAAGTTTGAAAAAAAAACTAAGTGTCCCCTTTGGTAAGATTTGCATTTTAGTTTACTTTGAAAAAAAAACTAAGTGTCCCTTTTGATAAGATTTGCGTTTTAGTTTACGTTTTAGACATTTACGCAAATCTTACGAAAAGGAACACTTAATTTTTTTTTCAAACTTTTTCAAACTTCCCTCATACATTTTACGTTTTAGTTTACGATTTAGCCAATACCTAGACGTTGCCCCATTGTTGTCGAATATTATACGAACTACGAAATTACCCGTGTACTTGTTTAAAATACTGTCTATGGCTTTTCGTGATCCGCACCCTTCGCAATGAAAAATATGCCTCAATTGATTGGGCGGTCAATACTTCTCCTTCGCATCTACGTTGTTACGCAAGGGCATACGTCATAAGAATGCTCATCTTGCGTAGCTGCCTACGCCAGCATAACGACCAGTGGAGAGCGGCGTTGATTCATCCTCAACGTTGCCGACATATTTCTTCCTATATATATTTATACTCCAATGCCAAAAGATAAACATTCAGCAAACATTACTCGTCTGAACATTGCATCGTGTGTGATTTGACATGGAACAAGTGAAGGTGCTCGGTACATGGCTCAGTCCATTCAGCAATCGCGCCTTAATTGCCTTGGAAGAAAAAGGCGTGAAATATGATTACCAAGAAGAGGATCTATCGAATAAGAGTGACCTCCTCCTGCAAATGAATCCAGTTTACAAGAAAGTACCTGTCCTCATTCACAGTGGCAAGCCCATATGCGAGTCTCTCATTATTCTTCAATACATTGATGAGACATGGGACTCCAAGCAGGATTCGCCATTTGATCGTGCCCTTGCCCTTTTCTGGGCTGACTTCGCTGATAAGAAGGTAATTTAACTGTGCGCTCGTTATAATTGGCATGAGGATTTTATTATATGAGCACATTTTTCAACTATTTGAAGGTTCAAATGTTATAATACATGCGTTCTATGTTTTTGCAGTTTTTTGACTCGGGGTTTCGTATAGTGAAATCGAAAGATGAGGCTCAGGAGCAGGCCAAGCGTGACATGCTGGAGAACCTCCAATTTTTAGAAGGTGCGTTGAAAGAAATGTCAGCAGAAGGATCTCTGCCCTTCTTCGGAGGAAACGATTTCGGGTTCCTGGATATCGCCTTAGCCCCCTACGTGACTTGGTTCCATTCTTTTGAAACTATTGGGAATTTCAAGATAGCCTTTGAAACTGAATATCCTTTGCTTAAGGCGTGGGGTAAGAGATGTCTGGAGAGGGAGAGCATCAAGAAAATTCTTCCCTCCTCTGATCGGATTCTGGAGAGGGTCTTCCAAATCAGGAAGAGATTTGTGGTAGATTAAAATGCAAGTTAGTTTATGCGCAATAGACCGTATTTGTCAAGTTGTTTAAGTAGCTAATTTATGCAAAACAATGCCCAGAAATTTCTCAATGGCATTCGTGAGTTTACAGTAGAACTGTTAGATTATAGGATCTTATCCCAACATCAGTTAAAGATCATACTGTTTTTGTTAAGATCATGTATTTGTATTTAATCGACATTGGGCAATGAAAGTTTTCTTTTGCTTTTGTATATGTTCTTCAAAGTAGTTTCATTGATATTATAAAATGTTTGTGTGATTCCACGTCACTACAATAATGATAATGAATTCGGTATTCTTCGTTTTCGACATTTAGTTTCTCTTTTCGTGTTTGAATTTATTCTTTTGTAATTAATCAAACTTTTAAATAGTTTATATGACTTACGATGTCACCACAAAAATGTGCATTATTCCTTTTGCATCTTTAGTTACCATTTTAGAGGTTCAATTTCTCTTAAAGGATTCAAATCATGTAATTACATGAAGGAATGCACCCATTTATCGTATTCAACTTGCCTGTGTATTATTCTACCCCATCTCAAAAAGGATAAATTATGTTTATAGTATTATATATTAGTATAGATATTGAAATAAAAGATAATAAATTTGATATTTTATTTATTTAAATAGTTTTATTTATTAGATTTGAATATTTTAGTGTGAAATTTTGAATAGTTTTAAAAGATTTTGTTAACACGATCATGTTATTATTGTATATGATTTATTGTCATTATAGAATGTTGTTTAATATTAACTATATAATGTAAATGAAAAATAATTTTTAGAGACATCTACAAAAAAATGATCTTGTATTAAAATATTATACTGTAAAAATTTCAAGAGATAGTTCTGAGACAAAAAGAACAAAAAAAATTACTAAATTTAGTTATTAAAATGATAATATAATTACTTTGTCTATTGAAAGGAGCACAAACAAGGAATGAATAAATCTTGAACATCTCTTTAACTAAGCATTAAAAGAAAGTTATATTTTATATTATTTTATCATATATTTATAAGAATCTTGTAAGATTTGGCTATGAAGGTAGCCTTCTAAGATCTAGAGACAATTGGAAACAACAATAACAAGAGAGATTGAATATGATAAGAATAAATTATATTCTTATCAATAATGCAATACGAATAATTGGAATGAATATTACATTGGAGATGCCTTGGTTATATAGGCAAGGTGAGTGCAAATGAGTGAATTGTTAAAATAGTAGCATCAATTTGATTGATCGATTAAGCTTCCGTGTGATATTATTATATATTATCCATACAACAACGACTTATTTTATCGAACGCATAAGTTAATCGCAATAATCAATTCTCATTCTTATTACACAATCGATAATAATACATTGACAATGTTATGTAACTATCGGTGGATAGTTAACGTAACATATATCCATATGTTACATTAACTATCAAACGATAGTTAACATAATAATTAATAAACTATTTCATATGTATTCATCGCTTCACGTAAAGACGTGTCCATGAATAGACATGGCTCTACATGGCCTCAGCCATGTAGAGTCATGTCCATTCTCATAGTTCGAATGGGGCATATTTATCATAGTGCATGCTAATGAGGGAACCAATCAATAACAAGGCATTGTCTTCTCCTTTGTAGGACATAGAAAGATACATTTATCATAAATTAATAAATGTAAGATAATACTATTATAAACAAAAATTTCTCTATCAAGATCTTAATTCCTAACATGGTATTAGAGCCTCAATAGAGAAATTCATTTAAAAGATTAAATTATATTCTGATTATACATTAAAGAAGGAGAAGAAATTAAAATGGCCAGCAGTATCAAAGTAGAAGACAGACTTGAAGGTTCGTCTAACTTCTTCTCATGGAAAATTTGAATCCTTACTCTACTTCAAGAACTAGAGTTGGATTCTTATGTTGAAGAAAAAAAAAGCATGCCCGAGGAAGAACCGGAAAAAGTAACTTGGAAAAAATGTAACAATAAAGCAAAGGAAATTATAATTGAGGCTATCAAAGACCACATTCTCCCATCCATAGCAAGACTGAAGACCACGTATGAAGTATTCAAGACTATCCAAGAGACATTTGAGATTAACAATATGAGTAGATTGCTCACTCTCAAACAACAACTGCTAAATCTCAAAATGAACAAAGGGGAAACAGTTAAATCTTACGTTATTTGGATTTCAGAACTAAGGGATCAACTATCCACCATTGGAAATAATATTGATGACATGGAGCTAACTCTGATTGCTCTTAGAAGATTACCTATCTCATGGGAATCCTTCATTCAATGTATAACTAGACGTCCATCTCTACCCAAGTTTGATCAACTGAAGAATGATTGCACTCAAGAGGAATCTTGATTAATATCAAGAGGACTTGGGCCTACCAAAGGAAATGAGATTCAAGCTCTGCACACTCACTCAAACTTCAAAAGTAATAAAAGAAAGTTTAAACATAGGCGAGGAAACTCTAACACAAACCATGTGGGAAATCCAAATAAAACTCACAAATGAGACTTCTCCAAAATACAATGTTTCAAATGTGATAAGTTTGGTCATACACATAGATAATGTCTCAAGAAGTAGAAAATACAAGAAGCATTAGTAGAAGTAAAAGGAGCATAAATATAACTATTCTTCTTAGCATTATCAAGTGAAGTTAACTCAAGAAAAACATGCGGATAATTGATAGTGGGGCTTCTCGACATATAACAAGATTCAGAGATCAATTTGAAACTTTAGAAGAAGATTCCTCCAAAGAAGTTACAATTGGAGACAATTCCACCTATCCGGCAAAAGGAATCAGGCCCTGTTCTATCTAATTGAAATCAGGGACTACTCTACTATTGAAAGATGTTCTATTTGTACCAGGTATAAAAAGGAACTTAGTCTTTATCTCTAGCCTAGCCGATCAAGGCTATCGTGTCACATTCTAAGAAAATAAAGTTTTAATATGGACAAAGAACTCCAATATTAAAAATGCTATTTCCTTAGGATATAGAGATGGAAGCTTATATAAAGTAGGAAATAGTATCAAATCAGCTCTAAGTCATGAAGTATCCAATACTAATGAACTCTGGCATCGAAGACTAGGTCATATTAGGTTTAGTACTCTTCCCAAATTTGAATTCAAATCATTCAAGCACTTGTAAAGGATGTGCTCTAGGTAAAAATATAAAAAAATATTTTCCCTCTAGTGAACATAAAACAAAAGGTACATTGGAACTCATTCACACACTTGTGCGGACCTATGTCGACTCTTTCACTAGGAGGTTATTCATACTATGTGATCTTTATTGATGATTATCCCAGAAAAACATTGATTTATTTCCTTAAACTAAAAGAATCAAATGAAGTGTTATCCAAATTCAAAGAATTCAAAGCATTAGTTGAAAATCAAACTAGGAGAAAGATAAAGATCCTAAGGTCAGATAATGGAGGCGAATATATTTCTGAAAATTTTAAAGATTTTTTTATATTTGTTGGGATTAAGAGGGAGTATACAGTACCTTATAATCCTCAACAAAATGGAGTAGCTGAAAGAAAAAATAGAACTATCATTGAAGCTGCTAAAGCCATGATGCACGACAAAAATCTGCACACTTCATTTTGGGTTGAAGAATCAAACACTGCTATATACATTCAGAACAGATGCCCACACTCTATTCTAGAAAATATCACTCCTAAGGAAGCCTTTATAGGAAAGAAACCTGATCTAAGTCATCTCAGAATCTTTGGATGTCCTGTTTACATCCATATACCCAAAGAGAAAAGAACCAAACTAGACCCTTTCGGAAAAAGAGGAATATTTGTTGGCTACAGTGAAACTACAAAAGGGTACAAGATATATATACCAGGACAAAAAGCAATTGAAATTAGTAGAGACATCAAGTTTGAAGAGGACGCTGCTATAAAAATTTCAATTTCCATGGAAGGAGGATCAAATGAGAATTAGAGGGAGAACATTACATAAAATGATGAAACTGAGAATCAGAGGGAGAATGTTCTTCTAAACAATGAGAATGAAAGAGAAAGCATAACAAAAAACATTGAACCTGATTCATCTCATCTTGAAAATATTGACATTTCTAACAACAAGAAAATACCATTATGGGCTAGAAAAATGTTTGAGGAAAATAATGTTGAACCTAATGAGATATCCAAAGCAAATAAAAGGACAAGGAATAAAAAATGTTATCTTGCACTAATGGGAGAACTAACTAAAATAGAACCGACTAATGTAAAAGAAGCTCTAACATGTCAAGCATGGAAAGATGCAATGATTGAAGAATACCAATCTATTATTCAAAATGATGTTTGGGAAATAGTTCCTAGACCTAAAGGGAAAACCATTATTTCCTCTAGATGGTTGTTTAAGATAAAATATGCTTCTGATGGAAATATTGAAAAACACAAAGCCAGATTTGTTGCCAAGGGTTTCTCTCAAAAGGCTAGAATTGATTACAAAGAAACATTTGCACCAGTTACTCGCTACACATCTGTAAGAACCATCATAGCCATTGAAGCATCCAAAGGATGGAAGATTCACCAAATGGATGTAAAAAAAACATTTCTAAATGGAATCATAGAAGAAGAAGTATACATAGAATAACTAGAAGGATTCATCACCTATGACAATAATTATGTCTGTAAATTGAAGAAAGCACTCTACGGTCTCAAACAAGCTCCCAGGGCTTGGTATGAACGTATAGATAAGTACCTATCCAAATTAGGGTATTCCAAGAATGTAGCTGATCCAAATATATACTTCAAAATGTCCAAAGGAGAAATGGTAATTATAGTTCTATATGTTGATGATCTTCTAATTACTAGAGAAAATCATCTTATTACAAAATGTAAACAAGAACTCACAAATGAATTTGATATGAAAGATCTAGGATTATTGCATTAATTCTTAGGATTAGAAGTAGTACAGAAAGAAGGATACATTTTTCTAAATCAAAGGAAATACACTATGGATATATTAACCAGATTTGCCATGAAGGAATGTAAGCCCCTAACAACTCCAATGGAAACTAATCTTAACAAACTCAAAGAAGATGCTGCAGATTCAAAACCTATAGACTCTTCCTACTACAAACAACTTATTGGATCTCTTATGTTCTTGGTAAACACTCATCCGGATATCTGCTATGCCACAAATGTATTGAGTCATTTCATGTGTGAACCTAAGAAGATTCACTTATCTATTTCTAAACATATTCTGAGGTACTTATGTGGTACAACTGAATTGGGTTTGAAGTATGAAAAATTTGAGATAGAACTTCTAGGATTCACTAACTCCGATTGGGCTGGAGAATCTATTGATTGGAAAAGTACTACAGGATGCTACTTCAGTCTCAAATCTGCAACAATTTCATCATTCAATAGAAAATAGTTAGCAGTTGCTCTGAGTTCCATCGAAGTAGAGTACATGGCTGCATCTATAGGTGCTCGTGAAGAAGTATGGTTAAGGAAGCTTCTATTTGGATTGTTTGGTAAGCCACTACAACCTACAATAGTTTACTATGACAATCAAAGTTGCATTAAACTTTCTGTAAACCCAGTTTTTCATAATCGCTCCAAACACATAGAGATTCCTTATCACTATATAAGAGACATGGTAGATAGAGATATTATCAAGCTCATCTATGTAAGTACTAAAGAACAAAATGCTGATATTTTTACTAAGCCTCTTTGAAGTTGAAAATCAAGTACTTTAGGCAGAAACTTGGTATGATTAAATTGCTGAGATTCTATCTCCTTATGTAATTTGTATATTCATGAATAAAATTGAAATTTAATATTGCAATATTTTGTGTATTGAAAGATGATGATCTTTCTTGTGTATAAGAAAATCACTATTGTAAGGGGACGATCTTCAATAGATTGATTTTAGTTATCCTCTAACCTAGTTCCAAATTGGTCGGGGGTTATGATAACAAGAGGTTCAAGGTTCGATTCGAATTGCGCTAAATATCTTGATACCTATATATTTTTAGTTATCCTCTAACCTAGTTCTGAATTGGTCGGGGGTTATGATAACAAGAGGTTCAAGGTTTGATTTGGATTGCACCGAATATCTTGATACCTATATATTTTTAGTCATCCTCTAACTTAGTTCCGAATTGGTCGGGGGTTATGATGATGAGTGGTTCAAGTTTTGATTTGGATTGTGTTGAATATCTTGATACCTACATTTATCACTAAATCTAGTTCCGAATAAGTTAGGAATTGTGATAAATTTTTGACAGTTGAATTTTTGTTCCAGATTATGCTGGAAAATTCTAATTTTTTATCTGACTAAAATACTGATCCAAGTTCAAATCAAGAATTTAATAAGAACTCTTAAATTTCTTTATTAATCCACTCTCGCTAAGAGGGAGTGTTAAAACAGTAGCATCGATTTGATTGATCGATTAAGCTTCCATGTGATATTATTATATATTATCAATACAATAACGGCTTATTTTATTGAACACATGAGTTAATCGCAATAGTTAATTCTCATTCTTATTACACAACCGATAATAATACATTGATAGTGTTACCTAACTATTGGTGGATAGTTAACGTAACATATATCCATATGTTATGTTAACTATCAACCGATAGTTAACATAATAATTACTAAACTATTTTGCATGTATTTTTCACTTCACATAAAGATGTGTCCATGAATAGACATGGCTCTACATGGCCTCAGCCACGTAGAGTCATGTCCATTCTCATAGTTCAAATGGGGCATATTTATCATAGTGCGTGCTAATGAGGGAAGCAATCAATAAAAAGGCATTGTCTTCTCCTCTATAGTACATAGCAACATATATTTATCAGTAAATTAATAAATGTAAGGTAATACTATTATAAACAAAAATTCCTCTATCAAGATCTTAATTCCTAACATGAATAAGACAATGACAAGTGCCATTGTCTCATTGCATGATAATCAAGAGACAACTTATCACCCACCTAAGGTGAAATCACATGTCCTCTAGAGGTAGATAATCTTCCAACGTGTCCTTATGACTACTCTCTTACTTTTTTCCTCTCCATTCCCCATTCTTCTCCTTTGCATCCTAGTCTCTATTCTATTATGTTATTTTTTATGAAACAAAATTCCACCAAAAGTATTTCTAGAAACTTCCCAAAAGTCCTACCTAAACTAATGCAATGCCCGAAAATTCTTCATAAATGCATTAATTCTATTTGATTTCTCTAGGTTTAAAATCTCCTCCTCAGACTTGAGTCTTAAGTTTTTTACCAGCTACTGCTTATTTATGAACATGTTCAATTGTATTTACAAATCTATTGAAGGAAAATAAAACTAGATTTAAAACCCAAGGTTCTATTGTATGGTGTTACGGAGAAGTTAAAAAAAAATAAGAAGCCTTGGTTAGGTTGCTCCTACACAATCTCCTTAGAAAAAAATTTGAAAAAAAACATTATTGGACAAAGAAGGAAAGATTGTGCTCTGTCTTTCATGTGCAATGTGTCCTACACCCAAAAAACCATCGTGTATTGCTTCATTCTTCCTTCTAGTGTGAGTTGGAGATATCCTTTAATTAGTAGGGACTCTATTTTCTCTTTCCATAGTCCCAATTTATAACTTGAAATTTTCTCTATTTTCCATTTATCCACTCAAATTATTCACCATTTTTTAAAGAAATCATCTACTAAGCTATGATACCAATTGTTAATTCTAAAAAGAAAATGTAAAATATATAGGATTAGATATGAAAGAACAAAATGAAATGAGGACATGAAATTTATAATTTTTCACCAACATGGATACATCCACTTTCAAGAAAGGGATAATCTCTTATTAATCATTCTTAACAGTTCAATTACTTATAATGGAAAATTTCTCTTTTATAAATGAACATAATAAAATTATACATAATGTGAAGAGTGAAAAGATATTGGAAGGAAAATAAATGACTATTAGATTTTGTATCGACTATGATAGAACTTTAAATTTTTTTTAAAAAATAGTTCTTGTTCAAACTATTATTTGGAGGGGAATTTTCCCTTTGTTAATTGTTTCATGTCCTTCATTAATTTTAATACTCGATGCTCTAGAGTAATCATGCACCACTATGCAAGTTAAAATAAATCCTTCTTCAACCATGCAATTCAACCAGTTAGCTAACATCTAGTCATTGTTTAGTTTGCATTAGCAACAAGATGTACATGTATCTTGTTTAGACATAAGTTATGATAAGCATTAGTTTAGTGAAAATGAAGCATAAAATCTTAGATTCACAACCTTAAGTAGAGTTTTGATTACATAAAAATAGGTTTTGAAACGACTCAAAACCTTTTACATAGAGAAAATAGATAAAACATTTAAGATCCAAGAGTACAAGTGCAATAGCACTAAAAAAAAACAACACAAATGAGTCCTTAAACAAAAAGAACAACCAAAAGACAAAGGACAACAGAAAAAGGAAAGAAAGACAACAAGCTATTGTGTAAACACATTTCATCAGTTTTGTAGCCTGATCAGCAAGAATCTGCATGTTTGTAGCAGACAACTTCAGATCTTCCATGTCGTTCTTGTTGCCATCTTCAATCATCTTGGACTTGGATCTCGTATGCCTTCTAGGTCCCTAATCCTCTTTATTCTCTATGATCTCTTGGTTCCCTTTCCCATTATCAAACTTGTCAACCAGGATCTTCATGTGCTCATTTGAAGCCTTGAGGACAACAAAGCTCTATTCTGCAATATTCCCCATGGTCTTCTCCATCTTGTTAATTCTCTTTTCCATAGTCTCAACTTTCCTGGTTAAAACATTACTGCTTTGAATTTTCTCCTCCATGGCAGTAAGTCTGCCATTGAAGGAAGCAACACCCTCAGCTTTGGCAACAATGTAAGTGAGCTCATCAATTGTCTAGCCTAAATTTTTCTCCCCTAGGTTCAACCTTTTAAGAATCCTCATCTCTTTTTGCAGCTGGTGGATGTTGGACTTCATCACAGTGATGTCATTTTTCATTATGCTAAGGGTAGATAGGAAGGCCAAGCATCCCAGATTCTCAAAATCCTTGTTCCTCCCCTCATTATTCTCAAGACCCCTATTCTCTTCCTCCATGCTCTCCTTAGGATTCTCCACCTTCTCCTTTTTCAGGTTGGGCTTGTTACAAATAACACAGATTTGAAACCTTGAATATTTTTCCATTCATCACTGACTACCTCTACAATTCGCTACAAACTCTTAAGTAACCAAAAAAACCTAGATAATCAAGAAATGTGAAAATTACCCTTTTTGGTAGTTTTTTTCCATAATTATTTTTTGGCCATTTTTGGCAATTTTTGAAACAACACCTAAAAAGCTGAGTTTTTACCTAAACATGCCCTCAACTAAGTTAGAATGAATTTCCAACTAATATCTGAGATTAGAAACATAAATTTAGATTTATTACAAAATAGAACTTTCTAAAAACTAGAGAAAAAACACTAAAAGCTGATTTCAGAGTGCTAGATGAAACTTTCAGCTCCCAAAAATGTGCTACAATGGACCCCAATTGATCTAAGATTATTGGAAAAACAAATGCCACCTCCTGAGGCACACACCCAAAAAATTTCAGCAAAAACCCAAACTTGAGTCAAAAGTTATGACCTCCAGAAGTTTCTGTATTAGTTTATGACCTACGAAAGGTCCTGCATCAAAAGATTAATGTGATAGATTGCAAGATTGCATTGCACGGATTAGTGTTGATTGCACTTGATTGTACTAACTTTGGATCTTTTGGATTATAAGGATTTTTTGGAATTTTATTTTTGAGGATCATATATTAATTTTTTTTTAAAATTTCAAGATCATTTTATATTGTTTTTGGATTTTTTAAATTTATTTGGATGAGGAAATTGGATAGAATGGGATTGGAAGAGAAGATGATTGAATAAGATGAAATTTAAAATAGGAAGGGGAATAGATGGATTATAGTAGAAAATAAATAGATTTGATAGACAAGATGGTTTGAATACAATGAAAGGATGATTAAGGGATTGGAAAGGAAAAAGGACAAGTGGATTGGGACCAATGACAAGAGATAACCAAGGAATGATAGAGGATAGAAATATGGAAGGATGGAGACATGTTTGGTTAGAGGATGAATGGATGAAATGGATTAATTTAATAGTAGGTAGATGGAATGAATGGATACGTAAGGGTAGGATATTTAAGACTATAGGATGTGGGGTATAGGGATGGAGATCCAAGAAATATGTGGAAAAAGGAGTTAAATGCCCCACACTAGAATGAGGAGAATGAAGGATTGAAAGATGGAGGAAATCAATCTATGAAGTGGATGGATAATGTGTAAATGATATTTATGGAGGAAGTGAAGGCTTATACTATCCAAAGCTTGCATGGATGTTTTCTTTGTATTTTAGTTCCTCTAGTTTTTTAAGCAAGAGAAAGGACATGAAAGTGAAATGGATTTGGATAAGCGATATGAGATGGAGGGTATGAAAAGGATATGGGATAATGATATGAATAGATGGAATTAGATAATAGATAATTGGTATGTGTAGGATCATAGTATGCCAAAAAGTGGCGATGTGAAAAAGAAGTCTTGATAGAAAAACAACTATAAATTTCAAATAGTATAACATTTTTGAAATATGAAACATGCATCACATTCTATGCTTTTCATACTAAAAGAAGAATTATTTTTTTCAATTTGATGAAGTTTAGACTAAGTTAAGGTGGTCAGACAAAGGAACTTTTATATTATATAAAATTTGTAGTATAAAAATCATAATAAATTATTTATTTGGAAATAAAATTATAAAAAAATGTGTCGCATCCAGACATGAGTCTACTACTTATATATAGAATCTTATAAAAAATATTATTATTTTATTTTGTTTAAGGTGGTCAGACATACACCTACTTCTTATATTTTATCTAAAATTTTCATACTATTGATAAACTAAGAGGAAAATAGCTATAACATTCAAACGGTATAACATTTTTGAAATCTAAAATATGTGTCACATTATTTTCTTTTCCTAATACAAGAAAAAAAATTTAAATTAATTTGATGAAGTCTAGACCAAGTTAAGGTCATTAGACATGAGAGTTTTTATATTTTCCAAAAGTTAAAATAAAAAAATCATAATTAATTATTTACATGGAAAAAAAATATTAAAAAATATGCATCACATTCAAACATGAGCCTACTACTTATATCTAGAATCTTGTAAAAAATATTATGATTTGATTATGTTTAAGGTGGTCAAACATATACCTACTTCTTATCTTTTTCCTGATGTTTTTATACTATTGCATTGAAATTAGAAATTTTCACCATATATAATAATTTATTTTAAAAAAAGGGCTAATATAATAGAAGCTAAATTCAATTTTATACAAATTTTCTTATTACATATTTTTTATATAATATTGAAAACTTGTTCAAATTTTTACGTCAACTTTCCTAAATGAGATTTTCTGAATTTTCATTGCCACTTAAGGGCCTAGTTTGGCATACCATGATCATGCACATACCCTAATGGATGGAGGAAATGTATAGGATAATCAAGATTGAGGACATGGGAAGGTGTATGGGCTCAAAGAGTATTATGAATCATGGATTAATGGAATGAATATGAAGAGGACTATGAGATGGAGGATAGGGATGTCAAGATAAAATATGTGAAAATAGATGGATAAAGAGTAAGGGTTATGGAAGGTACATATGGATAGAGGGGATTCATAGGATATTCAAGATCAAAGAGGGGAAAATAAATGATAAGAAATGTAGACAGGACAATTGCTAGTGGATAAGGGAATGTGGAAGACATTTATGGTAGCATAGTATGGATGAAGCTTGCTCCCAAGTATAGAGCGCAAGGGATGGTGGATAAATGAGTGGAAAAATATTATGGTAGGCATATGATAGGGAAGATGTTATGGATGGATAGAGAGAAGGAATTGCCCCCAAGTATGAAGAGAAACTAGAGGGACAGATTCTACATGATGCATGTTTGCCAGGTTTTCATCATGATAGTTATCCAAGGCACCTGATTACCAAGTTTTCACCATTTGACGAACTGGTTTATTTTGTATTTACTTTGACCTTTTTTTTTCTTTTTTGCTTCTTCTCTTTTTTGGAAGAATTTGAGCTTGATGCTCTTTGGATAATATTCTTTTGGAAATATATGCTATGATTGGCCAAGGCCACTGAAAGGTAAGCTCAAATATGTTGATTATGGTCATCATAGGGGAAAGATATGGAGGATAAGGTAGATGATGGCTAATGATTTATGAATAAGATGGGGTAAGAGGAATGGGAGGATATGATATTGAAGGATAGGGAGTAGATATATGAGCTATATATTGGATAGGGTATTGAAAGGTTTGTTTGGGCATACGTGGAAATGATGGCAAGATCAACATTGGCACAAACTTTGAAGAGTAGTGGATAGGTAAAGGGAGAATGAATTGGCTAGTGTGAGGTTTTGATGTAGGAAGTGATGTGGATTTTGGTACACAAGGACCCAAAATAGATGGAGGAGAGAATGGAAGATATTTGGAAGAATACAGAGTGGAAGTATTTGGAAGCTTGAATGTCAACTTTAATTTTTCTTTTAAATTCTAGTCCTTTGAGAAAGACTAGGTAATTCACATAGATTTTGATTTCTCTTTACATTTATGTGCTTTTGACTACAATTCTTCCATGATGGATTGAGGAGCCCATATTTTCTTTGATTTTATTTTTTGTTGGAGGACCCTTATGGCCTCTTCAGTATTTCCTTTTTCTTTGTAGCTACATGTCGATTCAAGAGGACATGGTGATCTTCATATGTAAGTGAATTCTTGTATTTCTGATTTTTATGTTGTGGAACCAAATTTCTTCCAAAAGACTTGGGAATTGTGGATGAATGGAGCTCATATAATAGGGTTTGATGGATGAATGGAGATAAATCTCTCAAGGATGCATATCTTTTTTGATCTTTAGGTATGGTGGAATAAATAAATGATAAGCTAGGAGTGAGAAGTATAGTGGGTGGAGAAACATAAGGACGTAAAATGGATGGAAGGGATGAAGGGTTTAGCATTGGGATATAAGGGCCTAAAATGGATGGACGGGATGAAGGATATCCTTTAGGGATATAGGGGGCCAGGATGGATTTGGAAGATAATGAAGGTATATTTTTACACTTAAATATAGGTATATAAGGTGTAGAAGGGATATGAGCATCTATAGAGTGAGAGATATCACCATGGCCATCAAGTGTAGGGTTTCATTGGTCCTCAAGAGGCTCCTTAATAGGAATAATAAGAGCTTGAGGAGAAATAGGATATTGTGAATGATAAGACTCTTGTGATGGAGGATCAAGAAGAAGAGTGGGATCTTGTGGAGGATTAGGATCATGAGGGGAATTAGGGGGAGTAACAGTATCTTGAGAAGGATTGGAATCATGATATGGAGATGAAGGGGTACTTTGATATTGACTCTGGGGAGGATTATGTGGTGGATTATAATGGTAACCAGACATAATAACCCGACCAAAATAACCCTGGACACAATAACCCCGCCATAATAACCCAAGGACACAATAACCCAGGGTCACAATAACCCATGGTCAAAATAACCCATGGAAAAAATAACCCATGGTCATTTTAGATCAAGTTAATATACCAAGAAAGAGATTGTGAGGCACCATTGAGGATATTTAGGTCATTTTTAGATCATCTATCCATTATATAACCCTAAAATATCCTTAAAACATCTTTAATATGCTTAAATAACTTATAAAATGGTAAATGATTATATAATAAAATACAAATTCATGGGAATAAGCTAGATAAGAGTTATTATGAAAAGATATAAGTCAAAAGGAATTATGAAGAGGCTTGCTCATAATTTGACATACTACATAGCCAAGTAGGGAAAAATACTATCAACTCAAAGAAAGACTAAAAAGACTAGTTGATGGTCATGACAATAATAATATTTTAGATTATATAAGAGGTATTGCTCATAATTTGACACTTTAATTGAAAATTTTAATAACAAAGTGTAGACACGGAAAATTGGCCAAAGGCATCAAATCATCAAAATAATATGGAAAATCAATAAATGGAACAAAGGCAATTCAAATCAAAGGAAAATTCAATTAAATGATTAAATGATTAAATAAAGCTTGAAAAGGGGAAAAACACTATGAAATTGATTAAATTCAATTAATGACATAGTTGTTGAAAGCAAAAATCAAAATGAACATCTTACCCTTCATGGCTAAATTTAATTACTTTAATTAATTAATAAATACTAATTTCCCTCAACAAAGCAAATTGGAGACAAAATGGACACAAATCACTCACTTTTGTTGAAATGGTCCAGCCTTTTGAAACTATTTAAATGATTGTCCCCTCCTTGTCCCCCCATTTATGGACAAAGCAAAGCCAATTGACCTTACCCAAGCATAACCATGGTTATCTCACTCTACCCCCCTACCCTTGGGAAAATCCTATAAGTAGAAAGCATTTTGAGGCATTAAGGATCCACTCCATATCTTTGAATTGCAGTAAAGCTCTTGCAATTTTCATCCAGATCACTCACTTATCATTTTTCATTGCTAATTAGCTTAAATTGCTTTGATCATAGTAGATTGTTCATCAAATAGAGCTAGAATTTGATAGAATAGATCTAAATTTGCATATCATATAGCTTAATTCTCATCTTTAGAGTGTCACTAGTGAGGATCATAGTTGAGAGCCTCATTTACCACTTTATTTTAGAAATCCATGAGATATTTAGATTAATTGTGCATTATTTAGATTAGTTTGCTTTGAATAGTGTAATTGTATTTTAAATCTTGTTATTTCATGAAGGTGTAAAACTCACACACACATAAAGTTTTTTAGAAATATACTTGTAATTTATAAATGTTGTTTTCCTTTCTCTATAATCTTATGGGGTTATTTTGTCTATGGGTTATTTTGACTATGGGTTATTTTGGATTGGGTTATTATGACCCTGGGTTATTTTTTCCTCGGGTTATTATGGCTGGGTTATTCTATCCAGGGTTATTTTGGCTGGGTTATTATGTCCTTTAATCAGAGTATAATGGATGGTAGGACCTTTAGATGGAAGGATATCATGGAATGGAGTGGAGGGAATGGCTTGATCTTGATGAGGAATGGAATCGTGAGGTGGATCAAGAGGAATAGATGGATTTTGCAAAATAATGGGATCAATGAGTGGAGACATTCTAGGATCTTGAGGATAAGAGGAATATTTGTTAGAATCCTTTGGGATAATATCTTGACATGTGTGGACTTGTGAGAGTGATGTGATAGAGGGGTTAGGATATTCAACTTCAATCTCTCCTTTGTCAATAACGTCTTGGAAAAAAATTTAAAACTTTGAGCACTTCTTGATATCATGACCCTTGATGCGATGATAATCTATCAGAGCCTAGGTTTCAACATTGGAACCTTTAAACCCATTACGTTTCAACTCATCTAACTTAACCTATTGTGTAGGATGCCTGTTGTCACACGAGCTAGCTAGCGAGGCCGAGGTCATAGAGCTGCATGAGTTAGTGTAGAACGGGGAGGTGGACCACCTCCACCACCACCTCCTCTGCCATCAGACCCTAATTAGGCTATCATGGATGTCCTTCAAAATTTGATTGGGGTAATTCAATAGAGATTACCACTTGTAGATCAGCACCAGGAGCAACAAGCTTCTGGAAGGGAAGTAGATATACTAGGGGGTGGTAGAGGAGATAACAGAGAGAGGAGCTACCTGAAAGCCTACAGTCAGAGATATGGGTAGATCCCATAGAGTTTTTGCAGTAGTAGATAACCACCAGGCCAAGCACCAGGCCACGGTTATAGAGGCCATAGGTATGATTCAGGGTATCAATGTTTCTATATTGTTTGATTCAGGAGCCACAGACCCCTTTATATCTCCATATGTAGTGGAGCGTTGCAGGCTGGTGGCAATTAGATAGGATGTCACTTGGGAGGTCGAGTTAGCCTTAGGAGCTAGGGTGTCTGTTAGTTCCTTAGTTCACAATTGTCAGATTCAAATAGGAGACTTAATCACAATGTCTAATCTCCACATTACCACTCTAGGTTCTTATGATGTAGTCCTTGGCATGGATTGGCTATATGCCCACAGCGCCAAGATGGATCATCGACAGAAGAGGGTTGAGTGTGTTGATGATCATGGTACTTCTATAGTGATATTTGGAGTACAGAGACCCATATCCCTTTGCATGATTTCTGCCATGCAACTTAGGTGGTGCGTGCGGAAGGGATGTCAATTATTTTCCATCACCATTAGTGATAGAGAGGAGGATTCAAAAGGGGAGCCTTCACTTGAGGACCACCTTATTCTTCAAGAGTTTGTAGATGTATTTCCTACTAAGCTACTTGGTATGCCTCCACCTAGGGCAGTTGATTTTCATATAGATCTTGTACCAGGAGCTAAGCTCATATCTAGAGCATGTTACAGGATGACCACACATGAGCTCAATGAGCTCAAGATTTAGTTATAAGAGCTCTTGGAGAAAGGGCATATTCAACCTAGTGTATCACCTTAGGGTGCACTAGTGATTTTTGTGAAGAAGAAGGATGGATCACTTAGATTGTGCATTGATTATCGGCAGTTGAATAAAGTAACAATTAAGAACCGATACCCACTCCCCAGGATCGATGATTTATTTGATCAGTTGCAGGGTGCCCGAGTATTCTCAAAGATAGATCTGAAGTCAGGTTACCATCAGTTGTAGATTGTGGAGAGTGATATCCACAAGATGCTTTTCATATGAGGTATGGTCACTATGAGTTCACAGTGGTGCCATTTGGCCTCACGAATGCTCCAGCTATGTTCATGAGCCTCATGAATGGGGTATTTCATACATTCTTGGATAAGTTTGTGGTAGTGTTCCTTGATGATATACTGCTCTATTCCTGTAATGAGGAGGAGCATGAAGAGCACCTAAGATAGGTTTTGCAGCATTTGAGAGAGAATCAGCTATATGGAAGCTTGTCAAAATGTGCCTTCTTTAGATCTGAGGTGCATTATCTTGGTCATGTTATATCTGGCGATGGGATCTATGTAGACCCATCAAATATTAGAGCCATTATGGTTTGGCCAGCACCCACCAGTGTCACCAAGGTCAGGAGTTTTATGGGCTTAGCAGGCTATTACAGGTGCTTTGTGGTAGGATTTTCTAGGATAGCTCATCCTATCACTTCCCTTCAGAGAAAGGGGAAGAAGTATGAATGGATGGAGAAGTGTGAGAGAGCTTTTCAGGAGCTCAAGAGAGCCCTCACTAGTGCTCCAATCTTAGCAGTGCCAGATCCTTCAGTGGACTTTGTGGTGTGCATTGATGCTTCCTTGGATGGATTAGGAGTAGTTTTGATGCAGAATGGTCACCCTATAACTTTCGAGTCTAGGAAGTTGAAGACCCACGAGCTCAACTATCCTACTCATGACCTAGAGCTCGCAGCAGTAGTTCATGCCTTGGTGAGATGGTGACACTTTCTTCTAGGTCATCGATTTGAGCTCCATTCAAATCACCAGTCTTCAGTACATCTTTTTACAACCCAATCTTAATGCTAGGTAGAGGAGATGGATGGACTTTTTGTGTGAGTATGACTTTGATGTTCACTACATCAAAGCAATAGAGAATGTAGTTGCAAATGCCTTGAGTAGGAGGCGGCTCGAGCTCTCCTCTATAAGCACTAGTACAAATTTGAGGGAGGGTATTTTGCATCACTTTTCAGAAGATGGATTTTATGTAGAGGTTTGTCAGGCTATTCATTCTCAGAGACTCCTTGAGGGAAGATTTGCTGAGTATTCCTTAGAGTCCGATGGAATTTTACATCATAGAGGGAGCATTTATGTACCCTCTACGGGGGATTTGCAAGATTTTATTATGCTCGAGGCTCATAGAGAACCTTATGTAGCTCATCTAGGAGTTAAGAAGTTGCATGCCGATCTGAGACAACTGTATCACTAGCTAGGCATGAGATTGCAGATTGCCAGCATAGTGGCTAGATGCCTAGAGTGTCAGAGAGTCAAGGCTGAGCATAGTCATCCAGGTGGGCTCCTACAACCGCATGAGATTGCTGAGTGGAAGTGGGACGTTATATCCATGGACTTCATTATTGGTCTCCCTATGTCTTCTCACCACCATGATGCCATCTTGGTGACAGTTGACATGTTGACCAAGGTTGCCCACTTCTCACTCATGTGTACTACATTCACAACATAAGATGTAGCTCAGATGTTTTTGCGGGATATTGTCAGACTTCATGGCATTCCCCATAAGATCATCTCAGACAAAGACTCCTTGTTCACATTAGCTTTTTGGAGAGAGTTACAAGCGACATTAGGCACCAGGCTTAATTTTAGTATGATATATCACCCTCAGATAGATGGACAAAAAAAGAGGGTTAACTAGGTGTTAGAGGATATGTTACGTATGTATGTGATGGACCATCAGGTCAAGTGGGAGGAATACCTACATCTGGTAGAATTTGCCTATAATAATGGGCATCATTCATCTATTGGTATGCCACCATATCAGGCCTTGTAAGGTAGACCTTGCAAGACACCACTGAGTTGGGATAGGATCAAGGATAGGGTATCTATTGGACCTCAATTGGTCAAGGATATGGAGCAGCAAGTGATCTTGATTAGGCAGCACCTTAGAGAGGCCCAGGATCGACAAAAGAAGTATGTAGATGCAAAGAGGGTAGACCGTGAGTATATTGTTGGTGATAGGGTCTTCTTGAGAGTGCGTCCGCATAAGAGTCCAATCCATTTTGGAAAGGGCTCTAAGTTAGCACCTCATTTTGTTGGACCTTTTGAGATATTGGAGAGGATAGGGCTAGTTGCCTACCATTTAGCCTTGCCACCTAGCCTGTCGTGCATCCACGATGTATTTCATGTGTCTGTATTGCGGAAGTATATTTATGATGAGTCTCACATTATAGATTGGGATGCTTTGCAGGTCGAGTCAGATGGATAGATAGCCTTGGAGCCCATTCACATTTTGGGCCAACGGACCCTGGCACTTCGAGGTAGAGAGCTGGACCAAGTTAGGGTCCAGTGGGATTGTTATGATGAGGTCACAGCTTCATGGGAGGATGCAGCACAGATGAGATCACAGTACCCATACCTTTTTGATGAACTCCAGGAGGAATTTCATGCCTAGGGGGGGAGGATGTGAGGCCTCACCCCAACCCATCATAGCACCTTGTTCTATCTGCATTTTGATACATTGATGCACTTGTTGATTTATTTTGATAGAGACTCGAGATACTATATTTTGATGATGATTACTATGCCATGTGGATCACCTTATGATGTGCGTTAGAATTTAGAATATGCATATTTAGTAGTGTAATTTTGATGGAAATATTGGATCATGTTAAATTTGATTTCCCCATAGGTGACATGTCATTATGATTATGTAATTTTGATGCTTAAACACTTTGAATGGAAAATTTGGATTTTGCATATAGAAATTAGAATTGAATTATGTATATTGATTATTTTGCTAAATTGAGAATTGAATATGTATATCTCAAGTAATGTTATCATCTTGAACTACTGATGCTCGATGTGTAGTGTGCAGGTAAGAGAACCATGGAATTAATCGGAGAACCAAGGTTAAACATATGTGAATTGAGTAATCCAAAGATTAATCCGATATGGGATTAAAAGCCTTGTTGTAATGTGAACTCCTTGTAAATGTGGATTTTTGCATGTGTGTTATCATTTAATTCCTTGTTGTCATCCAGGACGTGACATTGGGTATGTAATGTGTAATCGTTAGTGTCACTTGACACTTGTTATGTGCATGCTTTAGTTCATCTTTGTTCTAGTCACTTCTTGAGACCAATAAGGGGTTCTAAGGGTCATTTTTGGCATAATTTAAGTATCTAATTGATAGGGGTATGGGTTAGGGAGGTTTTGAGCATGTCTAGAAATTCCTAGTGACCTTGGCAACCCATTTTATGACCCATTTACCCTTAACTTCGAAATTTGATAAGTCATGATCTCCACCCAACCCCACCCCTTCCTTACAATCAAACATTTATCATGGGGGGACAAGGAAAGACAACAAGGCCATAGAGTCAAGTCTGCATTTATGGATGGTGGGTGGGTAGAGATTTGGAGGCCTTTTTAGAGGCCCTTGGGAGATTTAGTGGGGGTTCACCCACTCTTTACATTTGGAGACATTAGGGTTTGGATTGAGGAAGGATAGTGGATAAGCTCTTCTCAAATTTCCATTTCCATCACACTTGTGGAGGTTGGTTACTCTTCTCAAGGAAGCCTTTCTACTTTCTCTTTAGATTAACTTATATTTTTCTTTCTCATTCATATGAACCTTGGTTCTTGTTGTGACAATGTGTTGTAATGGAGGGATTTTGGGTTTTGATTTCATGGTTTATTCTTGTTTCTTCTTGCTTGAATGAGGGAGTTCTTGTTTATGGGTGTGAGGCATTACTCACCCTTTGGGAAGGGAAGAAGTGGCCTATGGGTGGAGGGGTTAGTTGGGCTCTCCATGAGGTGAGAGTCTCTTCTCTTGGAGAAGAGGGATAAGTTCATGGTGTATGGGCACCATGGAAGCCATTGTATTCTTGTATTTTGTGGATATTGATAAGCAAAGTATGTGTATGGAGATATTGGTTATATAGCCTTGAAGAGGCAACAAAATACTCATGTTGAGAAATTTGTATGTGTATGAAGATATTGGTTATATAGCCTTGAAGAGGCAACAAAATGCTCATGTTGAGAAATTAGTATGCAATGGCATTCTCCCCTTGGAAAATCCCACCTCCACCCTCTTCAATGAGCTTGTAAGACTCATTTGTGTAGCCTTGGGAGGGAGTAATTTGTTGAATGTATGTTTTTGTGACTTGTTTTGTGAACATCTTGTTGATCTTGTTGCATACCCATTTAGCCTTGGTTCTCCAAGCTCGGGGGTGGTCTCATAAGAGACCTAGGTTGGGTGGTGAGCACCCATGGTTCTCTCCCTTTTTATTGCAGGTATTGAAGTCAAGATCCATGTAGAAAAAAAATCTTGAAGAAGTCCTTTCTTGGATGAGCTTGTATTAAAACTTCATATGTTGTTGTATTGTTGATCTTGAAGAAGATCCTCCTCTTGCTGCAATTTGTAAAGTTATTTCCATTCTTTGGTCCATTATGAAGTGGTAAATGAATTGTGATAAAGAGAAGTTGCTATTACTATTGAGCTCTCATTGAGTACTCTCTCCAATTTGTAATATCTTGTTGTAATTGTGATTCTTCTCCATCATAAGGGATAGATATGGTATTTGAAAAGATAACTATTATGAAAATGATGACTCTTCTCTTTCATATCTATTTGACTCTACCTCTTGAGTTAGTGGAGATAGGCTTCTTGTAAAATGTTATTCAAAGTTGGCATGAAAGAAAATGAAATCAGTTATTAGCAAGTAAAATTTCATTGAAATGGTTAACCAAAGGATCTCTTAATATCTAGATTTATAGTTGTAAGCTCATTGCAATCTATCTCATTGTGGACCAAACTCATACTTAATAAGACTATACTTGGATGAAAGGAAACCTTGCGATCTCTTATTCTTTCCAAATGATTTAGTCATGGAATAATTGATAAGGTAAAACACTATTGTTAAGACCATCTTTATCCAAAACTTTATTCATTACCTTCTCAATGCAATGCTTAAAATGAACTATTAATTTCAATCTAATACCTCTCCTATGGCTAGTAAATAAAATAAAGAGATCAATATGTTAAAGCTTTAGTCTTATTATACAAATGACATTCCCAAAATTTTATTAGAGCAATTAGCTCTCTGGATTTTGTATGAGGAAGGGAAATATTCTCTTACCATAGAGAATATTCCCCTTCCCCTCTTAACACAAGCATCTAATTAAGTTTGGTAGCCTAAACTACCTCTTACCATGTTAAAACCCCACTAATTTATGATTGATTATATTTTCAATTAAACTTTTCTAATAAATTTTTTTTCCCATAACTCCCCCCTTCCACTTGTTTGTGGGCCCCCACTATAGTCCTTTCCTCTTCCCATACGCAGGTGCTAGAGGACTGACTTGGAAATGAAATATGTTTATTTCATGGTCAAATACTACCCCTTGTGTGAGTAGAGGGGCCCCCTTGAGAAGTGACACTCAACCCAAATTTTCATTGCCTTGTCTTCTCCTTAAATTCTATGCATAGCATGAGCTGACATGGCTTTAATATTCACTCAACTTGCAAGCTACCTCTTCCCCAAGTGCACCTAACTCTGACATTAGATTCTGGCACATTCCCTCTTGTCATAAAAAGTACCTTCCCCTTTGACCTGCGTACCCACTACTTGGGTTTCACCTTGGGAAGGAAGAGAACTTTATTCAATGCATGCTTTGACTTAAACTTAATCTATCCCCTTCTATCCCTTGGAAAGTGCAAAAATCCTCCATGGTGCAAGTGGGACCCACTTGATTCTTGCCTCCTAGTACTCTCCTTTGGGATGCGCCCCCCTTTGGGCTTGAGCCTTAGCTAGTAGGTAAGGAGGGGGAGATAGGCTAGGTGTATGAGGTGGCACCTAGATAGATGGTAGAATGGTTAGGAAGTAGTGGATTAGACTTTGGGTTTTTTTTAAATTGTTTATTAGGATGCTATTAAATATATTAAAAATTACTTATTGTCTTAGATGAATAGGTTTGTAGGGAGGATGTGATAGGTTAATAGGTTAGTTGGTTTTAGTGGTAGATTAGTAAGTTAATCTTTAAGATTAGGATTGTCCTTTATGACTAGAATAAGATATTGAGTAGAATTTATTAAGTATATAGTGGTGGATTTAGGTACTTTTGAAATTAGATTGTTTATTATTATTCATTAATTTTATTTTGGTATTAACTTCATAAACTTAATTGTTGAGTAGCAGATTTATTGTTAATGTATTTAGATGTAAATTTTGTCAAATCTAAGTGTTATATCAATAGCATAGTATACTATTTATAATTGTTCATTTTCTGTTAGCTAATCACTGCTAATCAAGTGATTAGCAAGTCAAGGGGGTTTAGTGTTTCATATTAACCCACCTAGTCATTACTTGGTTATTATCTAATTAGGCCCTTGGGATTGATACAAATAGGTTGGTGAGTGAATTATTTGATCAATGGATATAGAACTGAATTGGGGCTTAAAACAGGTTGTTAAGTTACAGTTAATGATGGTGTAATTAGATTTAGCTTTGATGTATTAATTGATTAAGTTAACATTTTAATTTGATCATTTGGTAAACAATGTAACAAGTGAAATAGGACCCGCAATAATAAGATTAGGAATTTAGTTAATGGGTGAAATGATAGTAAAGATGATTGTCCTCTTTTATTATTAATCGAACCAATTAGCTAATAAAGGAAATGATTTAGTGTTAACATGCAGAATCAATAATTGAACTATTAGTTAGTAAGTAAATAGATTGGTGAGTTGCTAGATTGGGGTATAATTGGTGTATGACAATAACCATTTAAAAGATAATTATAGATTTTAGCCATTAAGCTCTATAATTGGTAATCAATTCAATAGACTTATAGTTAGCGGTATTAATGTTCTGACCTAACTAAGAATGAATCAAATTATTAATTTAGTAGCTTTATCAGATATATGTTCATTTACACCCTACAGTGAAACTTCTTAACATGATTAATACCCTCAGAACGGTGAAAGCACCTAGAACATTTCACCTTTAAAAAAAAAATTGTTACATTTTTGGTTGTTTATTTTTGGGCATGACATAATCACAATATTCATTTTATTTATACCAAGTAGGTTTGGGTTGACTCTCATCAAAGGGAATACTATTTGGAAAAACTGTCATGTTTTGGTCAACAAGTAAGTGGAATATGACATTAAGAGGGTTCACAAGGGGAGTGTATTGTCTTGCTTTGGGTGATTGTGAAGCTTTGGTAGATAGGAATGATGTGGATTTCAGAGTATTAGGATTGTATGGAGGATGATAATTATTTGGAGGACTGGGGTTCGATGGTGGATAAGGATTATGGATTTGGAGAAATAGGGGAGGACACATGTCTTCAAATGCAAACATTTTCTTTTGACCCCCATTTTGTAAGTTAAGGACAATGTTTTTAAGATCTTCATCTCATGGGTAGTATTGGTTATGTGAGAGGAATCATATGGGTGATAGAGGTAATTATATGTAAATGGAGGATTATGATGTGGATTTCCCTTGTCAAAGGTAGAATAAGGATAAGGAATGTGATATGGATTAGGATTGGATATGACTTGAGGACTTTTTTCATAGGTGGGTTGGATTGGAGGTATAGTTTAAGAATTAGGGTTTGGCACTTTGAAGTCCTCAACCATTTTGTGAAACCAATCCACATTCATGATGTTTGAATTAGAGATTTTGGACTAGATTAGAGGAAGATGATGTAGAGGAAGATTTGAATTTGGAGTGAAATATTTGATGATGGAAAAAATATGAGCTTAAGACTAGGAGAAAGTTTGGATACTGATTTAAAAGGGAAAGGCCTTAAGGATTTTGATATGATTAATGGATTTGATTAATTTAGAGAGCATGGCCTCAAAAAATATGATTGATTTAATTTGATTTTAATTTTGGATTTGCGAGTGTAGGGCCTTAAGGGTGGATTTGATTTGATTTGATTTGATTTTTATTATGATTAAACTCCAAAGATTGTGATGGTGCTCCTAAACCAAAAGTGGAAGATTAGAAGCTAGTGTAGATAAGATCTAGATTAAGAATGTATGAAGTGGAGGGATAGATTAGGGATGTTTGAATACAAGTGAAATAGACAATGTGATTGATTTGGATGATAGGGGATAAATAGATTGAATTAGAACATTGAAATAAATAATGCAATGTGCATGTCCAAAAGATTTCCACAAGTCTCAACACAATCAAAGAAATATTAAATAAACACTACCTAAGGTCAAAAAAGGTAGTGTTCCAACCTTTGACCAGAACTTGATGCTTTTAGACCCACAATTAAGTGGTTGAATAGCCTTTCCTAGGACTATGAAAGTTATGGATCCATTGGAAAAGAACAATGCTCGTGGCCCATGTCTTTCCATATTGCCATATTCAAGCTTTAGCATCCAAGGAAACACATATGGTGAGTATCTCAGAGTGATCTAGGTAAGTCCACTTGGATCAATCCTTGCAAAAAGGAAGTCACACAGCTAAAATGGCTGGCCTCTAAGTCCTTAGGTATCTAGTAAGGTGTTCATGACTATCCCATGTAGTTCTGCAAGTAGAATTAAGGCCTATAGCCCTACAAGAATCCAAAAAGTATAGTCTCACAAGAAATATTTAGACCTCTTAGCCCTATACTATATGAATGTATTCCACTTGTAGTAAACAAGATTGAGACCGTTGATGGCCCTACAAGTGCCCAATCAAAAGTAGTCTTTCTTAGCAAGATTTAGGTAACTAGGCCCTACACATGAAGAAGCATTAGGAATATAAAATATCCAAGTCTCCCATCTCTTTGGATTCAAGGAATATTTTTATTATAGTGGGGTGGAGTATCTAGGTTTTCTTGTTCCCCACTTGGGTCATTCCCAAAATATTTCTCTCTTGGTAGGCCCTCTAAAGGTAAATGTAAGAAAGTAAAAGGATAGCTAATGGAGGTCTATATTTTTTATTTTCCAAAAGTAAAAGATCATAGTCTCCTACTCCATGGTGTTTCCCAAACACATCAAGCACATGTTCACTTACCCAAGATTCATTTTTAATGACCAATTTAAGTAGGTCTAGACTTTTGATTTCCCCTTAAAGAGGAAAGATCATACTCTCCTACTACCTAATTAAAAAAAAAGAAATAGATCTTCCTAATTAAACTAGGTTCCTACAAAAATCAGCTTAAAGTAGACACAACATTTTCTTGAATCTCCAAGGAAACCTACAAAACCAATGAATTAGTACTCTCAAATCTTTCTAAGATCTTCAAACAATTTCCTAGAAAAAAATTTATTAGTAGTTTCAAGATGTCTTAATCTTGGTCAACCATTCTACAAAACCACTATTAAAAGATTGAGCATATCAGAAACTTGTAAGAAAACTCAACCATGCATTGAACAATGTGCAAATAAAGTGCAAATTCATCACAAAATCTTAATTTCTTTGCATTTGACCTAGTTAACAAGATCTGATTTGTTTGATATGATTTCGGGCACAAAATTAGAAATGTAAAGTAGAGACCCTTGCTAAGAAAATAGGGATATTTCCAAAAATGTAAATTTTTTGGAAAAAATCCTTCATTTGCGCCCTAGAGACCTGATTTATTAGAATGTACCAGTTTTCAAAGATTGAATTTTTGAGCCATATTAGTACATCAAAATAAAAAACAAATAAGTGTAAAATTATCAGACCTTTTCAAAAATGTAAAGTTTTCTAAAAAATACACTGATTTGCAACTAGAAACTAATTTTTATTTAAGATCATAAAAAGATTATAACTCACATAAAATTGATCATAAATATGAGTTTTAGACTAAGACATACTATGATGATCCCCCACCTCCCAAAAAAATTTCAAACCAAAACTCTAAGCCGTTTGAAAGGTATGATCAAATCTTTCAAAACACCCTAGGGTTTTGTCTTCAACTCAACCTACACAAACATTAGAATAGAAAAATCTTCAAAAGTGTAGATCTAATAGGGATGTGAGTCCCACCAGGGATGCCAAAATTTATGCAATGAAACTATAAACCTATTTTATACAAATACAAAACACCAAAACACCAAATAGTCACATTATATGTCAATCATTTCAAATATAACAAAATAAACAACTTTCACTGCAACCTCAATGAGCTAAAGAAAGGGCACCCAATAACCTCATTTGATTTTATCTTCAAGATTATTTTGGTTATGCTCTCCCAACACAAATGAAATGCAATCTAAATGCAAAACTGTAAAATGCAAGATGAGGGTTTTGGAGACAAGTATGAGAAACTTGCCACAAAGCTTGAATTTTTTAACCATATTAGTACATCAAAATTTTTAAAAAAATAACATGCCAATTATCAGACTTTTCCAAAAATGTAAAGTTTACCAAAAAATACACTAATTTGCAACTAGAAATTAATTTTCATTGAAGATCATAAAAAAATTATAACTCACATAAAATTGATCACAAAAATATGTGTTTCGGACTAAGACATACAATGATGATTCGCCACCTACCAAAAACATTTCAGACCAAAACACTAAGCCGTTTGAAAGATATGATCAAATCTTTCAAAAAACCCTAGGGTTTTGTCTTCAACTCAACCTAAAAAAACATTATCATAGAAAAATCTTCAAAAGTTTAGATCTAATAGGGATGTGAGTTCCATCAGGCATGACAAAATTTATGCAATGAAAATATAAACTTATTTTCTACAAATACAAAACACCAAAACACAAAACAATCACATTAGATGTTAATCATTTCAAATACAACAAAATAAATAACTTTCACTGGAACCTCAATGAGCTAAAGCAAGGGCACCCAATAACCTCATTTTGGAGACAATTATCAGAAACGTGCCCCAAATCTCACAATGATATGTACGTGCAGGATCTATGAAGAAGATTATGCACAAGAAAAATGATGAAATATATTTTGATTTTTTTAATAAGGATGAAATACAAACAAAGTATGAATGAGAATGCAAGATTCAAACTATTATATGAAATCAAAGTTTATCTATGATGCAAGAATTGAAATCTAAACTAAGAGTGAAGATGTAAATAAAATATGCTAAGAAATTGAAATGCTACAATGCTAGATTACTAGAATTCTTAAAATGGTTAGAATTATTAATGATTATACTTACAAGACTCTTATTAGCCTACAAATAAGAGAGAGAGGGCTTATTTTAAAGAAATTGCAAAAGGATTGGATAGTGGAGATTAAGAGGCACAAGAATGAGTGGCTAGGATTACAGGTTGGTTAGGGTTTGGAAGAGATGAAGAGGCAAATGTTATCATTATTTTCACTCATCTTTGGAGGCCTAATTACTAAGTGAGACTAATATACCCTAGTTTGAATTATTAGTGGTATTTCTTAAAATTTGTGCTCATTTCATTGTAAGGTACATGAAATAGAAATAAATGATCTACATCTAAGCATTACATGTGATGTACCAATGTTTTAAGTGTGTTGTACAATGAGAAAGAACTCAGAAGACCATCTATCTGAGCTCACACAGGTCATGATCATAGCCATTATTATAATTGCATAAATGAGTGCAGACATACATAAAATGACCAATATAAATACAAGGGTACCATATATTGCTTGGTGATGAGGTCTTGATACATGGTGTTTCCATGTGCTCCTGAGACCTAGAACTTGTAAAAAAGAGGAGGAGATGGGGGTTAGATCCAATGGATCTAAACAATGAATGGTGCCATAATATTTATAAACATGCATATATGCACTCAGTCATACACCTCTAGGAAGGGCTGTGCTCAGGGCATGTGCATTAAGGAGGTTGCAGAAATAAAAGAGATACCATATTTTCACTAACTTGTTTGTTCCATGTGTAGATATAGAAGAAGTTGATTTAGTGTTGTCTTCCTCATTCAGATAATCAAGGGGCTTTGAGGGGGGTGTTCCCAACATAGACCACCCTCAAAGCTCTATGATTTTCTGAACAATAGCAACAATGACAAGATGATGGGATCGAGATTAATGACCTTGAACTGTGATGCAGGCCATGCTAGGAAAACCTCAAATTTACTTAGTAGTGACTATATCATTGGCCAAGAACACCCATGGTCAACAAGAAAACAACTTGATAATACAGTATTAGTAGGACAATCAAGAACTATATATCCAAATCAAATAGGGCATGGTCAAAGGCACTAGAAAATTCAAGGGGCATACATCATCAACATGTAAAAAAGGTACACAAATCCACATGCTAAGGAAAGTACATTATAGCATAAGATTTTTTTCAAGTCTGCATTCAAATGTAAGTGCTAACATGGGGAGTCCTATGAACCATAATGAAGCTATACTCAAGAGTGGGCAGCACATGATCAAATAATATCACCAAACTATACAGTCAACAAATGGGCATTGGAATGGGCACCATGAAATTCATGTAACAACAAAATAAAGACTGTAACACTTCCAAAATAGAGCACATCCATGGTGATAAAAACCAGTAATAATAGTAAAAGTGCTAGCTCGAGCCTTGGATAGTCCATCTAAATAGGCTATCAATATACAACAATAAGACATAGATCAACACAAAAGATAAAGGTATAGATAATGGATGTTCATGATACCATAAAGATGTCAAATGCAAATAACCAGTGATAAAATATTGAAGATCAAGCCATGTTGAAGGTACAATGGACATCATAGATAGTAATGCTGACCATAAATTACAAAATGCAAAGCTCACGGGCCCTCAAGAGATAGTAAAATAAATGGAAAATGATGTCATAGTTTAGGCATCAGTGTCATGAATCAGTGAGAATCTAAGCATAAATAAATAATAGTTCCTAGATAACATGCAATCATAATAATGCAATATGGGCTAACATGGAAATAATAGCAAGTATATTATGCCCTATCTCATAAGCTCATGAGGATGCAATGATGTCCACAACTCTCAAAGAGATTCTAAAATTAGGCTATGAATCAATGAGCTTAAATCAATAAATTGAAAATACAATGCCCCAACTCATGGGATGGCATGGTGATTAAAACAATGAGTACATATGGTGCCCTAGCTTCTAAATCAGGCTATGTAATAACCAATGCAAGGTAGCAGCAACACCATGAATAAATAAACAACTGATTCTACCAATGATGCCATCTAATTCAAGTCAAAAGTCATGAGCTATAAATAATAATACCAATAATAAAATGAATGTGCACTATGAATAAGATGGGAACATAAGTATCAAATGGGAAAATTAGGTTCATGGGCCACATAAAATAGTGACCAATAGCAAAGCATGCCAAGTGATATCATATAGAAAATGTAATGCCAACATAGAAAGTGTGTACAACCCTAGCAAAGTGCTTGCGGGCCGCCTAGCATTCCATAGCATTGAAGGAAGAATTCAAATGCCATTATCTTAGTGAAACAAAGACCAGTAAAAAATGACAACAACACAATGATATCCAAATAAATGCATAAATGAATCAATGGTACATTAGATATACAATGGCACTATCAAATGAAGCACAAATTTAAATGAACATACATCAATGCTACCAATATGCAGCAGTGATCACACATCAATGCAAGGGTATTGATAAAGTCATAGTGGTGAAAATAATATAAGGCCATAACACCAAAATAAGAAACATTTTCAAAATAAACAAAGCTAGGGCATGGTGCCATTAATGGCCATGAACATCTCAATACCTTTCAACAATAAAAAATAGAATTTCTCAGCAAGGTAACAGACAGTATGAAAGCACAATGCCATCAACAACAAGATAATGAGGAAGTTGTTCCCTAGCTCATGGATACCATAAAATCACATGAGATGATACAACACAATGTTTCAACAATACAAAAGTAAGGCTATGAATCTCATAAAAACATACAATAGTGATTCCCTCAGCCATTGAATAAAGCCATTGAACAACAGTGCCTTAGCTCATAAACAGCTCATGGACTTTATGATATTTTGAAAAGCAAGCATTAACAATAGGAAATACAAAATATGATTTCCTCACATTGTCCTTAAAATCAAATGGAAGATAGAGAAATGAATGTTAGATCAATACCTACCTTAATTTCATGATGCATCAATTGGATGTTTCCAAAAAACACATGCAGAACGACCAGTAGAGGATGAAAACTTTCTTAATGCCCAAATGGGAAGTCTAAATGCTAGTGACTTCCTCATCATTCAAGGGGTTTTCACATAAATGAATGATTATTCTTGTATTTCTACATTTTAGGTCAAGTTTTATTATTTTATTTTGGGTGCCTTTTGTGATATGTGGGTTTATTTTTAAAATATAAATGTTTTAAGATATATTTTCCCCATTTTGGGTTGAGAATTATTTTGAAACACATTTAAGTCCACATTATTTTGTCATGGGGGGGGGGGGGGGGGGTAAATATTTTAATATAAAAGTTAGCACAAGAATCTTATTGTAAATTCTGACGATGGTATTTTATAAACCATCGTCAGAATATGATTAGTGCGTGACTTGGAGGGGTCAGAGTTGTCTCCTTTTGACCACCTATTCTAGGAGTCTATTTTTTTATTACCCCTATAAACTCAGGAATCTTGCATATGAGTTTATGAGGTAGCCTCATGGGCCTATTTTGAGAGATTTTCCACTTTTAGGAGGTTGAGTTGGCTTCCATGTTGATTCTTTTTACCTCATTTTATATACCTCTCACTTGTGTGATTGAGGTTAGCTCTACATTCTATCTCCCATAGATCGAGGGTGTTGTAGCTCTAAGAAACACAATTATATACTTCGCTTCTTTCAGTAATATAGAAATAGGTCCTTCTTGTCTTATGTGATTTATGATATTTTCATTGAGTTTTTCTATGCTAAGGTTATTGTGATATGGTCATACCCCTAACATGTATGTTGATTCAATTAAGAATTTAGAAATCTATTTTGGCCTTGAGGTGTTGGTTTGTGTACAAATTGGAATCAGAATCATGGAAACATCATCCCTTTTATGTTTTCCAAGTACCTTACTTGTTCTAAGAAGTTTGAAGTTATAGGATCAAGTTGTGGGTTATAGTTTCTTTTCAGCTGTTTTGTAAGCTCACATCATTGTGGAGCTTCTATCAATTCAGTGGATCACCTAGTTTTAAATTAGTTTTAGTTATTTGTTTTATGCATTCTCTCACTTTCCTCAAAATTTTAGTTAGTTTTAAGTGATCCAAGAGGATGCCATCCCCTAATCCAGAGGTCTTCTCTCAGATAGGTTACCCAATGCCTGAGAGTAGTCTCATGTTTCATAGGATTGTTGGGTTTTACACTTAGCAAATTGGGTGCAATCCTTAGTAACAATAGTTTTTGGCACACCCAATAGCACGAGACTCAATGAAGTCATATTTCTAAAAGTTTTACATCTGAGTTATTGTTTGGTATGAGTAGTGACTATGTTTTGATAGCATACCTGGTGACTCTAATCTTGTTTCATGCAGATCAATACTTTTTTAGAAATAGGGAATACTGAGAGGGGGGGGGGGGGTTGAATCAGTATTCTAAAAACTTTATCTTTTTCCCAATTATGGATATAACAGATTATCTTTATACATGCATAACATAAGAAGCTAAACAACATGCATAGCAATAAAACTAAAGAACTCATAACACATTATTTGTTCTCGAGGAAACCCTGGCCAAGGGAAAACCTTGGTGGGGATGGTACCCACAAATAGCCACTAATCAAAAGTATCCTATTAAGGATGTTGACCTTGTTAGGAGTCTATTACAAGCATATAGTGTATCACTCATGATTAAGGGACTATAGGCCTTGTTAGAAGCCTCAACCTTGTTAGGAGTTGGCAATACAAAATGTGATTACCAAATGATCCCACTACCCAAACAAGTAATTAACAATATACACTAATTACAAAAATAGGTTAAGGTACATGACCTTATACTTCTTGCATCAATATCTCTTCGCAGCTCTTTCACTATTGCTATTACATATGCATCATATATTTCACATCATATCACTACTGCATCTATTGTCAACTATATGTTTTCTTATATTTACAATTACATTTATACAAATAACTTTATCCAAGAGTTAACATCTAGGATTTTGTCCCTTTATATTGTTAAGTCATTATTTTGATAAACAAAATAATCCCTTAACTCTTTACTAATTTTGTCTCCATATTATGTCTTGTCGGCTCGACACTGTCTTCGGTAAAACTCTCATAACTTCTTCCATACATTTTGTAATGACTTACACTCTGAGATGGGTCTTCAATAGAAATCATAGAGTCTATGTTCAAGTGTGCAAGCACTGAACTTACTCTAATCAACATCACAAATAAAAACTGTGTCCAGGTGCACTGGTGAAAATATTGTCTCACACTTAGACAAATTTGCAATGCGCTCTGTCATACTTGCTCTCTGACCTATGTGATCTTCATGTGGATCATATGTTGCCATAATGACAATATCTATGTAATCAACTCATCCAAATTGCCAACAATCTTCCCCTTTGTCATTGGTGGCAACATATGAGAAAATTAGCTAAGTGTACAACTTCAAAATCTCAAAATTGTGGCCATAGTATAAGATATATATACTATCCTTATAAATCCTCAAAAAATCTTATCTCTAATACAATACTCCCCCTAGGAGTATCAATCCTTATCATAGACTATCAATTTTCTGCTATGTCTCTCTCCCCCTTTGACAATAATGACAAAACAAAGGTAAGGAGGGTTACAAAACTATATCACAAAAGTTTATACCTTAATTCATTATTGCAAAGCTGGTAGGCTTGCAACACAATCTGCAAAATCAATCTTCATAGCTTCTATATCCTTCTCCCATGATTTCTTAATGGAATCTACAACATTGAGTAGTGCGCTTAGTCCATAAGATGCTATTTGACATGCTTGGAGGTTCTCAAATTTAAACTTCTAAAAAGATGTCTTAGTTGAAAGACATTCTTCCAACTACTCTTCAATAATGCTTAACTTCATAGAAGTATGTTCTCTCAAAAGAGTGTTCTTTTCATTTTTCTATCTCTCTCATCTTGCAAAACTCTAATTTCATCATATAGCTTCTGAACTTTCTTCTCAACATCACGTACCTTCACATTAGGGCTAGAAAGAAGGATAGATTCATTCTAAATTTCTACTTCCTTCAACTTCATCTTTTGATCTTCTTCTACTATCAAGATCTCTGATTTTATGCACTATATGTACAAATATTTTCCTATTTCCAAATTCTTCCTCAAGTCCTTGATACAAATATCAAGATTGTTGATATCATTCTTGATATTCTAGCTGATGTTCAAAAGCATTCCAGCCTCATAGGCTACTTGTGCTCTCACTTTTGCAATATCATATAAGTTTGTGAATTCATTGTCAAAAGTGCTCATTACCTCCTTTTCTTTCTCCAAAGGGTTTGGTTCTGCAATTTGTGTAGTTACAATGCTTTGTAAATTGTCAGTTAGTTTCTTCAGACATCCTTCAAGATTTTTCACTTTCTTGTTCTTGCCAATGATTTTATTCAAGGATGTGATCAATTCCAATTGATCATCATCATCAACTTCCTTTCCCAGATTCTCAATCATAGATCCAATCTTATTCTTCTTTCTAGTCTTAGGAGTAAGACTGATGTCTTCTTTGGTGGGAATGGGTACTTTTTTCTCTATTAATTTAGGTTCTTCAACAATGGTTTGGGTCTTCTCTGCTTCTTTAGATGTATCTAGTTCATCAAGAGCTGAATTGTCAACAATGTTCTCCAAATTCTTGAATACATTATCATTAGTATCTAAGGTGATCTTTGTTCCTTCTACATTCATGGTTTCATCTTCAATGTTAATGGCTGGAGGAGAGGGAATGTCCTCTTGTTTTGTCTCACTTGCTTATTCTACTATAACTGATGGTTCTCCAACATTTTCTGCCACAACCTTAATAATTGCTTGCTCTGTCTTAGAATTAATTTCTTCATATTTGCCTCCCATAATTTGAATGGTTCTCCTTTTGGTTCTTAGATGGGTGTGTAAGGCTTTCAATATCTGCTTAAGGTGTTCATCATCTCTCACCTCACAAAGTTTCCTCACAAGATTTTCTTTGATATTTGTCTCCTCCTCTGATGCTCTCTTCTTCCTATTTGCAAGTTTATTGTACAAATCATTAGGTATCTGACCCTGAATTGAATCAAACTTCTTATTAGCCAAAATCATATGCTTTACAATTTCATTCTCCAGATTAAGTCTGTCTATATAATCATAAAGATCATAGTACTTGTTCAATCTTGTAAAGTCTCCATCCTCAATAATATTCTCATTAAGCTTTTCAACTTTAGGTTTCCAAGATTTCTTCTTAATAGTAGTGACATCATCTTTTATTTCTACAATTTTTCTCAGAACTAGTTGCACTAAAGTCTTTTGTCTCTTTCCTGGTCTAGTAGCACTTTCCTTTACTCTTTTTCTAGGTGTGGAGGAAGTGGATCTAGTGGATATCTTAGCTTCTTGATCCTTCTCAATATGTTCCACTTTCACCTTCACTTGTGGTTCTTCCTATTGTACTGCAATTGATGATAAAGGTGGAATAGTCAAAACTTCTTTCTGTCCACTCTCTCTGATTGCTATTGTTGTTTCCTTTGTTACTAAAAACTCATGCTTTGTCATCCCTGTATCTTTTAGGATTTTCTTTATAGTTCTCTCAACTCTCTTCTTAGACTTCTTTTCTTCAATTAAGGTCTTTGTGGAGTTGAAATTCTCCTCAAAGGTTCCAAACTTGTTACACTGAGTGTCCAACTTACACTTAAGTATCCTGCTAACATACTCTTCTATCTCTGCCTTAGATATCTCATAGCCAAGAGGGTCTATGAACTTTGTTCTAGGTTCCACTACTTCAATATAGGTAAATTTAGTATCAACCATGAAACATATGTCATCTTTATACCTTTCCACAAGAGACTATGTGATGCTTGATCTGTTTGTTACCAAGTTCTGAAATGTCTTCATTAACAACATTGCACTCTCATTCACTTTATCAATAACATGCCTCATATACACTTTATTAATCCTTTCTATTTTAGTTTGTCCATCATTCCAATCACTTGCAATGGTGTAAGGAAATCTTCTCAATAGATGAAAAAACATGTAAGTGATCAAAGATGAAAATCTAAATTATGCATACTTTTTCTTCTTAATCTTTTCCAAATTCTCAAACAGTTGAATTCTTAGAATCTCACGCATATCAACTTTCACTTTGTCAACACACATTAAATAAGCTACATGTATCATTCTAGCTGCCATGCCATCCTCTCTTGAATTTGCATAAAACTTAGTGGTTAGGACCTTGCATAAGTATCTCAGATCATCTTGTTGAATCTTACTAATCACAATTCCTCTACCATTATAGGATGAGTTTGTGCTATCAATGACTATTTTCCTCATGTTTTTATCATTTAAAGGAATAGCTCCAATTTTAGATAATCCAGTGACTTCATGAATCAAATCAGCTATAATATCTATCACTCTATCTTCTAACCAAAACTTTCGATTATGAATTATGCTCAAGATAATCTTAGTACATTCTTCATTATCAAATTCGTACTGTAATTCATAATTAACAATTTCATTGTCTTTCAAATGTTCAAAACCTTGTTTCAGTGTCATATCCTAATTGTAAATCTTATGATATTCATTTGTGAAATCACTATCACTAATAGTCTCTAGTTTGCATCCAAGATAGCTTCTGACATTCTCTAAATGAAAAACTCCATTTGGTATGGATGATAAAGCTAACCTAGGATCATCTTCCAAGGGTTCTACTGGTTCCCTTTTTAATTTAGGACTATTCTTATCTCTGACATTGTGTATTAAAGAAACATCCATGATTTCTTCTAATTCCTTCACTGATTTAAAGATCTATCAAGTAAAATACCCCGATTTCACAATTTTAGGGCTTACGTAGATTTGACACAAAATTCTTCTCCAAATCCTTGCAAAATGCTTCCAATCACTACTCTTTGATCTCCTTAACACTTGAATTCTCTTTGATGATCAAATAATATCAATCATGACCTTTTATTAATTCAATCTCACTTAGATCTGACATCGCATTCAATTCTTTTGCCGCTTCTTTTCAAAAAATTGTTTCTACTAACTTGCAAAACTTAAAACTTCTTGTGATCTCACAAAACATAATATTTTTATTTTTTCTCTTAACCATAGCATTAGAACATCATAAAATACCTTGCATTAATTGTGCAAGACTCAATTCATCATATATCTACTTCTACACTAATCTAAGTTCCTAATCTATTGTAATTTTCATAAATTAAGTACTCCAAGATAGGTCAGTTAAAGATTCATTCTTACATTTCAATACTTCACCTTCCTAATTACCTTTAGTGTTGAATATGTCTCCTTGATATGTTTTTTTAACAAACTTCACTTCATCTGAATTACTGTAGCATCCTTTCTGTCTGTTACTTGAATCTTCATTTCTTCTTGCATGATTTCTAGGGTTAGGGTTAGGATGAAAAACTCCATTGTTCATTCTACAAAACCTTGTTGTATGTCCAATCTTCTTACATATCTGACAAACAATTCCATTGTTTCCATATCTTGGTCTAGGTGGATTGATCTATGATCTGCAATTTCTAGCAATGTGTCCAACCTTGTTGCATCTATAACATATTACTCCATTTCTTCTATTCATATCTTCAGTAGGTTTCTTATCTGCATTGTTAGTATTCCTAAACATTCTACTACCATCATTATTCTCAATAAATTTAGGTTTTCTACATTCAATTGCTCTATGACCAAAACCATGACAATTATAACAATAACCATTAAGAGGTTTAAATTTCTTACTTATGCAATCTCTCTTCATATAACCAATAGTATTACAAGAAAAACATCTACCTTTGAATTCTCTTTGCATACCTTTGGGTGATTCCTCTTGCTTCGGTGATTCTTCTCCTTTAGGTGTATTTTTAGATATGGTTCCTTGCTTTCATCATTTGCTTTAAGAGTGTTGAATCCAAGACCAGTCTTATCATAGAATGGTTTCTAAAAATATGTTTGTTCATCAATCTTCTTGCTAGTTGAATATAGCCTTTCAAGTTGTTGTTTGGATTGAGTCAGTTCACCTTTCACAATCTTGTTGTATTTCTCAAGTTCATCATACTACAAATTGACTTTCTCAAGTTTAGATGTTACTTTTCCAAGTTTAGATTTTAGTCCTTCATTTTCAGTCTTTAGACTTTCATTCTCAAATTTTAGATTTGCTTCATTCTTGCCATTTCCATCTTTCAAACTAAGCTTCAAATTTTCTATCTTCAGTTCATGTTTATGGATCTCATTTTCTTTTTCTAAATTGTCATCACAATCTTCAATAAGAACTTTAGATTCCTTTTCAGATTTTGGATCTTCCAACTTGTTTTTCAATTTCTCAATGAGGTTTTTTGCATTATCATATTTCCTTTTCCGAGTGTCTCTTTCATCAGTAAGCATATCAATCTGTTCAAGAGCTTCTTCAAGATTCTTTTGTAGCTAATCCATATCCATAGAGATCTTACTCAAGCTACTAGGCTTCCCTTGAATGATTCTTTTCTGAGTAACTAATCTCTGATACCAATTGTTAGAAATCAGGAATACTGAGAGGGGGGGCTGAATTAGTATTCTAAAAACTTTATCTTTTTCCCAATTATGAATATAACAGATTCTCTTTATACATGCATAACATAAGAAGCTAAACAACATGCATAGCAATAAAATTAAAGAACTCATAACACATTATTTGTTCTTGAGGAAACCCTAGCCAAGGGAAAACCCCGGTCGAGATGGTACCCACAAAGATCCACTAATCAAAAGTATCCTATTAAGGATGTTGACCCTATTAGGAGTCTATTACAAGTATATAGTGTATCAGTCTTGATTAAGGGACTATAGGACTTGTTAGAAGCCTCAACCCTGTTAGGAGTTGGTAGTAAAAAATGTGATTACCAGATGAGCCCACTACCCAAACAAGTAATGTACAATATACATTGATTAAAAAAATAGGTTAAGGTACATAAACTTATACTTCTTGCATCAATATCTCTTCACTGCTCTTTCACTATCACTATTACATATGCATCATATATTTCGCATCATATCACTATTGCATCTATTGTCAACTATATCTTTTCTTACAATTAAAATTACATTTATATAAATAAATTTATGCAAGAGTTAACATCTGGGATGTTGTCCCTTTATATTGTTAAGTCATTATTTTGATAAACAAAATAATCCCTTAACTCTTTACTAATTCTATCTCCATATTTTGTCCTGTCAACTTGACACTATCTTCGATAAAACTGTCATAACTTCTTCCGTACATGTGTAACTGACTTGCACTTTGAGATGGGACTTCAATAGACATCATAGAGTCTATGTTCAAGTGCACAAGCACTAAAATTACTCCAATCAAAATCACAAACAAAAACTATGTCCAGCTGCACTGGTGAAAATACTATCTCACACTTAGACAAATTTACAGTGCACTCTGTCATACTTGCTCTCTAACCTGTGTGATCTTCATGTGGATCATATGTTGCCATAATGACAACATCTATGTATTCAACTCAGCCAAATTGCCAATATACTGAAGCTTATGATTGGGATTCCAACCAAGTAGAGCAAGAATCCTTTTGTTTATGCAGAGCTGCAACCATCCAAGAAAAGGCCTAAGTCAGCCCAATCTAGTGCATTCCAATCTACAAATCCCATTCCTAGTTTCACTCGCATTCCTGCAAGCATTGCACAAATAATCTAGCGAGTGCAAGTAATTCAGCTAGTGCAAGAAACACTAGGAGTTCAAGATCCCCTTAATCCTCCAATGGCTAGAAATTATCTTTTTGTGGCGTTTAATCAAGGCATCCCCTTGAATTTGCAGCAACATAATGATATACCTATATCAGCCCTTAAGAGCCTACCTATATTTATAGGAGAGGATCAAACCTCCACTATTAAGCATATAAGAGATGTCGCAACCCTTTGTGGCCTCCACAATATAACTCAAGACAATGTAGCTATGAGATTATTAGTAGCATCCCTTAAGGGAAAAACTTTGCAATGGTTTAGAGGTCTGGCTGTCACTTCCATATTCCACTGGGATGAGTTGGGAAAGCCTTAACTAATCAATTTAAAGACAAGTCCAATCATCTCTCTTTAGTTGGACATTTGACTACCATTAAAAGGGCACCATAGGAGTATGTGATGGACTTCAACTTTAGATTCCAAAGAACATGGAATAGAATACCAACCATGGTTAGACCCTCAAGCCAGCATGCTTTCTTGTACTATCTAAGAGCCCTCAATAGTGATATCTTTGTTATGATTCAATCTACGAGAGGGAATAACTTACCAACAACAAATGATCTCACCATAAGAGCTGAAAAATAGCCTAATACAAGAAGGAAAGATTGCCCCAAGGCCTCCAATGCCCATTTTCCCCTAGATTTATCCTATTTCAGAAGTAATTCCAGCTTTGGCATCTATTCCACATCTCCCAACTCCTCCCCAGTAGGCTATCATTCCATCTATTGACTAGTCCCAAGATCTAAAAGATATCAAGAAGACCTTGCAGTATGTTTCTAATGAACTGGTCAACCTTAAAAAGAAACAATTCTAGCCTTATCAATAGCCTTATCAAGCTTAGTATCAACAAAATAGGCCCCAATACCAATTAGGCCAGTAGGGCCAAGCAAGAAATTTTAATCAGAAAGCTAGTCATCCCTATAATCCTAACATTCCTAGAACTTCTAGAGAGTTGGTTCCTATATCTTAGAACAATATGGCTCAAGAATATCAATGGATTTTCCCATGCAATTAGAAACATATCAAGGGGATGTGTCCTAATGGCTATGGCCAAGCCCTTATGGTGCAGAAAAATGACATGATGCCACAAGAAATGACTCAAGAGCTAGAGATTCAGCAAGGTCAAGTTGTTGCCCCAAGCGAGTGATGAACACCTGAGGTGGCACTTGTCAACTTCCAGAAGGGGGAGTTTTGTAGGGTAAATTTTTCCCCAAATGACAACTAGACTTATGTTCTAGTTGCAGCCAACACAAGGTCTAAGAAGAAAGCTTTGGAGGCTGAACAAGTGGTCTCTACTAGTCAGCAAGCTCCAGTTTGATGTAGGAGCATCTTGGGTCCTTGGCAATCCTGTGACACCAAAATATATTTGAGTTTGTCTATGTTTCTCAATTCCTCCTTTGAACAAGTTATTTGATATTTGGTCAGTTTCTTTTGGTGACCGAGTATGGTCAGTTATCTCTTGGGCGGTCATTTGTTTCACTAGTGGTTGGTGATGCTTGTTTGTTTCTCGGTCATCCTTTCTTACCAAGTAGTTTATTTTGAGTTTCTATTATGCCTGATTAGTGCATTTATTATGGATCTAGATTTAATGATGCTATCCATCATTGGGAAGTGTATAGTCCCAGATCTGACCATTCCTTCCATTGATTATGGATTTGAAGGCTGACTAAGTTTGATAGACTCTTCTATAAATGTAGTTGTTTGGTTTGAGTTTAGGTAGTTTTTGGGATAGGAGTTTAGAAGATAGAAATTTGGAGATTCTCTATAGATCCTCGCATGTTTGAGGAATTTTGTAATTCATTTTAGTATCAGGCTATAACTAGGAAGGCCTTACATCCCAACATGTAGGAATCAAATTAATGTTAATATATGAATGATCTGGCATTTTCTCTCTCCCATTGTGTTATTTTTCTTTCGTGTAGTGTTGAGCAAGGTGGATTAGGTTAGGGTGTGCCATCTTTTGGCCCCTTCTATTCTCCTTTGCATCATGTGGTATTAGAGCATGGTTGAGATCTAGATCTAGGTCTACGGATCTTGGTTTGTAGGTTCCTTCTTGTGAAGCCCTAGTTGATTTGTTGTGTGATAGCAGATTGCGACCTGACCTGTAATTATAGAGGGTTTTCAAGATGGTTCATGGGAGGTGAGATGTAGATCTAGGATTGGCATACATGTTAAGACAAATTGTTTCTAGATTGGAAGCTATTGAAACAACCCAAAGAAGAAGCATACATCTTGAAGATGTTAGTGATGATGAATTTGAGGATGAACAAGGTAATGCAAAACTTGCACTTGTGATGGATCAAGGGGAAGAAATTATTTTGAAGGCTTTGACAAATCTGAAGTCTACACCACATTTCAATCCTCCTGAGTATGGTGGAAAGCTCGATTCTAATGAATTGGTAGATTGGATCACTGAGATGGAAAATTATTTTGAATATGAGGATGTACTTAAAGATAAGAAAGTGAAGATTGCAAGAACAAAGTCAAAAAGTCATGCATCCTTATGGTGGGAACATCTGCAGCTGGACATAAAAAGGAAAGGCAAAGACAAATTCAAGGTATGGAATAAAATGGTGAATAAGTTGAAAGGAAATTTCTTACCTTGTGATTATTAGATTAACCTAGTTAGGTGAATGAAAAGTTTGAAGCAGAAAGATAGCTTGGTAAAAGAATATGCTGAGGAATTATATAGATTAGATATCAAATCTAGACATGATGAAGATGATGTGGAAAGAATTTCTAGATACTTGAATGGTTTGAGAGTTTCCATCCAAGATGAGATCAACTTGGTTAAGTTGGAGAGCATTGAAGAGGCTTATCAATTTGATTTGAAAGCCAAGGAGAAATTAAACAAGTGACATGAGAAAAGAAAAAGAGGAAGAGGTGGTAGATTCCCTAGAAAAAGAGGTAGATCCTATGGTGAAAATAGTAGATCTGAACCTAAAAAGACAAATCTGGATAAAGGCAAGACCAAGTGGAAAGGTGGAAGTTCATCTAGAGGCAGAGGTAGTAACTACCGAGGTGGTTATAGTAGAGGAAGTTTTTGAGAAACTTGTTATAATTGTGGAGAAGAAGGACATAGATCATTTGAATGTACACAAGTAAGAAGGTTGGTAACAGTCAGAATGCTCTGGTGCAAGAAGAGTCATTGAACGAACCCAAGAAGGAAAGTAACTTGATGGTAAGAAGGGCACTATGGAATGAAAGTAAAAAGGAAGATCCGGTAAGAAATTTTGTTCAAGACCAGATGTAGAGTTTTTGAAAATGTTTGGAAGGTAATCATTGATAGTGGTAGCTCAGAGAATCTGGCATCTGAGGATATGGTCACAAAATTATAGTTGGAAAGGTTGGAACATCTAAAACCCTATTAGATTTCATGGGTCAAAGATCAGCACACACTCCTGGTAAGTGAACAATGTTATATGAATTTGAAGATTGGAAAGTACTATGATAAGGAGTTATGTGATATCATGCCTATGGACGGTTGTCATATTTTGCTAGGTAGACCTTGGAAATATGATAGACATGCTATATATGATGGGATATTACATAAGTATACTATTGTGGCTAATGGAAGAAAAAAAATCTTGTTACCTTTGATGGAAGAACTTGTTAGTAATGTTTTCATATCTATGAAAATTTTCTTGATGGAAGGAAGAAAGTTTGTTAAGGATTTGAAAAATAATGATGTATGTTTTGTTGTGATTCCTAACAAATCAAGTAAGAAAATTGAGAATAGTGTTCCTGAGGAGATTGATAAGTTACTCACTGAGTATAAAGATATCATTTATGATAATGTACCTAATGGTTTGGCACCAAAAATAAGCATTGATCATTGTATGGATCTAATCCCTAGAGCTAGTTTACCGAATAAGGCACCTCATTGGTTAACACCTACTGAGAATCGGGAATTGAACCGACAGATTGAAGAGTTGCTAGAGAAATGATTGATTAAAGAAAGTTTGAGTCCTTGTGCAGTACTTGTTGTATTGGCACCGATGGAGAATGTGTACTAATTCAATAGCAATCAATAAGATAACAATGAAATATAGGTTTCCTATATCGAGAATGGATGACATAATGGATAGTTTGACCAGAGAAAAGTATTTCACAAAGATTGATTTGAAAAGTGGGTATCATTAGATCAGAATTAGAGAAGGTGATGAAGGGAAGACTTCTTTCAAGACAAAAGAAGGTTTGTATGAATGGTTGGTTATGCCTTTTGGTTTAACTAATGCGCCGAGTACATTTATGAGATTGATAAATGAAGTACTGAAGAAATTCTTGGGTAAGTTTTGTGATTGTATATCTTGATGATATTCTAATATTCAGTAAGACTAGAGAAGAAAATTTGTTGCATGTTAGACAAGTTTAACAGAGATTGAAAGAGGAAAAGTTGTTGATAACTCTAAAAAAGTGTTTCTTCATGAAATAGGAGATTGTCTATTTAGGGTTGTTATTTCAGCTGATGGTTTGAAGATGGATCCTAAAAAGGTTGAAGCTATTTTGAATTGGTCTACACCTATTAATGCTAGTGAGGTAAGATCATTTCATGGATTGGAAATTTTTTATTGAAAGTTCATTAGAAATTTTAGTGCAATTTATAATGCTATGACTGAGACTATGAGAGGAGACAAAAGAGAATTCAAGTGGGCACATGGAGCAGATAAATTTTTTGAGAATATAAAGAAAAAGGTTGCTAAATTGCCTGTGTTGGTATTTCATGATTTCAATAAGGTATTTCAAGTAGAATGTGATGCAAGTGGTAGTGCAATTGGGGCTGTGTTGAGTCAAGAAGGTAAACCTGTTGCTTTCTTTAGTGAAAAGTTGAATGATCCTAGAAGGAAATATTTTGTGTATGATTAGAAATTATATGTTACTATTCAAGCACTGAAGAAATGGAGACATTATTTAATACCAAGTGAATCTATGTTGTATACTGATCATAAGGCTTTACAATATTTGTGTAGTTAGAATAAGTTGAATCAGAGACATATGAAATGGGTTGAGTACTTGTAGAGTTATACATTTGTGATAAAGCATAAGAGTGGAGTCACTAACCGAGTTGTTGATGCATTGAGTAGAAGAAGATCTTTGATGAACAAGATGAAAATTCAAGTTCTTGGTTTTGATGAGATGAGAGATTCTTATGAAGTTGATCCTAATTTTTTTGAGCCATGGAGAAAGTGCAGAGAACTTATTCAAGATCAACCAAGTACTAAATGGGAAGAATATTTTATTCAGGAAGGTATGTTGTTTAAAGGTATTCAGTTGTGTATACCGAGAGGACCAATGAGGAATAATTTGATAAAGGAGAAACATAGCAGTGGTTTGGCTAGACATTTTGGAATTGATAAGACATTGAATTTTCTTAAGGAGAAATACTTTTGGCCTCAATTGTATAAAGATATTCAGAAATTTGTGAAAAATTGTGGAATTTGTCAAGTTGCAAAAGAAGTCAGAATAGTAGTTTGTATGTACTAATTTCTATTCCTGAGAAACCTTGGATTGACATCAGTATGGATTTTTTTCTTGGCTTACTAAAGACAGTAAGTGGTAATGATTCTATATTTGTTGTTGTGGATAGATTTTCTAAAAGGGCACATTTTATACCATGTAGAAAGACACCAGATGCAATACATGTAGTAGATCTTTTCTTTAAGGAAATTGTTAGATTGCATGGATTACCGAGGAGTATTATCTCTGACCGAGATAGTAAATTTGTTGGATACTTTTGGAAGATTCTTTGGAGAAATTTTGGCACTGAATTGAAATATAGTTCTACATTTCACCCACAAACCGATGGACAAGAAGAGGTTGTGAACATAAGTTTGGGTAATCTTTTGAGATGTTTAGTTGGAGACACACCAAGTAATTGGGATTCTATGTTGGCACAAGCAGAGTTTGCATACAATAATTCAGTGAATAGGAGTACTCAAAAGACACCATTTAAGATTGTGAATGGCCTACAACCAAAAGGTATATATGAATTGAGAGACATTGATGATGAAAGTAAGAGAAGTGTTGAAGGAGTGAAATTTGCTGAGTATATGAAGACATTGCATGAAGATGTGAAGCTGAATCTGGAAGAGAGTAATCATAAATACAAAGATAGAGATGATAGATCAAGGATACATAAGACTTTTGATGTTGGTGATGAAGTGATGGTTCATTCAAAGAAAGGTTGATTTCCTATTGGAACGTATGGAAAGTTGAAGATGAAGAAGTTTGGACCTTGCAAGATTTTGAAGAAATTTAAAAGTGCAAATGCATATGAGATTGAATTACCCAATGACATGGATATATCACCTATTTTCAATATTTCTAATTTGTATGAGTATCATGAACTTGATGAAGAAATGAGACTACCGACAGAGTATCCTAAGAAGCAGAATGAAGAAGTAGAGAAGATTTTTGAGCAAACAGTTGGGAAAAGAACAAGAGGAAAACAATATATGCAATATATGGTAAAATGGAAGAATAGACCAATTGAAGATAGTTCATGGATTACACAATTTGAGTTGGATATAGCTTGGATCATACCTACTAAATGATTTGGAGAATCATTTCAAAATAACCCTAGGTGTTTAATGTAGAAGCATCTTGGGTCCTTGGCAATCCCGTGTCACCAAAAATATATTTGAGTTTGTCTGTGTTTCTCAATTCTTGCTTTGACCAAGTTGGTTAGTTTCCTTTGGTTACCAAGTATGGTCAATTATCTCTTGGGTAGTTAGTTGTTTCACTGGCGCTCAGTGATGCTTGCATGTTGCTCAGTCATCCTTTCTTACTGAGTAAATTATTTTGAGTTTCTATTGTGGCTGACTGGTGCATTTATTATGGGTCATAAATTTAATGTTGGTATCCATCATTGTGAAGCATATGGTTCTAGATCTAACCATTCCTTCTATTGATTGTGGATTTGAAGGCCGACTCAGTTCGGTAGACTCTTGTATAAATGTAGTTGTTTGGTTTGAGTTTAGGAAATTTTTGTGATAGGAGTTTAGAAGATAGAAATTTGGAGATTCTCTGCAGATCCTCATATGTTTGAGGACTTCTATAATTCATTTTAATATCTTGCTATAATCGGGAAGGCCTTATAGCCTAGCATGTAGGAATCAAATTGATGTTAATATATGAATGATTTGGCATTTTCTCTCTCCCACTATATTTTTTTCTTCCACGTAGTGTTGAGCAAGGTGGATTAGGTTAGGGTGTACCATCCTTTGGACCCTAATATCATCCTTTTCATCATAGTTGAGGTCCCACAACCCAAGGTGGCTCAAACCCCACTTCAAAATTAGTAAAAAGAAGTCAAGGAACTAGCCAAGTCATCAACACAATTTGCATCCACACAACCAGAGGTTGCTATAGTGAAGGGACAGCCTAAGGTGAGCTTGGGATGTTTTAACATTGTTGAACAAATGAAGAAGACCTCCATAAGTGTGCCCATGATGGAAAATTTGGAAATTCCTAGACAAATGGAGTTAATGCTTAGTCCTCTGGCTAATATGTCATCAAATGAAGGAGTTTCAGAGTAGCCTAGAATCCTGATGGCTGAAACACCTCAGAAAGAGAAAAAAATTGGAGAAGCCAACTTGTAGCCCATCATTCCTCCATAGGTTAAACCCCCTCTTTTCTATGTTACTCTTGTTGTTGGGAATTCTTTGGTTCATAATTGTATGATAGACTTAGGGGCAAGTAGTTCAATAATTTTTAAACAACTAGCAAATCTCATAGAATTGTCTTATGAACCAATAAATAGGCTCATTTTTTAGTTGGATGGGTCATCAATTAGCACCATTGGATTCATTAAAGACCTAAGTCTCACTTTACACGAGTGTCCCAACTTCTTTATCCCTCAAGATGTCTATGTCATAGACCTGTCTCCCTACTTTGCTATTTTTTTGAGTAGGGATTTCACTGCTAGGTTTGGGGGGATGCCTTTTAGCTGATTGAACTCATTTATACTTCAAAACCAGATATGGGCCTAAGCTTAAAATCAAGTCCAAAGCTTTTGCAAAGAACCATATTGAACATTATACCCCTAATCCTATAAATGCCAATCTGATGTTCCATGAGTAGGATACTATTGACTCTAAGCCTGAGACCACTATCAGAAACATTCAAGATATTGTTTTGGATGAGTGGGATGTAAGGGATTTATAAGATAATCCTTTCAGAAACATGGAAATTTCTAGTATTGGGATGTATATCATTCATGAAGAGGGTGCAGTAATTCCAAATTTAATGAAGAAAGAAGAGGAGCATTCTGAAAATTAGAATGGTGAGCTGTGGAAGTTGTTCTCTGATGGTGCCAAAAGAAGAATTGGTTTAGGAGGAGAAGCTATCTTAATTTATCAAGAAGGACAAAAGTATTATTCTTCTGTTCATTTTTCTTTTAGCTATACTAACAATACAATAGAGTATGAGGCTTTGATTCATGGTTTAGAATGGGCTAGAAAAAGAGGAATCAAATGTTTGAAGGTTATGGGTGATAGTGAGCTAGTAGTTAATCAGATTTGTTGAACTAATCTCACTAAAAATGATACACTCAAGATGTATAAGCATAGGGTTTAGGATTTATTAGAAGGTTTTTATGTTTTTAATCTAGTTAATGTCCCAAGAAATCAGAATAAACATGTAGACAAGCTGGTCAAATGGGAGTAGAATATGATATTCCAAAGGAGGTCACAAGCATTGAAATGTAGCATGTGAGAGTCCTTGTGAGACCCTCAATACCAGATAATTAGGTGAGATAGAAAGTGATTGAAAATGATGAATAGATTTTCAATTTTTTGATAGAAGAAGCTGAATTCTCTAAGGTTAATCAAAATAAGCTTTCTCACTAGTATAATGACCTAATGTTATAGTTGAAAACTAACAAGTTATCCAAGGGACTGGTCACCCTTGAGTCCATTTTTTACTCTGATGACTAGCTTAGAGTAGACAAGGCTAACATGACAGTCAAAGAGGAACATTAATATCCTATTGAGATTTTCAAGGACAAGTCCCTCAAGCTCTAAAAGGTATGCACTTAGCCAGAAAGGCATGCCTTTATCTCATTATGTCAAGAGTTCAATGATGTTTTTGCATGGGAATATTATGATCTGAAAGGATTTGATCCTCACTTAGCCAAGCACACCATTGAGCTAGAACCCCATGCCAAACCAGTAAGATAGAAATAGAGACCTATCAATGCTAAACTAGAAGTATTGATGAAAATAGAGTTAAGGAAAATGATTGAGGCCAATATCATCTTTCTCATCAAACACACCTCTTGGGTCTCTAATCTAGTGCCTATTAGAAAAAAGAATGGTGAAATTTGGTTTTGTGTGGATTTTAGAGACCTCAATAGAGCCTCACTCAAAGACCACCATATGTTGCCCTCTATGGAATAGATATTGTAGTTTGTATTAGGGTCTGATAGATTTTCCTTGCTAGATGGCTTTTCTAGCTATAACCAGGTCCTATTCAGAGAGGAAGACCAATATAAGACAACCTTCACCACCAAATGGAGTACCATGGCATATAGGAAAATTCCTTTTGGGCTATCTAACATGGCTGCTACATTTTAGAAAACCATGGAGATGGCATTTTCTGGTTTGATGAATAATTTTGTCCTAGTCTACTTAGATGATATAACTATCTTTTCAAGAAATACTAATGATCATCATGTTCATCTAAGGTGGATTTTTGAAAGCTACAGAGAATTTGGAGTTTCATTGAATCCTAGAAAATGTATCTTTAATGTCCATGAAGGCAGGTTGCTAAGGCACATTGTTTCTAATAAAGGAACAACAATTGATCCTGAAATAATAAAGGCCATCATGGCATTACCCTTGCCAGGACACAAGAAGGGACTGTAGATTTTCCTTGGGAGAATCAACTTCTAAAGGAGCTTCATCCCTAATGTTAGAGCACTACTAAAGCCTATGACCTAGAGGCTGAAGAAGAATTCAACCTTTCACTAGAAAAATGAAGGAAAGAAATGTTTTGAAGAGATAAAGGAAGAAATTGCTTCTGCTCCTACTTTGGTAAACCTTGATTTTTCTAGAGATTTTATTCTATATGCTTTTAGAGACACTGATAGTATCTCTGCCATGTTAGTCCAGCAAAATAATAAGAAACATGAGCAGCTAGTGGCTTTTTACAACCAAGGTCTAGATGGTTATGAACTAAATTACACTCCTGTAGAGAAACACGTCTTAGAAATAGTAAGGAGCTTGAAAAAATTTAGGCACTTGTTGTCCAAGAACATAGTGCACTTAATGGTTTCTCACCCTTGCATAAACGATTTCCTTCTGAATAAGGATCTAAGCCACAAAAGGGTTGGTTGGGTCACCAAAGTCATGGAATATGATATCCAAGTTAGGGTGACCAAGTTGATTAGGGGAAATGGTTTGTGTGAGAAGATTAATGAAGGAAGAATAGACAAAAACCAGCAAGAAGGAGAGTCTATCTTGAGGATTCAGAGTAGAGTGCAAGTTGGACATAAGAGATGGAACACTATCTCTTAATTGGTCAATGCCCTCAAGGCCTTGGCAAGAGAAAAAGGAGGTATTTTAGACTCCAAGCTATCCCATTTATCATTTTGGATAATGTTTTGTATAGAAGGGATTATAGTGGTGTCCTATTGAGATGTGTTGAATCTAGCCAAGTGGATGGAATATTAGAGGAGTTTCATGATGGAGGTTCTAGAGGACACTTTACTGCCAAAACCACTACTCTAAAAGTGATGAGAGCAGGATACTACTAGCCCAGTCTATACAAGGATGCATTTGATTGGGTAAGGAAGTGCAAGAACTATGCCCTGTTTCTTGGAAAATAGAAGTTAGAAGCCCTTCCACTCCATCCCATCAAAATGGAGCAACCCTTCTCCAAATGGGGGTTGGACTTTATAGGACCTATTAATCCTCCATCTAGTGTTGGTTATAGATAGATAATTACTGCTACAAATTATTTTACTAAATGAACAGAGCTTGTAGCATTGAAAGAGGCAAATGAAACCTCTGTCCTAAATTTCTACTAGGATATTGTGTCAAGGTTTGGCACTCCAGACTCTATCATTTTAGATAATGCTATGACATTTCTTGGAATGAGAATCTTAGAATGGGCATTAAGGAAAAATGTCTTCTTAAGCACCTCATCCAACTATTACCCTCAAGGTAATGGTCAGGAAGAATAAACAAACAAAAACTTGTTGAGGATCATCAAAAGGACTATAGAAGGAAACCAGAGGGACTGGAAAAGCAAGTTGAAGCTGGCCCTATGGGTGGATAGAATAACACATAAGAGATCTACAAGTAACTCTCCTTATACACTTGTTTATTGGAAGGAAGCTATGATTCCTATTTCTACTGAGTTGCCTACTTTGAGCTAAATTAAGGAAATTGAACTGATGGAATAGAACACTATACAAGTTGGGCTTGTTGAGTTAGTTGAACTTGAAGAAACAAGGAGACTAGCACTAGAAAACTTGAAAACCCATCATTCTTAGATGAAGAGGACCTTTGATAAAAGGGCCATGCCTAGGGTTTTTAAGGAAGGAGACCTTGGCCTTAAGTGGGATGAATTAAAATACAAAATGGGAAGGCATACTAAATTTGATGCCATATGGAGTAGACCCTTCATGGTTGTTAAATACAAAGCCCATAAAGCTTTCCAGATGGCTAATATTGATGGAGAGGAGTTTCCCATTCTAGTGAATGGGATTCACCTCAAAGCTTTTCTTTGAGGTTAAGTTCTTCCTTGTATATTAGTAGTGTTAGTTTCATTTCTGGCTTTTTGTGTTTCCTAAGTGCCTCAACACAAGTTGGCTTTCACTTTTTTCTTTTAGTTTTCTTTCATTTCAGTTTCTAGTTTGGTTTGAGTAGCAATAAGCTAGAGCAGTCTATCTCTACCATTTAGTTGTTTTGTTAGCAAGAAGGGTTGTTTGATTCAAGGCTAAGTTCAGTTCTGGATTATAAGACTTTGTGCCCAATGGATTTAAAGGCAATTGGTTAGAGTGCTTAGTAGGAAAGCACTCAATTGAGGTCACCAGAATGTTATAATTATTTTCACTCATCTTTGTTTTCCTAATTACTAAGTGAGACTATATTACCCTAGTTTGAATTATTAGTGGTATTTCTTAAAATTTGTGTTTATTTCATTTTAAGGTACATGAAACAGAAAGAAATGATCTACATCTAAGCATTACATGTGATGTACCAATGTTTTAAGTGTGTTGTACAAAGGGAAATAAATGAGAAGACTATCTATCTAAGCTCACACAGGCCATGAGCATAGCCATTATTAGAATTGCATAAATGAGTGCAGGTGCATACATAAAATGACCAATGTAAATACAAGGGTACCAGACATTGCCTAGTATTGAGGTCTTGATCCATAGTGTTTCCAGGTGCTCCTGAGATCTAGAACCTATAAAAAGGAGGAGGAGATGGGGGTTAGATCCAATGGATCTAAATAATGAATGGTGCCATAATAATTATAAACATGCATATATACACTTCTTCATACACCTATGGGAAGGGTTGTGCTTAGGGCATGTGCATTAAGGAGGCTGTAGAAATAAAAGACATACCATGTTTTCACTAACTTGTTTGTTCCATGTGCAAATATAGAAGAAAGTGATTCAGTGTTGTCTTCCTCATTTAGATAATCAAGGGGCTTTGAGGGGGGTGTTCCCAACACATAACACCCTCAAAGCTCCATGATTGTCTGAACAACAACTAAAATGGCAAGATGTTGGGATGCAAATTAATGACCTTGACCCGTGATGTAGGCCATGCCAAGAAAATAAAAAATTTCCTTGGTAGTGACTACATCATAGGCCAAGAACACCCATGGTCAACAAGGCAATAACTAGATGATGCAGTATCAGTGGGACACTCAAGAACTATAGAGCCAAATCAAATAGGGCATGGTCAAAGGCACTAGAAAATTCAAGGATCATACATCATCAATATGTAAAAAAGGTACACAAATCCATATGGTAAAGAAAGTACATTATAGCATAAGATCTATTTCAAGTCTTCATTCAAATGTAAATTCTATGACATGGGGAGTCCTTTGAACCATAATGAAGCTATACTCAAGAGTGGGCAACACATGATCAAATAATATCATCAAACTATATAGTCAGCAAATGGGCATGGAATTTGGCACCGTGAAATTCATATAACAACAAAATAAAGATTGTAATGCTTCCAAAATAGAGCACATGCATGGTGATAATAGCTAGGAATAATAGTAAAAGTTCCAGCTCGGGCCTTGGAGAGTCCATCTCAATAGGCTATCAATATACAACAATAAGACATAGATCAACACAAAAGATAAAGGTACAGATCATGGATGTCCATGATACCATAAAGATGTCAAATGAAAACAATCAGTGATAAAATACTAAAGATCAAACCATGTCAAAGGTATAGTGGACATCACAGATAGCAATGCTGACAAAAAATTACCAAATGAAAAGCTCACGGGCCCTCAAGAGATAGTAAAATCAATGGAAAATGATGTCATAGTTCAAGCATGGGTGTCATGAATCAGTGAGTATTTGAGAAGAAATAAACAGTAGTTCCCGAATAACATGCAATCATAATAATGCAATATGGGTTGACATGGAAATAATAGCAAGCATATTATGCCCTATCTCATAAGCTCACGAAGATGCAGTGATGTCCATAGCTCTCGAAGAGCTTCTAAAATTGGGCTATGATTTAGTAAGCATAAATAAATAAATTGAAAATACAATGCCCCAGCTCACGGGTTGGCATGGTGATTAAAACAATGAATAAATATGGTGCCCTAGCTTGTAAATCAAGCTATGTATTAATCGGTGTAAGGTAGCAGCAACAACATGAATAAACAAACAATAGATTCTACCAATGATGCCATCTAATTCAAGTCAAAAGGCACGAGCAATAAATAATAATACCAAAAGAAAAATGAATGTGCACTATGAATAAGATGAGAACATACGTATCAAATGGGAAAATCATGTTCACGGGCCACATAAAATAGTGACCAATAGCAAAGCATGCCAAGTGATATCATACAGAAAATGTAATGCCAACATAGCAAGTGTGTACTACCCTGGCACAGTGCTTGTGGGTCACCCAACATTCCATAGTAGTGAAGAAAGAATTCAAATGCCATTACGTTAGTGAAACAAAGACTAGTAAAAAATGACAGCAGCACAATGATATCCAAATAAATGCATAAATGAATCAATGGTACATCAGATATACAATGGCACTATCAAATGAAGCATGACTTTAAATGAGCATACATCAATGCTACCAATATGCAGTAGTGATCACACACCAATACAAGGGTATTGATATAGTCACAATGGTACTGAAAACAATATAAGGCCATAACCCCAAAACAAGCAACATTTTCAAAAGCAACATAGCTAGGGCATAGTGCCATTAATGACTGTGAACATCTCAATACCTTTCAACAATAAAAGATAGAATTACTCAGAAAGGTAACAAATAGTATGAAAGAACAATTCCATCAATGACAAGATAATGAGGAAGTCTTGCCCTAGCTCATGGATACCACAAAATCGCATGAGTTGATACAACACAATGCCTCAACAATACAAAAGTAAGGCTGTGGATCTCATAAAAACATACAATAGTGATTCCCTTGGCCATTGAATAAAGCCATTAAACAATAGTGCCCTAGTTCATAAATAGCTCATGTGCTTTATGATATTTTTAAAATCAAGCATTAACAATAGGAAATAAAAAATATGATACCCTCACAGTGCCCTTGAAATCAAATGGAAGATAGAGAAATGAATGCTAGATCAATTCCTACCTCGATCTCATGATGCCTCAATCAGATGTTTCCAAAAAATGGATGCATAACTACCAGTAGAGGATGGAAACTTGGCAAATGCCCAAATGGAAAGTCCAGATGCCAGAAAATTCCTCATAATTTGAGGGGTCTTCACATAAATGACTAATTAATCTTGTATCTCCCCTTTTTAGGGTCAAGTTTTATTATTTTATTTTGGGTGCCTTTTCTGATATGTGGGTTTATTTTTAAAATGTAAATGTTTTAAGATATATTTTCCTCATTTTGGGTTGAGAGTTATTTTGAAACACATTTAAGTCCACATTATTTGGTCATAGGGGGGTAAATATTTTAATGTAAAAGTCAGTACATGAATCTTATTGTAAATTTTGATGATGGTATTCTATAAGCCATCGTCAGAATACTATTAGTGTGTGACTTGGAGGACTCAGAATGGTCTCCTTTTAACCACCTATTCTAGGAGTCTATTTTTCCACTAGCCCTATAAACTCTGGAATCTGGCATCTGAGTTTATGAGGTAGCCTTGTGGGCCTATTTTGAGAGATTTTCCACTTTTAGGAGGTTGAGGTGGCTTTAATGCTGATTATTTTTACCGCATTTTATATACCTCTCACTTGCGTGATTGAGGTTAGCTCTTTATTCTCTCTCCCATAGATTGAGGGTGTTGTAGCTCTGAGAAACACAATTTTGTACATGGCTTCTTTCAATAATATAGAAACAAGTCCTTATTTTATGTGATTTTCAACCTTTTCATTGAGTTTTTCTATGCTAAGGTTATTATGATATGGTCATATCCTTAACCTATATGCTAACTCAATTAAGAATTTAGAAATCTGTTTTGGCTTTGAGGTGTTGGTTTGTGTACAAATTGGAATCAGAATCATGGAAACATCTTCCCTTTTACATTTTCCAAGTACCTTACTACTTCTAAGAAGTTTGAAGTAATAGGATCTAGTTGTGGGTTATAGTTTATTTTTAGCTATTTTGTAAGCTCACATCATTGTGGATCTTCTATCAATTCGGTGGATCACCTAGTTTTAAATCAATTTCAGTTATTTATTTCATGCATTCTCTCTCTTTCCTCAAAAAGTTAGTCAGTTTTAAGTGATCCAAGGGGAAGCTAGCCACTAATCTAGAGGTCTTCTCTTAGATAGGTTACCCACATACTAAGAGTAGTCCCATGTTTCACAGGATTTTTGGGTTTTACACTTAGTAAATTGGGTGCAATCCTTAGTGACAATGGCAATATCAAATGAGTGGCTAGGATTAAGAGGAAAAAATAAATGAGTGGCTAGGATTAAGAGGCAAAAGGATGTTAGGTAGGGTTTGAAAAAGGTAAAGTGGGAAAAGTCAAACTTCATTTGATAGGGGAAAAGGGAATTAAAAAATGATTGGTGGAGAAAATAGATGGGGAGGTGGCAACCTTGGAAAAGGTGATTGTGCACATGATTAGAGGTTATCCACCTTTTAATTAATATTACAGAAATATTTGAAAAAGGTAAGCATAGGAAAAAGGGAAAGGAATTATATTAAAATAAATAAAATTTATTTTATAAAGGAAAATAGAGGGATAATATATTAAATTTAATTTTAATATATTATAGTATTTAAATAAAATTTAAATACAAAGGGAAAATGAATTTATTTAATTAAAATAATATTAAATAAATAAATAAAGGAATATAATAATATAGTTAACTAATATAATAATATTAAAGTATTTAAACAAAATTTAGATACAAAGGTAAATAAATTTATTCAATTAAAATAAATTTACTTAAATAAATAAAAGAATATAAATATTATAGTCAATTCATAAAATTAACCATAATGTTAAGGACAAATATTAATAAAAATTCATATTAGTGTCAAAGGACAATTTTAGGTGTCCACACCACCATACATGGTTGTACAAGTCAGAAATAACTTAGAAAAACTCTTGGCTCTTCATTTTAATTAGGCATGAGAAATAATGTTACAGTCTTCTTCCTCTTGGAAAGGCCAAAACAAGTTTAAATATGTTCATATCCAAAGCCAAACCAGTTCATATGAAGTTATGACCGTTGGCTTTTCATTTTGAACCTCTCGAGCAACTTTTACATCTTTTTTGTAACTTTTGTAATTTTTTTGCATTTTTCTCACCTAAGACGATAGGTTAATACTTTAACTTTCGAACCAATTCAAAAATTCCTAAAATTATTCAACTTTAGAGGAATCATCTTTAAACTCATAAAACATCAAAACACCTATTTCACCTATTGCTCAAAACCCTATGATCCAAGTGGACTAAGGCACCCCAAGGCTTATAGGCATGCCTTAGGGATCCTTGACCACACAAATGGATCAAAACCAAAAGAGGATTGTCTAAAAGATCTATCCAATTATTAAAAAATGCACAAAACTCAAAAACACAAGGAACATCTAGGATGTTGCCCAAGGTGTCCTGCACCATATTCCCCAAGACAAAGGAAACTCAAGTCTCTTGAGTTGGGATGTCTTTTAATTTGAATCTAGCCTTCTTGATATCCTGAAGGGTCATCCAAATAGCATCCTCCAAGGAATATTGTTTACATTTGACCAAATACTCATATAATGTGGACCTCCTAGCTTGTTTCACTATCCTCTTATCCAAGATGCATTCAATCTCTTGAAAGGTTGGCTTTGGTAGGTATTTTATCTCCTTTCCCTAGTGAAGACCTTGATCACATTAAACACAAGCATAAGTAATAGGACTCTTATATTCATATAGGTTAGCCACATTGAAAATAGGTGATAAGTCATGTATGCATTGTTGCCACATTTCTTCAAGATTTTGAAGGGACCAATATTCTTCATCATGAGCTTGGTATAATTATCTTTAGGCATTATTTCCTTCTTGAGGTGAACCATGAACATATCTCCCACCTTGAAATGAGCATCCCTCTAGTTGACATCTGCTTCTTGTTTGTACTTCTTTGATGTATGTTGGATTCTTTACCTGACTTTTTGTTGGATATCCCTCATGAATTCTACAAATTCATCACCTTGATTTCTCCTCTGACCAATGTTTTGAACATCTCTCAATTAAAAAACACCCCTAGGATGTGAACCATACACAATCTAAAAGGGGCTAAGCCCTGAACTCCTACTGACATAATCATTATAGGAGAATTCTTCTTGAGGTAGAATAGAATCTCATGCTCCTCCATAATCCTTAGTTAGACATCCCAATAGATTACCCAGGGATCTATTCATGACTTTAGTCTACCCATGTAACTGAGGATGAAAAGTGAATAATGGTAAAATGGAGCTTTAACAATGCATCTGTCATTTAGCTACTATTCATTTGTAATGTTTGGAATTGGAATTGCATAAGTAATGTACATCTGGAAATGCTCTAAAATCAGTCAAGATAAGACACATACCTCATAATGGAACAGATTTTGAAATACCTATTTTCTGAAACCCGTGCATAGTTTTGGAAGCTTCTACAACCAGATTTGGGACAAGAAAACTGAAACAAAGAAAACCAAAAAAAAAAATTTCTTTCTAGAAGCAGGTAGTCTTTGACCCTGATAAAAGGTCAAAGACTACCTTGAGATTTTTAAGGTCATCTTTGACTTTGTTCATGGATCTTGGAAATTCACCAAATAGGGTACTTAGATCTACCCTTTAATTATCAAAACAATGAATGTAGATATCTAAAAATGGTCTTTTGGGGTGGCTATGTAGGGATTTTCCTTACTCAAACCCCCATTTTGGTGATCTTCACCTCAACGAATAGCTAATTGAAATAAAATGTGTGTGTGTGTATTGAAAGTGTAATGCCAAGATCTAATCCTCTAGATTAAAGCCCTAGCATGAATATGTATGATGAAACAATGCATAGATTTGAATAAGATAAGAAAGCATACCAAGCCCCCAATGCTAAAGTACTCCTACCAAACTCATAATCTATAATTTCTACCCCATGATTGTATCTTTGAATGCTTGAATGTTGGCAATGGTGGATCAAGTAAGAAAGGATCTCTCTTGCTCCAAATAGGTGTTCACAATGGTGTGCTCATAAATATGCTTGATATCAACAATGGCTTGATCTTCTATATCATCTTCTTGCAATCTTGCATCTTCATTCCACCATCACTTGCTTTCTTGAATCAATTATGTCTCCACTTGATGGATACTTAATCAAGAAATTGCTTAGTGAAAATGAATGGAAATGGGAGTCTTTATAGACATGTTTCAAGGTGAGGCTCATAGTGTAATGTGAGGAACCATAATTAAAATTTCACCTCAAATTATGGTCCAATCATAATAACCAACTAAGGAGGGAAAATAATTAAATGAATTTTGAATTAAAACTCTTCTGCACTTGGATTTGAAGGCCTGACATTGATTTTATGGTCCTACAGGACAAAATTTTGAAAAGGGGAAACAAATTGTTAAGGAGTTCAAAGATGAACTCATCCCTGACCTATATTAGGGATGACCTTGACCCTAACCTAGGTCAAGGACAACCTCATCCTTGACCCAAGGGCCCATATCCTGCCAGAATCAGAACAAGAGGTCTCGGGGATGCTTAGAGACCTAGAAATGATGTCGGGATAAGGTAGAGTGCCAGGGAGAGACAAAAAATCCTATGATGATCATGATGAAGGGAAAGAGGACCTATTTCTAAGTCCTACATATAAAATATTTCCAAGGAAGAGGTAAATTAAGGAGAATCCTCAGGATCCTAACCCTAATTTCACCTAGAATGAAGGAATCAAGTGAAGAATGCATCCTAAATGCAAGTATATCATGGTAAATGTACTAAAAGAGAGTGCTAAACCTATCTAGATGGAATTATTTCTATTTTAATATGATACATTTATCCCCCACTTTATCTTAGATATGACCCTATGTGAATATGCAAGCTAAAGTAAGAAAACATAATAGTAAATAAAAAAGATATAGCCAAGTCCTCAATGTAGAGATCCTACCAAAAATTGTTAGAACCTACAACACACAAGGTTAATGAAAATCCATAAATCACCTAGAGCTTACTATATGAAAATTGAGAATTGCATAAAGCCCCTTATACCCCCCCTATTTTGGCTTTCTACTTCCAAAGGGTGAAACGGGGTGATAAGCAAAACTTTATACATTGGATATGAAGTTTGGTGAAAAGTCCTTTTCTAAACCAATGAGAAGGATTTTTAACCTTCCTAAAATTATTCAAGGAGTTAGGTATCTGAATCAAGATTCCAACGCCATTGACAAAACTGAAAAAAGAGTTACCAAACTCAAGTTATGATAAAAAGAGTGGATGTCTATCTAAATGGATAAGAAGGGAAATATGAGTTTACCATGAGTAAACCCTAAAAAAAGCCCTAATAAAACCCTAATTTGAACTATAAATAAGGAAAAGAGAGGGATACTTACTCATTCTTACCATTTTTAGATTCTAAAAGAGGAAGCAAGATGCCGAGGAGAGAAAAAATTTGAGTGATGTGTATGGAGCTTCTAAGACATAGCCTAGCTACTAGATGGTCACTTCCTAAGGTAAGTTTTCTTTTGTATGATTTTGTACTTTTGAAATTCCTATTTTTCATATGCAAGGTCAACTTTATCCCCTCTAGGTTGACCCTAACCCATCTATGTTGACTTTAACCTAACAAAGTTGACATTGACTGGAAGGTTTTCATGTGATCTAGGATGAGGTCGACCTTGACCCAACAAGGTCATCCTAGACCTAAGAAAGTTGACTTTGACCCAGTAAGGTTGTCCTTGATCTAACTTAGGTTAACTTTGACCTAGTCCATTTAGATTTCTAGATTTGATGATGTAGATGGATGATATTTTGTTTGTTTATGCTTTTAGGACTTGGTCCATCTCTGAGAGCATCCCTTTGGAGAGTTGCTTGTCATGGTCAAAGAGAGATTGTCTGAGCTTGATGATGATGAGATGTAGTTACTAAGAGATGTGGAGCTATACTAGGTATCAGTCTTACCATAGATGAGACACATTGAGGCATGCTATCAGCTCTGAAAGAGATGTAGGATGAGGATACATGCTCCTTCCATCTTCCCTCTAAGGAGATCATAGTGACATTATAGGATGTCTACTGGATCCCGTGACTTCCAGTTTGAGGTGAGACCATCATACCTAGAGCACAACATGCTTGTGAGGAGATTTTTATAGATGTAGAGTATTGTATAAGATGGATTCCATAGTTGTAGACCCAGTCAGATCAGGTCCTATTATCATCCATAATATCAGGTCTGACACCTTTAGTATAGAGGGTGATGCTTTACATAGTATCCTTCATTGTGTTACCCAGCTCAAAGGTTACCATATTTTGTACACATCTTACACATCTTATATAGATAATGGAGAGGGAGAGGACCATGCTCTCATGGGGTCACAACATGTTATCCTAGCTATACCATGAGCTAGGCTAGCTAGTGATATATCAGAGGGAGAGTCTGTCAATATGCACACTCTTGCAGATTTGGCCATTTGAGCATTTCGTATGTACATGTCCATAGGGATTTCCAGTGATGGTAGATGCGAGTACATCAAGAGTCTTTGTGTATCATCTAAGAGATGCTTGGAAGTTTGGAGATAACCTCTATTGGAGAGTACATCTAGACTGCATTTTTAGCACCAATATGATATGGAGGCCATACTGTCAGATAACAGTGGCCTGATACACAATTCCAAATGAGATATTCACAGTGGTAGAAGTTACTAGAGGGTCATCAAAATCATATAGTGATGCCATACTATTATGATCGGGTGATGAGGCAGTTTGGCCTATTACAGGTAATCCCTAGAGAAGTACCTCGCTATGTACATTCGATGAGGTACTATCAGTGACCTGACACCATGCATTGACCATTGATAGCATACATAGAGGATAGTGATGTAGATGAGATAAAGGACATAAATGTACCATCAAATGTGACCTATTTAGGCATGAGCAAGGATTACATTAGGTACTAGAGTCTATAGGGGACCCGCCCCATCTTCCCTAAGGAATATCCTATAGGTGATCCAATTTTTTCAGAGAGGACACACTAGGATAGTGGTACCACAGAGGAGGATGATGATGTTAGAGATGAGGAGGAGCACATCTTTGAGGGAGATCCCATGGAGGAGGAGAGAGAAGAGAGAGTGGAGGAGAGAGAGAAGGAGAGAGAAGAGGAGAGAGCGGAGGAAGGAGAAGAGGACATGCACCCAACTGGTGATACTACTACAAATATACACATTACTCATCCATCACCACTAAGATCATGATGGCCCCCATTGCCCCACAAAGAGACACCACCATCGAGACCTAGATATGGTGAGCATGGAGAGAGTAGTCACTCCATGCCCCCACCATCTAGACACTTTAGTGATGTCCGAGAGGGAGACCTAGGTATGAATTATGAAATTTGATTAAATATGTGATTTGATTTGAGATAGAAAGACACTAGACTGATAAATGTAATTTTCATTCTATAGCTAGCGTAGCAAAGTGGAGAAGTTTTGTATCCAAGATTCTCAAGGATACAATTATATCCTATTGACTAGCAGCTGACAAGTTAGATTCTTCCATTGGTCACAAAGATTCTGGTAGGAATACAAACATCTTTGCATGCATCCAACAAGAGTTGAGGCTATGCAGAGAAAGGGAGGAGAAGTTGATAGCTGAGCTACAGAGTGCTTGAGAGTTTCCATAGGGTGTGATCATATCAAGGAGCCACACATAGACACACAAATCATCTTCCTATCATAGGGTAGAGAGATCTAGGAGCCATCAGCTATCAGAGCATAGTGATAGATGTAGTGATAGATAAGGCCATTGGTCACATTTGTATCAGAACTTGAAAAACTCTTTTTGATGAATGAAAAACTTTCTCTACTGATTATTTCTATGTTTGATTACTATGTTTTTATCAATATAAAACTTAATAGAAAGAAAGAAAATGAATGAATATATTCAATATGTAATTTTTCTAGAACTACATAACCTATAAAATAAACTTTATAAGGAATACATAAATGCACAAAGAAAGAATGAAAATGAAATTAAGGATAATAATGTTTGAGATGCATAATATTAATGGGCTCCTTAAAAGAAACACCATCCATATCAGCAAGTTTATAAGAACCTGAACCAAAGTCTTCAATAACAACAAAAGGTCCAAGCCAATTAGGTCTAAATTTTCCTTTTTCACCTAGTAAAGAATTCACTTTTTGTTGATTCTCATAAAGGACTAAATCACGAACTACAAATGTTCATTCAGTTACCTTATGATTGTATTGTTTCTGAAGAGATTTATGATAAGCTTTTATATGTTCTAATGCATGTATTTATTTTTCATCCAACATTTCTAGCTCTTGTAAGTGTTGCTCATGAAAAGTATCCTTATCAATTATCTCATGAAATGAAACATGTAGAGAAGGTATCTCTAATTCCAAAGGTATAATAGCATCAATACCATAGACAAGGTTGTAAGGAGGAGTACCCATGGCAGTAAGGACACTAGTCCTATAAGCCCATAAAGCATAGGTTAGTTGAGTATGCCAATCTTTTGCATGCTTACTAATAGTTTTTCTCAAAATTTGTTCAATAATTTTATTTGATGCTTCATCTTGTCCATTAGATTGAGGATAACAAGGAGTTGAAAATCTATGTTGAATTTTATATTTCTCCAAGAATTTCGTGACTTCTCTATTTTTAAAAGAGGTACCATTATCCAAAATTGTCATCGAAGGAATGCCAAATCTTGCTATGATATTATTAAGGATGAAATCACAAATAACATTTGTCATTGTTGAATGAAGAGGAAAAGCTTCTACCCACTTCATAAAATAATCAGTAGTTGTTAGAATGTAAGTATGTCCTTAAGAAGAAGCTGGTGAGATTTTTCCAATAAGGTCAAAACCCCAAACACTAAAAGGCTATGGAGAAACTAGATTATGAAGCTCATGAGCAGGAGCATGAATCAAATTACTATGTTTTTGTCATTGAGGACATTTCTTAACAAACATGAAAGAATCTTGTTTCATTATTGTCCAATAATACCCCATTCTAAGAAATTTATTAACCAGGGATTTTCCATCAAAATGTCCCCCACAAGAACCAAAATGAGCTTCTACCAAAGCTATGGGGATTTTAGTTCTATTGAGACATCTTATTAATAATCCATCATAACAACGTTTGTAAAACATATCTCCTAAAATGATGTAACGTGTTGCAAGCTTCCTAATATGATTACATGTGTTCCTTGTTGCTGATTCAGGAAAAGTACCATCCTTCAAAAAATGAAAAATATGTGAATCCCATTCATTCGAATACAAATTGAAACAAATAGAGGTAATCTTTTTAGAAATTGTATGGCTTTTAAGAGTTTGTATAGTAAATTGAAAGTTTTCAGCATTATTCTCAAGACAAACCAAAGAAGTTGTTCTTGCCATGGTGTCTACATGTCGATTATTCTTCTTAGGTAAAGTCTGAATTGTATAAGAGGAGAATTGTGAAAGAACATCTAGAGCTAAATCTTTGTATTCTGTCATTTTATCATTCTTAGTCTGATATCCTCCTTTAATCTGTTCAACAATTAATTTTGAATCTCCATATATTTGTAAATGTTTGATATTAAGAGATGAAGTTGCTCGTAGGCCAGCTATAAGAGCTTCATACTCTGCAATGTTATTAGTACAAGGAAAAGTTAATTTGTATGATAAAGGGATGGGTTTTTTTGTAGGGGGAATCAAGATAATACCCACACCAGAACCTATCTGACATTTAGACCCATCAAAATATAATTCCCAAATATCAACCTATTGAATAGCTAGAATATTATCATCAGGGAATTCTATTAAAGTAGAACATGTATTTGAGTGAGGACAAGGAGCTTCAAGTAAATAATTTTTTAACGCTTGTCCCTTGATAGAATTCTAAGAAATGAAATTAAAATAAAATTATGTAAGCAACATCACCCACTTTTCCAATCGACCAGAGAGATCAATTTGTGAGAAAAGATGTTTCAAAGGATCAAATTTAACAATCACATTAACTTCAGCATTTATAAGATAATGCCTGAGTTTTTGACATTCATAAACCACATCTAGACATTGTATTTCCAAATCTATATATCTTGTTTTGTAATCAAGTAAAGTCTGACTAATGTAATACATAGGTCTTTCCTTACCATCATTATCATTTTGAGCTAACAGTGCACTCACAGCCTTTAGAGACACTGAAGTATATAAATGGAATGATTTATCAAATTTAGTTGGATGCAAGATAGGAGGATTTACAAGATACTCCTTAAATTGCTCAAAAAATTTTTTACACTCATCATCCCAAGAGAAAGTGGTATCCTTTCTAAGTAAGTAAGTAAAAGGGATAGTTCGATCCACTAAATTAGAAACAAAGTGATGAATAGATTGTATTTTTCCTTTTAAACTATGTAATTGAGAAATATTCTTAGGAGGAGGCATATTAACAATAGCTTTAATATTTTTAGTATCTACTTCTATGCCTCACTTAGAGATTATAAATCCTAATAATTTACCGAAATCAACTCCAAAGACACATTTCTTAGGATTCAATCTCATGTTGTAACTTCTAATCCTTTCAAATATCTATCATAAAATGGTAACATGATCTTCTCTTTGTATAGATTTTTCTAAGATATCATCCGCATAATCTTCAAGGATCTTATGAATGTAATCATGAAAAATCAAAGTTATAGCTCGTTGATAAGTTGCTCCTGCATTTTTTAATCCAAAAGGCATCATGACCCAACAAAAGGTTCCCCAAGGTGTTATAAATGTAGTCTTAAATTGAGCTTTAGGAGGGATAAAAATTTGACTATATACCGAAAAACCATCTATAAAATATAAAAAGGCATGTCCCGTTGTTGAATCCAAAATCATATCAATGTTAGGTAATGGTAAATCATATTTTAAGGATGCCTTATTTAAAAATCAATGAAATTTGTACATATCCTTATTGTATTTTCTCCTTTTGAAATAGGCACAATATTTGAAACCCAATTTGAGTAATCAATAGAATAGATAAATCTAGAATCCAATAATTTTTCAATTTCACCTTTGACTAATAAAGCAATTCGTGGATTCATCTTTCAAATTTTCTGCTTCACAAGTTTCATATTCGGTGTTAAAAAAATGTTATGAGTAACAATCTTAGAATCTATACCTGGCATATCTGAATATGTCCAAGCAAAGATGTCCTTAAATTCAAGAAAAAGGGAAACCAACTGATCAGGCTCATCCTGATTCAAACATTTCCCAATCTTTATCATCCTTTTAGAGTTTTTTTCATCCATTTGAATATCAATAGTTTCAGTTACTAACAAATCACTTCATATTGGAGGATCCTTTAATAAAGGGAGAGTATCTAGTTTATCATGTTCTCCAAAATAGGCATTGGTACTTAAACAATAAGGTTTTCATCATTTGTGATGAAACCTAGGGAAGTCTTCATAAACACCTAAAAATTCCATTAAGGATTCATCTTCAAGAAAAATATCCAAAGAAGGCTCTTGATTAAGGTCAATGAGAAGTGGGTTAACCAATTTCAACTGTCCATCGCAAATATGATTAACATTAAGAGGAAAATTCAATGGTTGTCTATAAGGATTGATTCCTAATACATATGTATGATCATAAACTTCATTATCCAAAGGTAATTGTATACCTTGTTCATATTTACCACATCCTTTCCTATTAAATCCTAATTTCTGAAGTAAATGGTAACTATGACCATATCAATCAGTCATCTTAGAAGGAGTCCAAGGAGTTCCATATGTCACAATATCATAGCGAAAACAAAATTACTCTTTAGTTCCTCAGAAAGCGGAGAAGGAGCAAAACCTTTTTTCTCAAATTCATTTTGTTGCTTCTTGAATTCCATATTAGAGACCTTGTATTCTCCAATAAAAGTAGGTTTAAAATCCAATGTCCCCCAATAATCCTCAGTTAAAGAAGAAGATGGAGCTTCCTTTTGTTGAATCTCAGGTTGTTTTATCTCATATTGTTGTATCTCTGGTTGTTTTTCAATCTCTTTACTAGGTTGAAGAGACTCAAATATTTTGGCATATTCTACATTTAAGCAAGGATTTGGTGCATCATCCACATGTAATATATACATTAAGTTTTTATAGATGAACCTAACCTTGCGATGAAGAGTAGAAGGAACTGCATGCATAGTATTTAACCATGGTCTTCCAAAAAGAAGATTATAATTGAGAGGTCCAAGAATAACATGAATAGGAGTATTTAGAATAACTGGACCAACTTTAATAGGTAAGGTAATAATGTCCAAATTTCTCTTCGCAATATTGTCAAATCCATGTATAGGAACATTATTAGGTTGAATAGTGGTGAGATCAACCTTAATTGCCTTAAGCATATCCATGCTACAAATGTTAAGCCCAGATCCATTATCAATTAAGGTTCTTTGAATGATACTCTGGTTAATAGGGATAGCAACCATAAGAGCATCATATTGATTCTACACCTCTATAGAAGGTAAATCATTATCATAAAACACAATAGGAGGTACAAAAGAAATAGTATGCATGCAATCTAAAATAGAATGAATGTTATCTTGATTAGGAGGCAAAGCAAGAAGAGTAGATATAGCTTTTTGCAATGGATCATGATATGTTAGGGAAGGTTGAAGTAATTCCCATAAACATATCGTAGCAGGAGTAGCATGTAATTGGTCAACTAAGTTATACTCCTTGAAGGTAGCTGGAAACCTAGTTTCTTGAGGAAGCATAGGTTGAGAAGGAGGTAAATAAACCAAAATAGTAGGCTGAGGATTATTCTATGTGTGATAAGCATGTGAAACAAAATCAGCGTTATCAAAGAAATCCAAAGGATCTCTAGGTTTACCCTTACTTGTTATGCGAGGAAATCCTTTTATCATCGTCAAAGGTGTAGGATATATCATTTTAGGTTTATCAATGTTAAAAATAGTGGGACATGATGGTAAGCATGCACACACCCTATGGTAAAGGTCAATTGGAGAGGTTGTGGAGGAAAGTGAAATAGGAATAGGATCCGTGGAGATCTTATCCAAACCATTTTCATCCTCACTACCATGTACCTCATTAGGGAATCTATCCTCTTGTACAATAAAAGCCTTGTTAAAGTAATCAAAACAAGAATCATATATGTTGAATACAAAGAAATACTAAAAGCATGAAAATATAAATGTTTTTGTATTTTAAAGAGAGTTTTCAATTTTTTTGTATTTTTAAAATATAAATGCATGAAATCTAATCTTTTAAGCATGCAAGATTTAAATCTACCACCAAAAAGAAAGAGTTGTCATAAATGGGTTCACCAAAATGAATAATGGTAAAATGGAGCTTTAACAATGCATCTATCATTCACCTACTATTCATTTGTAATGTTTTGAATTGGAATTGCATAAGTAATGTAAATCTAAAAATTCTTGAAAATTAGTCAAGATAAGACACATACCTCATAATGGAACAGATCTGGAACTACCTATTTTCTCAAGCCTGTGCGCAATTTCAAAAGATTTTGCAACCAAATCTAGGACCAGAAAACTTTTGTCTTTCTGGCAGTAGGTAGTCTTTGACCCTGATAAAAGGTCAAAGACTACCTCGGGATTTTGAAGGTCATCTTTGACTTTGTTCGCAGCTCTCAAAATTTCACCAAAAAGGGTACTCATATCTTCCCTTCAATTCTCAAAACAACGACTATAGATATCTAAAAATGGTGTTTTGGGGTGGCTATATAGGGTTTTTCCTTAGTCAAACGCCCATTTTGTTGATCTCCACCTTGATGAATAGTTGATTGAAATAGAATGTGTGTGTGTGTATCGAAAGTGTAATGCCAAGATCTAATCCTCTAGATTAAAACCCTAGCATGAATATGTATCAGGAGACAATGCATATATTTGAATAAGATAGGAAATCATTCTAAACCCCTAAGGTTAAAGTACTCCTACCAAATTCATAATCCATAATTTCTACCCGATGATTTTATCTTTGAATGCTTGAATGTTGGTAATGGTGGATCAAGGAAGAAAGGATCTCTCTTGCTCCAAAAAGGTGTTCACAATGGTGTGCTCATAAAGATGCTTGATATCAACAATGGCTTGATCTTCTATATCATCCTCTTGAAATCTTGCATCTTCATTCCACCATCACTTGCTTTCATGAATCAGTTATGTCTCAACTTGATAGGTTATGTTGTCTCCACTTGATGGATACTTGATCATGAAATTTCTTGGTGAAAATGAATGCAAATGAGAGTTTTTATTTAGAGGTTTCAAGGTGAGGCTCCTTAAGTAATGTGAGGACCCATCATTCAAATTTCACATTGAATTATGGTCCAATCATAATAAACAACTAAGGAGGGAAAATAATTAAATGAATTTTGAATTAAAACCCTTACGCACTTAGATCCAAAGGCCCAACATTGATTTCAGGGTCCTCCAGGACCAAATTTTGAAAAGGGGAAACAAATCCTAAAGGGGATCAAATATGACCTCATCCCCAACCTAGATCAAGGATGACCTCGATCATAGGGATCACAGGGATGCCCAGAGACCTATAAATGATGTCGAGATAGGGGAGAGTACAAGGGACAGACACAAAATCCTATGATGATCATGATGAAGGACAAGAGGACCTATTTCTAAGTCCTACCTAGAAAATAAAGCCAAGGAAGAGGGAAATTAAGGAGAATCCTCAGGATCCTAACCCTAATTTTACCTAGAATGAAGGAATCAAGTGTAGAATGAATCCTAAATGCAAGTCTATCATGATAAATGTACTAAAAGAGGGTGATAAATCTATCAAGATGGAAGTGCTTCCATTTTAAGATGACACAATAAGAATATGGCATGGCCAAAGTTTTTCCAAGTCTCTTCTATGAGGCATGTTATAAATGGATGAAAAACATTGGATCCCTATCTGAAATAATGGTGAGGGGTAAACCATGGAGTCTCATAGTCTCTTTGAAGAATAAACCTGCAATGTTTGAAGCATGATGTGTGTTCTTACAAGAAAAAAAGTGTTCCATTTTGGAGAACTTTTCCACAACCACATAAACACTATCATAGCTTTATTTGTTCTTTGGAAGACCCAAAATAAAGTCAATGCTGACTAAGTCCCAAGGTTTAACAGGGATTGGAAATGGTGTATGCAAGCATACATTGGAACTTGTTCTTTTTTCTTTCTAAAAATTCAAGCAACATTCCATAAATATTCTAACATCAAATTTCAAAGTAGGCCATAAATAAAATATCCTAGCCAATTCTAGTATTTTTTCAAGACCAAAATGGCCTGATAGACATCCACAATGCTTTTCTCTTATAATATTCTTCCTAATAGAGAAATCAAGAATACAAAGCTGACTACCCTTAGACAATAGACCTTCTTGAATGATATATTCTACAACTTTAGTGTGATACTTATCTACTAGTTCCAAGAAAACCTTATAATCCTCTTTGAAGTATCCATTAGTGGGATACATGTGTTTCAAGGTAGTGATACCTACACTCTATAATTGGAACTCCTATATGGAAAAATTCCTTCTTCTCAAGGCATCATCTATCTTGTTATCCACACCCTTCTTATGCTTTATGGTGAATGTGAATGATTACAAGTACTTCATCCACTTTAGGTTTCTATAGTTCAACTTCTCTTTCTTATTCAGAAAATTCAAAGCATGATTGTCAGTAAAAACAATAAATTCTTTTGGAAACAACTAATGCCTCAACTTCCTAATAGATTGAACCATAGCATACATCTCCAAGTCATAGGTAGAGTACTTCTTTTCCTCATTACATTTTTCACTAAAAAATACCACAAGGCTCCCTTCTTGATTGCGAACACCCACAATGGCCCTCTTACTAGAATCACATTCAATGGTGAACACTTTTTGAAAATTAGGAAGTACTAGGATAGGTTGTTGATAAAACCTTATTTTCAAATATTCAAATGACTTATTTGTAGCATCAGTCCAAACAAATTGACATTTCATCCCCCCTTTTATAGTATCTATAATTGGTGCACTTACCCCATTGAAGTTATTCAAAAACTCTCTATAAAAACTACTAAGATAATGAATTGTTTTTACCTCACTAGAATATTTAGGATTGGGCCAATTCAATATGGCTTCCATCTTTGAGGGGTCCATTTTCAAGTTTCTCTTGGAGATGAAAAATCCAAGGAATATAAGCTCTTCTAGCAAAAACATGCACTTGTCCAAATTGGTCCTTAACTTATCCTCATGTAGCCTTTTAAAAACAATGTCAAGAAACATTAAATTCTCATCCTTATCCTTGCTAAAGATTAGAATGTCATCTAAATAAACAAAAAAAAATGATTGATTAAAGACTTAAGGATCTCATTCATTAACCTCATAAAGGTTCTAATATCATTTGAAATGTCAGAAGGAATGACCACCCATTCAAATAATCCTTTATTGGTTTTGAATGTTTTCTTCCACTCATCACCTTCTTAGATCCTAATCTAGTGATATCCACTCTTCAAGTCAACTTTGGAGTAGTATCTTGCCCCTCCTAGATAGTTCATGAGATCTTATATCCTTTCCATAGGAAACCTATATCTAATGGTTATCCTATTTATGGCTCTAGAATAAATACATAACCTCCATCTACCTTCCCTTTTAGGGGCTAGGACTACAGGCATACCAAAAGGACTTATTCTCTTCCCAATGAATCATTTCTACAATAACCCTTGAATCCATCTTGCAACCTCTACATTTTGTTCAGGAGTTACTTTATAATAGGGAGCCATATTGGGAAATGTAGAACTATAGATGAGGTCTATATAGTGACTAATGTCTCTTTTTGGCGGAAAAGTATCTGAACTATTATCTACAAATATCCCCTTGTACTTATTTAGAAAATTATGTACCTCCTTTGTACCAACACTTCTTTGAGGCTCTTGACCTATTGGCATCTCCTTCATCTTTTTTTTTTGGCTTGACTATGATGGAAAAACAAGGTGTATCCTTCTCCTTAAGGACTTGTAAAAAATCATTTTCTCCTACTAACATCACACTATTTGATAAGGTCCTATATTTATTAGTATCAGGGAGAGGGGTCATTGTGTAACTTATCCCATTATTGGTCAAGGTGTATACAATATTCTACCCCTCATGCTAAGCATCAACATCATACTGCTAGGCTCTACCTCAAAGTAGATGTCATGCATCCATATTCACAACTTCACATAAGATTTTGTCTTTGTAATCCCCTACTTGGAATTCTACCCAACATTATTGATTTACCAAGGTTTATTGGTATTTAATAAGCCAAGATACATTATATGGGTTTTGATGTGGTATTTTATTTAGACCAAGTTTTCTTATCATTTCATTGGAATAAAATTTTTTTGTAGAACCATAATCAATAATAACCTTACAAACTCCACCATTTACATTACAATGGGTCCTTAATAGGAAATTCCTTTTTGGGGACTCCTTGTGATTTGGCACCTTCAAGAGTGTTCTATTGAACATGATACATACTCCTTTCTCAAGATTTATAGGCCTAGAGGTAGTTGTATCGTATAAGGTCATGCTCTAAGAATCCTTATTTTTAGTGAGTTTTACCCTCATATCTCCTCCTGATGTATTGGAACTTGTGTTGGATTTTATTGGACACCTAAAGGACTAGTGACCCACTTAGATGAAGGAGAAACACCTCCCAGTGATCACATGATTTGTTTTGTCTCTCGTTCTTCCCATATTGCTTCCTCTATCTCCTCTTAAATTATTTCTTTGATTTTGATCTCTGTTACATTCTTGATGGCTTGATTCTCCTTGTAGCCTTAATGATGATGATCCTCTTCCTTGGAACCTTCTTCTTCCTCTAAAACTATTTCCTCTTACTTTTTTATCCTGCTCCCCTTTTGTCTTTTTTTTCTCTTCAATCTTCATTTCCATTTAATGACACTAATGTACAGATTAAGGATTAAATAGACCTAGTTTATCTTGAATACTAAACTTAAGTCCATTCAAATATCTGCAAAGATTATTCTTTTCATTCTCAGGGACCATGGCCATCATGGTGATCTCTTGGAACTCATTTGTAGAGGATCCTAAATCATGATCTCTTTGCTTAAAATTTTGCAACTTCTTATGCAAGATTACCTTATAGTCTTCAGGGAAAAATTGTTTCTTACTTTCTCTAGGCATCTTCTTTGCAGAGGATATTGGTTCCTTCTCCTTTTCCACTCTCTCATTTTGTAAGAAATTCCACCAAATCAATGTAGAAACTTTTTGTTAATATTATTTAGAACAATAGAGAGGGGGGGTGAATCAGTTGTTCTTAGGTCCAGATGTAATAATTAAAATTTTAAACACTTCTACAATCTCAAATCTAATTATCAACACAACTCAGTCTCTAAAGAATATATATAGAAGAAACATATAACATGTAGTCCATTGTCACTAGTATATTTGAGTCCTTTTTCCAATGGCCCTCCATCGGAATTATGACACTAGTCCATCAATCAAGCGACACTATACGCCGTTGCAATTTTGGAGTAAAAGGAAATGACGACTACCATAGTCATCATAATTATGATAACTATGGGTGTTGTAACTTGCATCCAAAGAGGGGTGGCCAACATGGTGAACATACCATTAGGTCCATTTCTTACTATCATAATTCTGATGGGCATGTGTTGGAGATTCTATACATGCGACAACTAGTTGTTAGATATTTCTAACAGATAACCATCATATGTAGTTTTTTACTGACGGGGATGTTGTACATGCGATGGCTAGCTTTTAGATATTTTTGATAGATAGTTTTCATTTGCAACTTTCACATGATGAGGATGTTGTACATGTGATAACTAGCTGTCAAATATTTGTGACAAGTAGCCATCAGATGTATAGTTCTACTGTCAAAAAAGTGATAGATAGGAACATTAAAAATAAGAAATTCTCAAGAGACCATTGTAGTTGGTCTCTCTCTTTGGTCCATATTATTGAAAAAATAGTTTACCTTTTGTTAGGTCATCCAATACGGGGATCTGAAAGAACTTAATAGAATATTTTCATGATAATGTATATTATTTAAGTTGACTTTATACAAATTTATCGACTTCACTCACTTGCAAAATATGAGGATAGTGATAAAGAGGCATCTCCTCCCATGGCCTACATTATTCAAGCCATGGGAGGGGATTCTTCTTTATGTCTATACTCATAGTCTACAAGTGCAAGAAGTAGATAAATTCATTTAGCGTCAAACTAAAATAATCTACATTAGTGATGAAAATATCATCTATTAAGTTATTTCAAATCCCTACATTTGATGAGTTAATGAAAGCTAAAAAGTTTTGTCAGTAATATGGACTGAGGAAAGAGACAAACTATAATGGTCTCTTCAGCTCTATTATCTTTAGTCCTAGCTACTAGGTAGGGCCTGGAAGACTTATACATGTCGATCATCGATAATGATCACTGCCTTGCCTTTATGTACACTACACAGTATCCAATATAAGAGAATGCAAACAATATGAATGGATAAAAGAAATGAAAGATACAATAATATTATCTTGTTGTTTAGATTCTCATAATTGATCCCAATCTCCCAAAATTAATTTTATATGATAAGTAGCACATTTCATGCATGGATGAGAAATAGTATACAAAGTTTTTAGATTTTGAGAAGAGGTATGAGTGGAAGCCAAAGAAGGGATTTTTGTGAAGGTTTTATAAACATAGGTTATTGAATCATCATCTCTATACTAGTACTCAATCTGGAAACCCTCATATGTATATAGACACTCTAGAAAATATCCACATCTAGAAAATCTCCACAAAAATATCCACTTCATATATGTCTTCTAAGAATCTAAAAACTCTAAATCATTGATTCCCATTGTTTTTTTAGCATATCCACATACTAAGACCTTAAACTATTGATCTTCTATTTGTTTTGAGAATAGTTTAACATTCTCTACTTTAAGAGGGCCAACCACGTGAAGGTGGAAGCTCATCTGGCCCCTCCTAGGATCCTCTTATGACCCTTTATGACACTTTAAGACCTCTAAGATCTATTCTTAGGGATTGTAAAGGGTCATAAAGGGTCATAAGGGGTCCTGGGACACAATAGCTAAGAAACAAAAATGTATGCATCCTAGTCACAATTGTTTGGAGATGCAACATAATTAAATTCTATACCTAGACAATGCAACACAACCATTGCTCCTCTAGTTCTAAGTGGACACTACAGGATCCAAAAACTAGAGATAAGGAATAAATTTAGAGAGTGAAGGAGGAGGGCCATAATGATCAAAATAATATAGGGACCCTATATTATTTTGGTCATTACGGCCCTTCTCCGCTCTCTAAATTTATTCCTTATCTATGGTTTTTGGATCCTACAATGTCCACTTAGAGCTGGAGTAGTGGTTGTGTTGCATCATCTAGGTATAGAATTCAATTATGTCATGTCTTCAAACAGTTATGACCATGATATCTACATTTATGTTTTTTAGCTATTGTGATATCTATATTTATTTTTTTCAGCTTTCATGTTTATTTGCATGTTTTTTATGTGTTTGGCTTCTCTCCCTCACATTGAAAATAAGATTTTCCCACTCTGAATCAAGAATGCATGTGCAACACAACCAGAATATGCATAGATAGTAGGTGGAGCTGATAAGACTACAATATGCAGGGCTATAATAAATCCCTTCATACCAAGGATTACCATCAGAAATATTAACCATTTACAATCATGAATAGTGAACAATCAAATAGCTCATTTTTTATTAGCATGTGTATTCTCTGTGTATATGAAAAATGAATGAAATATCAAGCTGAGATAAAAAAAGTGAACAAAAAATCAAATTCGAGGCCTAATTTATCAAGAGAAATAAACATTAGGATGAAAGAAAAATTATTAAGACTATAGAAAAATCATTAGGACTCTAGAAAAATTAGTAAGACTAGAAAATCAAGTTCTAGAAATAGACGGTTATAATTATTTTTCATTACAACAATTGAGCATTCATCATTTGTTATATGAACAGGTGAAAAACGTGTAGATTTGACCAAAACCCACTGGGAATGACCCAGTATAAAATGGACTTGTGATGATTTTCATGATAGTACATGTGTTGCCAGGTCTTCTCCTAGTACTTCTTTGGAAAATATGCATATTCATCACATGTGCATATGAAGTGGATCTAATGGAAAGAAATAAGAAAAATCATTACAAATATAGAAAAATCATTAAGACTAGAAAGTAAAGTTCTAGAAATGGACGGTTCTCATGCTTTGCCATTACAACAATTGAGAATTCATCATTTGGTACTTCTTGGTGTATTCCATTTAAGTATGTCAGGCACATAGTATTCCATTTAGACATGGTGTATTCCATTGAGCATTCATCTTATTAATTAGCATTCATTAACATGCATTCATTAGCATTCATAAGACTCATTAATTCATATGCATTAACACATCATAACATTATTAACACATAAGATGAAAACATCAAAAAATAAACATCATTCCGAAACACTTCCATTGATGAAGCAACACAAACTGATGTTGTATTTTTGGTGTCAGTATCACCGATAGCTAGGATAACTATATATATACCTAAGAAATAACTAGACCATAGATCAGTAAGAAAAATAAAATCTCCTGAAGTAAGGAACTGAATGTTGCAAGCTCCAAATTATTTATGGCATAAATATTTGATTATTTGATATGCGTACCAAAAAGATGGTGGGTACATTCTTTGATTTGTTGTTTGAGATTTGTTCACGCAGCCAAGGTCACCCCCATTGTCTAAAACTTAATAATGCTTCCCAATAAATGAAGTAGATGAGAGTTGAGCAATTAGCTTCCCAAGAAAAATCTCATAAATGAACTATGTGTACCTCAATTCCTATGACCTCTATACGTACCCAAATTATTTATTTGAAACAAAAAGGGTAAGGCTTAAAGAAGTTAATTTTGCATCATAGTTTGTAGTAGTTGTAGTAGCAAAGCATCAAGCGCCACCTTCAGCACAATATGATCACTAGATAGGTCTGTATGTTTTATGAAGTTTGGTGATCCTTACTATCCAAATTATACAATCACTTTTATCAGGGATTTTCCATTTTGCTTCTAATGAAAATATATATATATTTGTTGTCTCTAGAGTGAGACCTTAAATTATGTAGCTTCTCTTTGTTTCAATAAGAGTTTAACATTCTCTACTTAACAAGGCCAACTAGGAGAAGGTGGAAGCTCATTTGGCCCCTCCTAGGATCCTCTTATGACCCTTTACGACACTTTAAGACCTCTAAGATGTAATCTTAGGGATCATAAAAGGTCATAAGGGGTCCTGGGACACAACAACTGAGAAACATAAATTTAGGCATCATGGTCATAATTGTTTGGAGACAGAACATAATTAAATGCTATAACCAGATGATGTAACACAACCACTACTCCTCTAGTTCTAAGCTGACACCATGGCATCCAAAAACCAAAGATAAGGAATAAATCTATAGAGCGGAGAAGGAGGGCCATAATGACCAAAATAATATAGGGTCCCTATATTATTTTGGTCATTATGATCCTCCTCCTCCACTCTCTAAATTTATTCCTTATCTCTCATTTTGGGATCCCGTAGTGCCAGCTTAGAACTGGAGGAGTAGTGGTTGTGTTGCATGGTTTAGGTATAGAATTCAATTATGTTGTGTCTCCAAACAATTGTGACCATGATGCCTACATTTATGTTTTTCATTTATGATATCTACATTTATCTTTTTCAGATTTCATGTTTATGTGCATGTTCTTTATGTGTTTGGCTTCTCTCCCTCACAAGGGATACACTGATAGGTAATTGATTTGAAAGCATAATAATTTGACAGTATTTTTTCAAGATAGACATAATCATCCTGCCAACCTTAGCAACATTTATAATAGATGTCACTAGTTTGAATCTATAGTGGATATGATATCTGTAGCTAGAAACCATAGCCTACATTTACTATAAGTTGGCACCTCAATCCAATAGCTGATAAGAACAAATGCTACTTTCTAAAGAAGAAAAACTTTGATGTTTTAACATCTATCTTTTTTCCCAATAGATCTACTTCTAGAAAAAAAAAATGGTTTGGTTTCAGGTTCCTTATCACTCTATCAACCTTTTCCTTGTGAGCATCCTTATGTCTCTTCTTTGATGCCTTCTTGCCAATTTTCATAGCTTTCAATTTCTGAGCTAAATCCTTAAAACCATCTCCCAGAGAAAATTCACCAAGAAACCTAGACCTAGATCTTGACCGTGATAATAGATGTTTCTTCTTATTTGGCTGATCAATATCCATGGCATCATCATTTTCATCTGCTCCACTGGACCTCTCTCATTTGTGGCCTTTTCATGATACTTAACTACTTCAAACTCTCTCTTTTGCTGCCTAAGGATCCAAGCACAAGCTATAAAAATGTCATCAAATTTTGTTTAAGCCATACTCCTTGTTCTTGTTAAACTTCCTTGGTATGGTAGGTCTTCTCTCTATAGTACTCTTCTTCAATCTATGTTTGATGATAAGCATCTTCTTCTTCTTCCTAATTGCAGCCAGAGCTTCCTTTTCATTAGGATTCAACTCCACTTCCCCCATCTCATCATCCTCATCACCCTCATCTTCCATCCTAAGACATTCTTCCCTCTCCATTTCTTCAAGCCTCTGCAAGATATCTAGATCAAAAAAGTTTGCAACATTGTGTCCATCCATGATCTCAAGAATATCATCTTCTTTCCACTCTTCATTTTCCAAAATATACCACTTCTTCAAGCTTGCAAAGTAAAGTTCAGCCCCACCATTTTTATTCTCAATATCCTTCTCCAGCTTCCTAGCCTCCTTGGTAGCACATGCCCTGGCATCTAAAAAATCTTGACAAATACACGGGGGCCTCTCATTCCCATCTCCTATCTTGGGCATTGTAACATGAATTCTATTGATACAACTACTAATCTTCTTCAACTTCATCTTAATTTCCACTCTCTTCTCTAGCAAGCTCATGCATGTCACATTCTTCACTGCAATCACCCCTTCTTCCTTCAAAGAACACATAGAGAGTAGCATGCCATCATCTCCCCCCCCTCCTCCTGATTCCCAAAGAACCCACCCATATTTTTCCCAACGTCAGATCTCATCTCTGCAACCAATTTTGCATCCTCCTTTGGTAGTGTCTCTAGTGGTTGCAAATCAATCTTATTACAAACTAAAATAAGAGGCTTATTGGAAAATATAGGTTTTATACTGTGAAATAGAGCTTCATGTTGCACAATACTATAACTACAGGACCCCAAAACATCAAGGATAAACAAAACAACTACATTCAAATGAGCCAAGGTAGTAATACTAAGCATCTCGATGGTGTTCCTATCCTCCAAGAGGTGGTCCAAAATACCAGGGGTATCAATAACTGGATACCTCAAATACTTATAATCAGTAAGCCCTACAAACAAAGACTTAGTAGTAAAAGCATAAGGTTGCGCATCCACATCCTCCCTAGTAATCTTATTAATAAAAGAATTCTTACCAACATTAGGGTACCCACAAATCAAAATAGTCCTAGTATTGGGGTCAATAGATGACAACCTTGCCATATGTTGCCTCACTTGTTTGAGGTAAGATAAAATCAGTCCAATTCTCTTAACAATGGTACACATCCATCCAAGTGCAATAACCTTCAAAGATTTGCAACAGTAAAGAGAGTCCCCATATTTTATCAGCCTAACATAGTCTTTGGCCACTTTGGCAATGAGATTATGAGTAGTATTGATCTACCAAAGGGCCAACTTGTTCCTAAAATTATACTACATTTTTTCTCTCTTTCTCTTTGCCTACCCTGATTCTTCCCCAAATTTGATCACTCAGTTAGAAAAGAGAATGAGCAGGGACCCGCTGGAAATAAGCAGTAGTCATGATGTTTGTGGTAACTTAAATAATCTCCAACTTAGCATAAACTTTTGTCACAAATCATACATAGATGAAGAGTATTTTTTTTTCTGATTTTGAGTGCCTTTAGTAGAATATATGATAAAGGATGAATAAGCGCATAAGCTAATGTGCAGTCCCAAAATAATTAGAAACCTATAGACAAATTCCCTACCTAAGAAAATTGGCACATAACTTTTTTTGAAAACCACAAATTATCTGCATTAAAAGAAACTATATTGCAAGCTTCTATGATAGAAGATAGATCCATTTTGTGCATAACATGAAGTCATCGTATTCCATTAGAGTGCATCTTTTGAGATTTTTTTTTTAAAGTTTCAAGGGACCAGTAGTTCTACAATTAAATGATCATAACTTTATCATTACTTAACCATCACACATGGCACAGACTCTCTTCAAACCCACAATACGTTGCATGTGTAGTACAAAACTCATGAGATTTTAATGAAGACCTCACTCTTTTGTCTTTTTTAATGGGGAAATGATATTGTATATTCTAATAATTTTTCTCAAAGATTAGCCTTATGTTTCTATTATGTTCTATTGATTAAAAGATATGTTCCATGGCTTTTCAGGGATGGAGGGACACATTTATGGAAAATTATATATATGGCCAAAAATAGGGGACAACTGTGTGTGTGTGTGTATTTACACATATGTTATTTGAAATATTGTGTCTATAAGTGGGTTTGGGGCATGGTTAGTGCACTATGAAATCATCATTTATGGAGTTTTATCCATACTTTTCTTCTATAAATTGGTTTGAAGTATCATTTTTTATAATAGTAGGTGGATGTAAATGGAGAGATTCAAACCTTGGAGATATTTATGAAATTTTCAAAATATATAAATTTAATATATGGTTTATTTATGTTTTATAGAACTTTTAATGACAAGATTTATGGTGAAATCAGAAAATCTCATCTCTGAGACATAAAATAAACACTCCAACACTTGTATAATTGTTAGTTAATGAAAATTTTTAAAACATGTTCATTGGGTTGTGTTTGAGCAGAGTTGGGACAGGGGTTATCTCACAACACATTCAAATTACTAACCTTTTGGGCATAGAGTACTTAGTGGTTGTACATTTTGATATTTGTAGCATTTTAAACAATTCATATTTTGAAACATGCATTGTTTTACAATGAAAAATAAACATGAACAAGTGTTAGGATAGCATTTTATTGGTGTATATGTTACTTAATATGTTTTATATTTTTACTAGATTGTAAAAATTATCAAAATGACTAAAATGAATTTCCCAAATATAACATTAATTTCTTGATTTGGTGTTAGTATGGGATGCATTACATTTGTACAAAAATACCTCTTACTTTGAGCTGCCACATGATTATGGTCACCTCACAATCTACCACTCAAAGCTCATAGTCTTCATAGTTACATGTACTCACCTTAAATGGTGACATACAAATATCAATTCAATTGAAGTTACTAATTTCTCACATGTAGTTTGATATGTCATTTATATATACTTGAAAGGGCATACCAATGTTATTATCCTATTTTTTCGATTCCCTATAATCAATGAAAATATGGAGAATTCACACTTCTTTATTGATACAAATTAGTAATATGTCAAAGAAGTTTTATTGATAAATTTAGAAGATGTGAAAGATTTCATATATTATATTAGTATATAATTATATAACTAATGAGGGGGAGTGTATTTTAATTACTTGAAGAATTTTTGCATTATACATATATATATATATATATATATATATACACACATTATAATTAGAATTAAAATTAGAATATACAATATCATTCCCCATTCTCCATTCTAAAGGCCTCTCTCTTAATCAACCAAATCTTCCTTGTACCACAAAGAAAACTGTGTGATAACTATGTCTACTCCAACTTTAATTGTTGAAGAATTCATAATATCAGATAAAGTATGTTTAAGAATTGTTGGGACTGGTCCTTTGGCATGTATTAAACAGAATAAAAATTTTAGCATATTATTATCATTCTATTTCTTTGTTGTAAACATGCCATTAGTTTAGTTTTGTAATTTTTTTTTGTGGCCATGTCTTTTTTGTTACTTGGTTTTATTCCATTGTATTGCACTGGTTTAAAGCTAGGGCATTTGTGCTAGCAGTCTATAGAATTAGACCTTTATTTTAAATCCATTTAACACAAAAAAAAATAAAAATTACAAAACTGAACCAATGGCATGTTTACAACAAAGAAATAAAATGATAATAATATGCTAAAAGTTCTATTCTATTTAATACATGCCAAAGCACCAATCCCAACAATTCTTAAACATACTTTATCTGATATGATGAATTCTTACTAAAGGTCTAATTCTGTAGACTGCTAGCATGAATGAAGATTTGACCTAGCCAAATCTTCCTTGTACCACACAAAAACTGTGTGATAACAATGTCTACTCCAACATTAGTTGTTTAAGAATTCATCATATTAGATAAAGTATGTTTAAGAATTATTGGGAATTTTATTAGACCTTTGTTGTAAACATGCCATTGGCTTAGTTTTATAAAAAAAAATTGTGTTAAATATATTTAATTGGAACATTAATGATAGTAATATTATGCTTAATCTATTAGTAATTGATAGATTAAATGCAGATAACACCTTTATCAGTTTAGCATGTTTAATGCATATGTTTTATCTGCATTTAATTTGCCAATTACTAATTAAAAATGAATAAAACACTCACAACCTCTATCAAATGGATGCCCTCTTCGCAGCTTGCAAGAAAAATTCCAGTTCCCTCTTCCCTCTTTGTGCACGGTGCCCTCTTCGCAACTCACAAAAATTATAAATGAGTGTTTCTTTTTCTTTTTCTTTTTGTTTTGTAAAAAATTTAAAAAACTGAACCAATGGTATGTATTTGTCAAACAAATCTTCATTGTACCACACAAAAAACTAAGTAATAACTACTCCACCCTTAATTTGTTTAACAATGCACCATATTGCATAAAGTAGGTTCTATCACACATGGCACAAACTCTCTTCAAACTCACAATGCACCATATTAGATAAAGTAGGTTCTATCACACAAGATTAATTGTAAACTACTAATATCAGTTTAATACACTGATATAAAGTAACAAATAAAGTCATTTGTAATTACTATTGAGATGAACTAATAAGGTTATTGCATTACTTAAGGTTTGAAGTAATGCATATTAATGGCATATTAATAGAACTATAAAGTATATATAGAATTGTTTGGACTAGCAGTCATGTCAGGACTAGTCCTACTTAGTTAATCTATTGAATTCATTTTTTCATGTGGTACAAGGACCTTTCTAGTGATAGAACCTACTTTATCTAATATGGTGCATTAACTATGTCTACAGATTAAATTCTATTCTATTTAATACACACCAAAGGACCAATCCCAATAATTCTTAAACATACTTTATCTGATATAATGAATTCCTATATAATTAAGGTTGGAGTAGACATACTCAATAAAGTAATAAAATAGATTAAACATACTTTATCTGAAGTAACTGAACCTACTTTATATGCTTTAAGATTAGACTATTGAATTAGACAATTGGGTATTAATTGTAAATTATATTCTTTATCTGAACATACTTGATCTTAAAACTAAATATACTTTGTTTGTCAGCCAATATGTTGTAATTATAATCTATAAGAATTGTTTAAATAGATTAAGAATTTTCAGCATATTATTATAAGATACTAAATAAGCCCTGCTATTTGTAAGACAAATCTTCATTGTTCCCCACAATGAGGAAAATGAAGATTGACCTATTACTATGCTTAATTCTTAAGAATTGATGATTTTATAAGATTAAATGCATGATAATATTCTGTAGATTGCTAGCACGAAGGAATATTTGACTTAGAAGTCTATAGAATTAGACAAAGCTACAGATAGAGGTCTAATTTTGTAGACTGATAGGTCAAATCTTCCTTTGTGCTAGCACTCTACAGAATTAGACCTTTATTTTAAATGCATTTAACACAAAAAGAATTATGTATGCGTTTAAGGATACCAAAAATCATACACAATCAAATCTAGAAATGCATACATAATTAAAATGGATTTTGGAAATCTGATATTATTAACAAAAATAATTTATAAAACTGAACCAATGACATGTTTACAACAAAGAAATAGAATGATAATAATATGTTGAAAATTCTATTTTGTTTAATACATGCCAAAGGACCAGTCCCAACAATTATTAAACATACTTTATCTGATATGATGAATTCTTAAACAATTAAGGTTGGAGTAGACATAGTTATCACACAATTTTTTGTGTGGTACAAGGAAGATTTGGTTGATTAAGAGTGAGGACTTCTTTAGAATCTGATGAGTTTTGTACTACACATGCAATGTATTGTGAGTTTGAAGAGAGTCTATGCCATGTGTGATAGAACCTACTTTATCTAATATGGTGCATTGTTAAGCAAATTAAGGGAGGAGTATTTATTTCTTAGTTTTTTGTGGGGGACAATGAAGATTTGTCTGACAACTAGCAGGTCTTCTTTAGTATCTCATGAATTTTTACCACATATGCATGAAATGAATATGTTATTTTTCATCTCCAATTAGTTAATAGTTTATAGAAATTCTAAAAGTATATTTAGGAGTTCCCAAGGTGACTTCTTGGAATGAATTGCAGAGAAGGACAATAACCTTATAACTCAAAATTTTAAGAGTGCAAGGCATTTCAATCATCACTAGACTCATATGAAATTCTAAAATTATCAACTTTATATGGAAAAGGAAGAAAGAAAACTGATTATTGTTGTAATTATTTATAATATATATAACTGAACAAAACAGTGATCAAATTTACATCATGTATATGCCCATATCAAAACTCACAAGCCCTAAACAATGAGTAAACAAGTAATAAAAAGATGTCCTAGCTTCAAACTAGTAAAATACAATGCAATAAAACCAAGTCACAAAAAAGACATGGCCAAGTTCATGCATGGAAGAAAACGTATTTCAGTCAATTCTTGTAATATTTTTATACATTTAAACAAATAAAAAATGAATAAAACACTCACAACCTCTATGAAATGGATGCCCTAGCTTTAAACCATTGAAACACAATGATAAAATGAAATGACACAAAAGACATGGACAAGTTCAGGCACGCAATAAAAATTCTAGTTCGATCCTACCTTGAATCCGTGTAGAGTTAGGGCCAAGTTTGGGCATGCAAGAAAAAGTCCAGTGCCCTATTCCCTCTTCATGCATAATTCCCTCTTTGCAACTCACAAGAAAAATTCTAGTTCCCTCTTCCATCTTCACACACAATGCCCTATTTCCTCTTCGTGCATGGTGCCCTCTTCACATCTCACAAGAAAAAGTCCAGTACCCTCTTCCCTCTTCACAGATGGTGACCTATTCCCTCTTTGCGCATGATGCCCTCTTCGTAGCTCACAAGAAAAATTCCAGTTCCCTCTTCCCTCTTTACACACCATGCCCTCTTTGCAACTCATGAAAATTAAAAATGAGTGTTTCTCTTTCTTTTTCTTTTTGTTTATAGTCACACAGGTGTCGAAATTACGATGGCACCGTCTCTATTACTACACCATCAGGGGCACTTGCAAAAAAAAACACAAAAAACACATGCAAATGGTTTTGTCATCGAAATTTGACCCCAAATGTTGTAGTGTGTCCAAGACTAATTAACTTGCTAAATATAGAAACATACCCATCAAAACATTCACACAAGTATAACACCAAGATTTATAGTGGAAAACTAACTTGGGAAAAACTATTTTGTAACATGTTACTGATATTTTCACTCTTCTAAAGTGACCTCTATTAAAATCCAACCTTGTTAATGGTTTAAAAATATACTGCTAGGTGTGACCCTATTAAAGGATTTAAACACTCTATCAAAAGTGACCTAGTTAAAGGATTTAAGTACATTCCATTTGAATACCACTTAACTAAAGGCTTTAAACAATGAATGTTAGGTCAACCTTGATTAAAGGATTTATACTGATATAATGGTTAGAAAGTAGCAATAGTATCTAATTTGAAAAACATACAACTCACTTTGTAAATAATAGATCCAATTTTCACATATATGTTGATTCACTGATTGAGTTCTATTTCCATCTCCATCTATGATCTGCTCAAAATTTGCTTCAAGCAATGACAACTCTAATCAACTCCTTCAGCCTTATTCTTAGACCTATCAGTCAATAACATCAACAAGTCCAACATACATTGTAACCTCACACTTAGGTTTTCATTTATACCTCTCTAGAAAGGTAGATCCTTCTTTTGTTGTTTAATCTCCTCCATAGATCTTAGGTTAGGTCAGATTCATCAAATCCTTCCATCATTTAAGTTCTTCATTGTTTCTTCTAGAAACATCTTCAATCTCCTCATTAAATCCATAATAAAATGATTTAACATGCATTAAATTCTCCATACAATTAATTAATAAAGTCAACATGATTTACATAACCTGAGAATTCAACCATGTTAGATGGAAATCTTAATTCTTCCTCCAAACATAAATTACTGACGTTTGGTCAATACTGTGTTCATCTCCTCGGTCATCACTGCATAACTTAGTCATCTCTACAAACTGTCTACCTTGGCTGACATTTTCTTTCTCGTTAATTTCATATCACTCGTAATAAACTGATGTTCAGTCAACACTAAAGTTACTAGGCCTATATTGGTGCTTGTTTGACACTCACATCACTTGGATTAAACTACATTTCTTCACTTTTTCTTGGTTAAGCCTACTTCTTCACTCTTTCTTCTTACTTAGATAAACAATACATTATCTTAGCATTGTACCAAATAATCAAGTACTCATTGAGGTATCAAATAATTCAACCATTCCCTAGGTTCTATTGTTATCTCCCTTTCCCTAATCCTTTTAATTAATCAATATATATATAGTAATTTCTTAGATAGAAAGTTCCTTACCAGTTAAGGTTTGACATCAATGATAATACAATAATTTCTTCAATTGCAGTTTCCAACAATCTCCCTCTTTAACATCGATGGCAACACCATATGAATAACACATGATTTAACAACCAATCCAAAATGTTGTCATTGCATAAAAAATATTTATAATATCCTTAGCTTAATTATGATTCTTAACAACTTATCCTTCTTGATCGTTCACATAGTTACTCCCTTTGGATCTTTTCTATCTCTCTCCCTCTGATTCTCTGAATCTTCTTTGATGTTTTTTCATCTGACATCTCTCCCTCTTTAACAATAATGCCAAAGCAGTACCTAGAAATTACATCTTTCATATGTAGATGTCATCTTGTTAGTTTAGTATCAGTATTTATCCCTCTATTCTCTTGCCTATGATTGTTTATCAGCTTTCCTATTTTTTTTCACAACTCTAGGCAGCTCCTAAAGTCTGACCTTTCCTGCATCAATTTGTCAGATGTTCTTAGTAGCACATTTGATGTAGTGCTCCTAGCTTAACTAGGCAATTTCAGCTAGTGGAAACACCTCTAATTTACCTCTAATATATTCATGAGCATCCTTAGGTAACACTTTTGTGAATATGTCTGCTAGTTGTTTCTTGTGTTCACATATTCCATTCTCACTTCTTCATCTTCTACCAATTCCCTCAAGTAATGATACGTGATAGAAATATGTATGGTCTTTGTGTGTATAACTAAATTATTTGATATGTTAATGGCACTTATGTTATCACAAAAAATAACAACTGGTTCAGTGATCTCTTCTTTCATACCTTTTAACAATTGCTTGATCCATACTAGATTTGAATAGTTCACTACAGCTACTACATACTCACCTTCTGTTGTAGATTGGGAAATACAGTTTTGTTTCTTGCTTTTCAAGGAGACTAACCTATGTCCAAGAAAGAAAGCTTGACCACTTGTACTTTTCTTGTCATCAATATTTCCCACCCAATCTGCATCAATGTAGACTCTTAGTTCAAATTTCTCATTCTTATTGTATTACAATCCATAATCTTCTATCCCATTCAAATATCTCAGTATCTTCTTTATAGCCATCATATGATTTTCTTTAGGATTAGCCAAGAATATTTTTACAATCCCAACTATTAGGGCTATATCTAGTCTTTTGTGGATGTTATATTGTAGCTTTACAATCATGGATCTATACATGGTTTGGTTTACTTTAGCAGTATCATCAGTTTTAGATAGTTTTTGTCCAGTACCCATAGGAGTACTCACTAGTCTTGAATCCTCCATTCCAAAAAAATTCAGTATCTCTTTAACATATTTAGATTGTGTGATAAAGATACCTTTCTCCATCTGGTAGACTTGTAAACCAACAAAAAAATTGATCTCACCAAACATTGACATCTCAAATTTAGTTTGCATTTCCTCTAAATTTTTTTGACATAGGGCATCTTATCCTCCAAATATGATATCATCTACAAAAATTTCATCTAACAAAATACCTTTACCTTCCTCATCTTTCATATATAGATTTCTATACTCATTTTTCCTTGAGAATCAAATCTTTATCATATAATTGTGTAACTTCTCACACCATGCTCTTGGGGCTTTCTTCAATCCATACACTACCTTGTTTAGTTTACAAAACATGTTTTTCTTGTCTGGATCAACAAATCCTTCAGGTTGTTCAATGTATACTTCTTCCTCTAATATACCATTCAAAAATGTAGATTTAACATCCATTTGATATACCTTGAAATCTTTGTAAGGAGCATATGCAAGTAATAGTTCTCACTCCTAATTTTTCTATAGGGGAAAATATTTCCCCATAGTCTATTCTTTCTTCTTGTACATAACCTTTGAATACCAACCTTGCCTTGTTCCTTGTGAATTATCCATGTTCATTAAGCTTGTTTTTGAATACCCATTTTGTTCTAGTAACATTCTTGTTTTCTAGTCTCAGCAGCAGAGTCCAAGTATCATTCTTTTCTATTTGATCTATTTCTTCAATCATATGTTGAATCTAGTCTTCATTTCCCAAAGCATCTTTTACTATCTTAGGCTCAAACTCACATAAAAAATATGTAGGTTCATTCAACTTACTTCTGGTCAGGAATCTAGATTCCTTCCCTCCAATGATTTTCTTAGGCTTATGATGTCTTCTTACATACTGTGCCAATGTAGGTTCAGATTTCTTGTCTCCATGATTTTCAGTTTCATCATGATAATTTTCAGTTTCTACTTTGGATTGCTTGGTAGCATTCTCCTAATACAAGGCATTACTTACCCATGACTCTCCATCTAGTGTAGGCATGTTACTTTCCTCTCCTTCTTCCATATAGATAAAAGATCTATAGTCTTCAGGTTATATTTTTCCTTCTTGTTCATTTTTCTCTACATATTCATCAACTCTCACATTTGCACTTTCCACAACATTATTAGTGTTAGAATTCAAACACTTAAAAACTTTACTCTTTGTAGAATAACCTAGGAATATGCCTTCATCACTTTTTGCATCAAAATTTCCATTTTGATTATCTTTCAGTATATAGCATCTAGTCCAAAAGATTCTAAAGTATTTCACATTAGGTGCATATCCATGCCATAATTCATAAGGTGTAGCATTTGTACCTTTCTTGATTTGTACTCAGTTTAGGGTATAAATAGTTGTACTTACAACTTCTCTCTAGTACTTTTATGAAACATTCTTCTTGATCATTAGTGTTCTTGCACAATCCATAAGGGTATGTGCAGGATCATGGTATGCCAAACTAGGCCCTTAAGTGGCAATGGAAATTCAAAAAACTAGGTTTAGGCATGTTGACATAAAAATTTGAACACGTTATAAATATTATATCAAAAATATGTAAGAAGAGAATATGTATAAAAATGAATTTTGTTTCTAAGATACTAGGAATTTTTTGAAAAACAATTGTTCTATATGTTGAAAATTTCAAATTTCAATATAGTAGTACAAAATTTTTAGGAAAAATATAAGAAGTAGGTGTATGTATGACCACCTTAAACAAAATTAAATGATAATTTTTTTTTACAAGATTCTAGATATAAGTAGTAGACTCATGTTGAATGTGACACATAATTTTTTTTTAAATTTTTTTTCCATGTAAATAATTAATTATGATTTTTCATCTACTTCATTTCCAGAATACAAAAACTCTCATGTCTGACCACGTTAACTTAGTCTAAACTTTACCAAATTGACTTTTTTTTATATTTTTCTTGTAGTAGGAAAATCATAGAATGTGACACATATTTTGGATTTCAAAAATGTTATAAAGTTTAAAAGTTATAGCTATTTTTCAATAATTCTATCAATTAGGACTAGAAAGATAACAAGTAGGTGTATGTCTAACCACATTAAATAAAATCAAATGATAATATTTTTTTACAAGATTATAGATAAAAGTAGTAGACTCATGTCCAGATGTGATGCATATTTTTTGTATTTTTTTTCCAAGTAAATAATTAATTATGATTTTTCTGCTACAAATTTTCATGAATATAAAACTCTCACGTCTAAACACGTTAACTTAGTCTAAACTTCATAAAATTGAAATAATTATTTATTATTATTGTATTAAGTGAAGCATAGCATGTGGTGTATATTTTAGATTTCAAAAATGTTATATTATTTGAAAGTTATAGTTATTTTTCAAAGAGTGTATCAATTAGGACTTCTTTTTCGCATCGCCACTTTTTGGCATACCATGATCCTGCACATACCCATAATTGATATGTTTCTCTTCTTATCTATTCCATTATGTGGAGGTATTCAAGGTGAAAACATCTATCTCTTGATTCATCTATTCTTCTCAATCATTAGTGTTCTTGCACAATCTATAATTGAATGTATCTCCTCTCATCTATTCCATTATGTGGAGGTGTTCTAGGTGCAGACATCTGTCTCTTGGTTCCGCTATCATTGTTGAATAGATTGAACTCATTTGATAAAAAATCTCCATGTCAGTTAGATCTCAAACATTTTAGGCTTCTACTAGTTTCTTTTTCAACCTTTTCCAAATACCACTTAAACAACTAAAATGCATCAAATTTTTCTTTTAAAAACATAATAGTCATCATCCTAGTGTAGTCATCAACAAAAAAAATAAAATACTTAGCACCACAATAACTTTTTACACCCATGGGTCCACAAAGGTCACTATTAACCAAATCCAAAGCATTCTCAGAAGTAAATGTCTTCCTCTTGAAACTAGACTTTGTCATTTTACCGAACTGACATTGTTTACACATTACATTATTAGGTTTCTTCAATCAAGTGACAAACCTCTAACTTTCTTCTTTTTACTAATACTCACAAGGTTCTCAAAATTAACATGACATAGCCTCTTATGCCATAACCAAAGATCATTAAATTGTGCAAACAAGTATGTCTCTTCAGATAGATCTAGATAGAAAAAATAACCTCTAGTCTTCTCTCCACTTCCAATTATTTCACCAGTAGCATCAAATATTTTAGCCTTTCTGTGATGAAATTCTACTCAGTAACTAGTGCTATTAAGCTATGCAATACTCAACAATTTGTAGTTAAGACCTTCAACCCAATAGGCATTTTCACATATGATCTTATCAGTTAAGTTAATTGATCCTTTATCTCTCACAGGACATGGTATATCATTACCAAGCTTAACACTTCTACCTTTTTAATGATCTAAGGTTTCAAGTTTACTTTTATCACCAGTCATGTGATGTGAGAAACCAGTATCAATAATCCATTTATCACCTTTACTCCATAAGAAATAAGTGACATTTTCTCATCCTCATCAGAATCATCTTTCATAGAAACATAAACTAATTCAATATCAAAATCATCACTATCACTATCACTATCACTCTCCTCTTCTATAGTATAATAGGATTTCTTACCTATATGGGTATATGCAAGATCATAGTATGCCAAAAAGTGGCGATATGAAAAAGAAGTCTTGATTGATAGACTTTTTGAAAAACAACTATAACTTTCAAATAATATAACATTTTTAAAATCTTATATATACATCACATTAGATATGCTTCACTCAATACAATAATAATAAATAATTCCTTCAATTTGCTGAAGTTTAGACTAAGTTAAGGTGGTCAGACATGAGAGTTCTTTATATTTAGGAAAATTTGTACACGAAAAATCATAATTAATTATTTACTTGGAAGAAAAATACAAAAAACATATACATCACATCCGGACATGAGTATACTCCTTTTATCTAGAATCTTATTAAAAAATTATCATTTGATCTTGTTTAATGTGGCTAGACATACACCTACTTGTTATCTTTTGAGTCCTAATTGATAGACTTATTGAAAAATAGCTATAACTTTCAAAAATTATAACTTTTTTAAAATCCAAAACATGTGTCACATTCTATGATTTTCCTACTACAAAAAAACTAAAAAAAAGTTCAATTTGATAAAGTTTAGACTAAGTTAACATAGTCAGACACGAGAGTTTTTGTATTCTAGAAAAGTTGTAGAAGAAAAATCATAATTAATTATTTACTTAGAAAAAAATTACAAAAAAATATGTGTCACATCCGGACATGAGTCTACTACTTATATTTAGAATCTTTTAAAAAAACATTATCATTTGATTGTGTTTAAGGTGGTCATACATGCACCTACTTATTTTTTTCATGAAATTTTTGTACTACTACATTGAATTTTGAATTTTTCAACGTATAGAATAATTATTTTTAAAAAAAGTGATAGTATCTTAGAAACTAAATTCAATTTTCTACAGATTCTGTTCTTACATATTTTTGATATAATATTTACAACTTGTTTAAATTTTTATGTCAACTTGCCTAAACTTGATTTTCTAAATTTTCATTGCCACTTAAGGGCCTAGTTTGGCATACCATGATCTTGCACATACCCTTAAAGGTTTTAAAACAAACTGCTAGGCATAACCATGTTAAAGGATTTAAACACTCTATCAAAAGTGACCTAGTTAAAGGATTTGAGTACATTCCATTACAATGTCACCTTGATTAAAGGATTTAAACAATGACTGGTAGGTTAATCTTCATGAAAGGATTTAGACTGATACAATGGTTAGAAAGAAGCAGTAGTATCTAATATAAAAAACATACAACTCACTTTGCAAATAATAGATCCAATTCGTACATATATGTTAATTTACTAACTGAGTTCCATTTCCATCACCATCTCTAATCTTCTCAAAATTTTCTTTGAAAGCAATCACAACTCTGATCAACTCTTGTTTTTCTTTCATCTCCTCGGTAGTCAAAGGAACAATAGGTGTAACATAGTCATGTTTAACATAGTATTTCACCGAATCACCAATTCTAGCTAGATGCAGTTTCATTAGACTCTGCCATGCATCAAAGTTCTCCTTGTTCAACTTTGGTACCTCCTTTTTATACATCTTGATCATTAGCTTCAACCTTTAAACTTGTTCTCTGTAAGTACCAACAAATCTGATACAGATTTTTAATATTATTTAGAACAACAAAGAGGGGGGGTAAATCAATTGTTCTCAGGTCCAGATGTACCAATTGAACTTTTAAACACTTAGATAATCTCAAATCTAATTGCCAACACAACTTAGTCTCTAAGGAATATATATACCAGAATCATATAACATGAAGTCCACTGTCCAAAAGTAATTAACTTGAAGAATATAGAAACATACCCATCAAAACATTCACACAAGTATAACACCAAGATTTATAGTGGAAACCCAACTTAGGAAAAAACACTTTGTAACATGTTATTGATATTTTCACTCCTTTGAAGTGAGCTCTACTAAAATCCAACCTTGTTAAAGGTTTACAAACACACTGCTAGGTGTGACCCTGTTAAAGGATTTAAACACTCTATGAAAAGTGACCTCATTAAAGGATTTAAGTACATTTCATTAGAATGATACCTTGATTAAAGGATTTAAACAATGACTATTAGCTCAACATTGATTAAAGGATTTAGACTGATACAATGGTTAGAAAGTTGCAGTAGTAACCGATCTAAAAAATATACAACTCACTTTGAAAATAACAGATCCAATTCACACATATATCTTGATTTACTGACTGAGTTCCATTTTCATCACCATCTTTGATCTTCTCAGAATTTTCTTCAACCAATCACAACTCTGTTCAACTCCTATTTTTGTTTCATCTCCTTGGTAGTCAAAGGTATAGTAGGTGTAACATAGTCATGTTCAACATAGTATTTCTCTGAATCACCAATTCTAGCCAGATGTAGTTTCATCAGACTCTGACATGTAGGGAAGTTCTCCTTGTTCAACTTTGGTACATCCTTTTTATACATTTTGATCATTAGCTTCAAGTACCTTTACAATTGCTCTCTATAAGTACCAACAACTATGATACCAATTGTTAATATTATTTAGAACAACAAAGAGGGGAGTGAATCAATTATTATTAGGTCCAAATGTACGAATTGAGATTTTAAACACTTCAACAATCTCAGATCTAATCACCAACAAAACTCAGTCTCTAAAGAGTATATATACCAGAAACATATAACATGCAGTCCATTGTCCAAAAGTAATTAACTTGCAGAATATAGAAACATACTGATCAAAACATTCACACAAGTATAACACTAGGATTTATAGTGGAAGTCCAACTTGGGAAAATCCACTTTGTAACATGTTACTGATATTTTCACTCTTTTGAAGTGAGCTCTGTTCAAATCCAACCTTGTTAAAGGTTTACAAACACACTGCTAGGTGTGACCTTGTTAAAGAATATAAACACTCTATCAAAAGTGACTTGGTTAAAGAATTTAAGTACATTCCATTAGAATGCCACCTTGATTAAAGGATTTAAATAATTACTGCTAGGTCAACCTTGATTAAAATATTTAGACTAATACAATGGTTAGAAACTAGTAGTAGTATCAAATATGAGAATCATACAACTCACTTTACAAATAATAGATCCAATTCACACATATATGTTGATTTAGTGACTGAGTTCCATTTCCATCTCCATCTCTGATCTACTCAAAATTTACTTCAAGGAATCACAACTTTGATCAACTCCTTCGGCCTTCTTCTTAGACTTATCAGTGAATAACATCAACAAATCCAACATACATTGTAACCTCACACTTAGGTTTTTGTTTATACCTCTCTAGAAAGGTAGATCCTTCTTTTTCCATTTAATCTCCTTTGTATATCTTAGGTTAGGTCATATTCATCAAACCCTTCCATTATTTAAGTTCTTCATCCTTCCTTCTAGAAACATCTTCAATCTCCTCATTGAATCCATAATAAAATGATTTAGCATGCATTATATTCTTCATAGAATTAGTTAATAAAGTCACCACAATTTACATAACCCAAGAACTTAACCATATCAGCTAGAAACTTGAATTCTTCCTCCAAATGTAAATTGTTGACACTTGGTCAATACTGTGTTCATCTCCTCAGTCATCACTACATAACTCGGTCATCTCTACATATGTCTTCCTTGGCTAATGATGTCTTTCTCGGTAATTTCTTGTCACTCGACATAAATTGATGTTCAGTCAATACTAAAGTTACTCAACATATACCAGTGCTCAATCAACACTAACATCACTCGGCTTAAACTATATTTATTCACTTTTGCTCAGTTAATCCTATGTCTTCAATATTTTTTCTTACTTAGATAAATAATACATTGTCTTATCATTCTACCAAATAATCAAGTATTGATTGAAGTATCAAATAACTCAACCTTTCCCTAGGTTCTATTATTATCTCCCTTTACCTAATCCTTTTCATCAGTCAATAGATATAGTACTTTCTTAGATAGAAACTGCCCTACTAGTTAAGGTTTGACATCAATGACAATACAATAATTGCTTCCATTGTAGTTTCCAACACCTATCATCTTTGACTTTTTAATCTTGATTTTATGGTTTGTATAAATGTAATTACATTCAAAGTTATTTTCTAGGGCTTCTACCCAATCCATACATTCCTCTAGATCTATCCTTCCCACAAACATAGGTATATCTAGTTTGTGATGTTTTCTACTAACCCTCTCTAAGGCTTATATCATTGATCTTTGATCATTTGGTATCCCCCATCTAGTATGGTTTGAAATGTCTTCTTCCTCTTTTGAATCTGATTCTCCACCACCAGATCCACTAACTTGCAATTTCTTCAACCTTGCTATCTCTCCCTCCATATTCATGTTCTTGGAAGCTATTTCCCTCACTATTTTGGCTAACTCTACATTTTTTATCCTTATAGGTATCTCCTCTTCATCAGTCTCATTTGGCTCTTCCATGATTGTTCCCAAGGGCTTTTGCAAGCTCTGATGTAACCTGATGCAGAGTGGTCAGGAAGAAGCTTAGGAAATGTGTTATTTCCTCTACAAATCTCCAAGTTTGGATTTGATACTATCCAATCCCTCTGACCTTGAAACAAAAGGTATTTCAATCAATTATTTTTAGTTAGACACCTATCCTACTTCTCCATAATGCCTAAAGGCTTCACACCAACTCTTCCAAATTTGAAACTTAGGGACACTAGCCCTAATCTAGGCAAACTTGGGAAATCTTCACCAGTGGCTTTACATAACCCAACCAAATGTTGGAGAACCTTACTTATGATGTAAGTATAGGGAAACAACCCTCAAATTGACCCTTCAACTTCCACAATATTTCAAACACTAATTGACCTAGGAATCCTATTAGGTCTCATCAACTAGTTTTTGGTGTGCAATTTCCCCTTCCAAGTGAGACTAGGAAAAATAAGAGTATATTTAGATACCCTTTTTGAAGGTATGGATATCCCCAAAGCCTTAAGACCCAACTCTATTCCTGCAACACCTAATCCTTACTGTGTTCTCAGACCTAATTGGACAAATTAGGCTTGGCTTCCAAAGAAAGTGGTCTAGGATGGGTTCATAGGCTTGGTTCAAGATTTTGGACACCTTCTCCACACTCTAAATAACATAAATCTACCTTTATTTTGGTCCCACCGATCAATTATTCAAACGTCACACTCCAATACACATAAATTTGGCTTAATACATTGAGATATTCATCCTAGGACCTAATGAAAACACTTTCAACACTTTGAGTCACACCCTAATCCTTTTGAATCAATAATATTACACTCCTAACTTGAATTTTCCAAATGGGTGAGAAATTAGACCAATTCAAATGCAGGTTAGAATTGCATTTGTATGGAAGGCCTATTTGAGGCTTCTTCTTGGATTAGTTTTAGGAAATGAATTATAACTTTAGTTAAATTTTACTTATCAATTCAACTAAATTTTTTTTAGAAAGTATAAACTCCAACGATTCAACACATATAAATAACTTTCACTCAATACACCATACATGGTTGTACCAGTCATAAATAACTCAGGAAAACTCTTGGTTCTTTATTAGTTTTACATCAAATATCATGTTATAGTTTTCTTCCCCTTGGACAGGCCAAAACAAGTTGAAATAGGCTTAGAGGGAAAGTCAAACCAGTTCATATGTAGTTATCACTGATGGCCTTCCATTTTGAACCTCTCGAGAAACTTTTGAAAATTTTCTAGAGCAACTTTTACATCTTTTTGGTAACTTTTACAAATTTTCTATTTTTTCTCACCTAAGACCAAAGGTTAAGACTTTAACCTTCAAAACAATTAAAACATGCCGAAAATGATCCAAATTTAGTGGAATCCTGTTTAAACTCATAAAACATCAAAAACACCTAATTCACCTATTCCTCAAAACCCTATGATCCAAGTGGACTAAGGAATCCCAAGGCTTATAGGTGTGCCTTAGGGATCCTTGAACACACAAATTGATCCAAACCAAAAGAGGATGATCTCAAAGATCTATCTAATTATTAAAAAACACACACAACTTAAAAACACAAGGAATATCTAGGATGTTTCCTAGGGTGCCCTGCACCAAAATCAGTACTATAAAACACCTTTAGACTATTTGAACTTTCTTAATCATTTACTGATTCCATAAATTTTGCATGCATCACATAAAACATATAAAATATAACATATAAATCATAACACATTCATTTTTATATCGCAGATATCCATGTCAGAGGATGAAAACTAGAGTGGGGATAACACCCACAAAACTTCACTACTATAGTAAAAAATTTACTCAGTTAGAGCTCCACTATGATCTATTTTTGATAGCTTACATTATTAAGAGTATTAAACCGGTTAAGAGTCTTAAGACCTGTTAAGTCTACCTTTCTTAAGGATTATAAAATTCTAATCTAAGTAAATGTATGTGGTTAAAGGATCTACAATATAAGATATGTTAGGATCTTCTCGGTTAAGAGACTTTACAATTTTGATTACTCTTTAATCAATAACACAAACTTGTGTATTAAACTTGCATCAATCATATGCATATCATACTCTTTATGGTCATTTAAAAATATTACTCCATACTGTGTACTTCTCACAATAATAATTGAGTGCTTGATAGAATAAATTCTAAATCACAACTACTCTCTACTCTTTATTGTTTTGTATTTAGTGGCTTCTCTTTTCATCACCTTCTATCTATAATCTTTTCTTAATACATGCAATATCCTCTTCATATGTGTAACCACACTAATCTTCGCACTTAGGTCCATTTATATACCATTCTAGAAATGGTGCTAGCATTGGCTACTCCTCCAATGTATATTCATACTTAATTCTCATTCATACATCTCACCTTGTAGTCATCCATAATCATCGTATTTAAATCTCCAATGTGTTGTCATATAATCTCCTCAAGATTTGTAAACAATTTCTTGTTTGGTGTCTAGACTCAATGTATCTAAAGTTTCATGCCCAAATAGTCTAAGCAAAATGTACAATTAGCACATTTATATAGAAGCTACTCTTTGAAAAAATAGTTCATAGACCAATAAAACTTCTTCAAGTTTCTTATCATTTCTAGGATAGTCATACAGTTATCATCTAGGATTTCAACACCATTGGACACCATTAACACATGAAATATCTCATAACCCTCATAAAGGTTTGATGCTAAGATTCTATTTTTTTCAGATTTTCCTAAACTATTGGACACTAATCCACACATTTATGTCTCATAACCCAAGTGAGGTATAGTTTCTCTGATTTGTTAGCACCTCAACTATTGACCATCCATTTAGCCTTGATTATGTCCATTCCTATCTTTAAAGTATTAGCTTCTTCAAAAAATAATAAGTCCTTCATTTTTAACAAAGTCATCATCACTATCATTTGATGGCTCCTCAACTATGATTGACATCCTTTTAGTCCGAATACGAAATTACAAATTTTTAAAAAGGGGAATAAAGAACAAAGAACAAAGAAACCATGTGCTACAATTTTTTGGCCAAATTAAATACATATTTATACAACCATTGAGATGAACCACTTTCCTATAAATATTCTAAACTAATTGAAAAAAAAACCTATAGAGGAACAAAATCTAACCATCAGAAGGAGGATAGATCTATTTTATTCATTTTTTGTAACTCAAACTCTTTTCCACATATGAAACACACACAATGATTCAATTTTCACTTATTCTAATAGGAATTTTATTGGATGTTGTAGTTACATGAATTATAGACAACATTAATGAAAGGAAAAGATGAATGTAAAATTATGCCTCAAAACAATAGGGTTTCAAAAATGCCACCACAAAAGGACATGCACACAACACATAATTTCAAGAGGATTCAAAACTTTCAAGGAATCTAGTTTGTAGATGTACAACATCAGTATTCTTCTTCTTTATACCAACTCTAATAAGACTTTGAAACATGGTTTTGTAATCACCTAAAAATCGACAAAGACAATTAAGAAATAGATCAAAGAAAATCAAGGACAAGATCAAAGAAATTGAATCAAAATGAACATTAATCCAATCAAAATTAAAATCAAGGTTCAATTCAATATAAATCAAAATCAAGAGCATTTTAATCAATTTAAATCAAATCAATGCGCAATTAATTCTATTGATTGTATAGTTTTGGATTAAATCAAAGTCAACTCATTCAAGGGGTACATGGCTAAATAAAATGAATTAAATCAATTAATAAATCCTAATTTCTCTCAACAACCAAAAAAAGGGAGGAAAATAAATTAACCAATAGGATTTGAGAAAGGCATTCACATGGATCAAGTCAAATTCAATCTCAATCACTCAAATTGAAAGAGCATCTTATCTATTCATTTTGTCTCCTTGTCTCAAGCTTTGAGGACACAATATTTAAATTGTCTTCAAAGGGTGGAACCAAAGACTCAACTCAAGCTTAATCATGATCAACACAACTACACCCCCTACCCTTGCATAAATCTATAAAAGGAAGACCAAAATCAATCATAATTAATAACTACACATCTGAGAATTGCATCTAACCTCTTGAGAATTAGAGCTAGAAAGGAAATTTAGAGTTAATTTGAACATTTCAATTGGAATTAATTGTTAGCATTTGCTTTATCATAATCATTTCTCATTCTAGGACTGTCATTAATGGTAGCTTGCTGAGAGCTTCACATTAACACTCTTAGCTAGACAGCCATAGGATGCTTAATTGTGCTTTATTTGCTAAATAGAGTTACTAATTATGGTTTATTTAGTTTCTATTTCATTTATTGTTCAATACTAATTCTATGAAGGTACATTTCCTTGTACACAAAATAGCACCCACCATGGGGCAGAATGCTTCACTTTTCTAATCTCTCAGAATTTTTCAATTTTGTCAAATTTTTGCATGTTTAACTCTCAGGTTTTTTAGGAAACAACGCTTTTGACAACTTAAAAGGCACTTCTACATAGTCAAACAATGCTTCTAAGCACTATTTCAACACTCCCACGATGAATTTGTGTGCCTTTACACCGATCAACAACACTTTTGAATCCTTCTGCTCTATGTCTAATATTCTCACATCGCTTTTTCCCTGACTATCGAGTGGTTCTACGCATTTATTTAGTGATTTTACTTGATTTTTACTACATTTTCTCAATTCTATAGTGCTTTTACTCTTTGTTTTAGTGCTTTTGAGTAAACTATGAAAACTTAAATAGCATTTTTAATCAGATTAACAACGCTTTTAAACAGTTAAATAGCACTTTTAAGCATTATGGCAATGCTTTTGAGTAAACTATGATTTTTTATAATTTGAGTGTGGTAAAATGATTTATATGTTTCTACAGGATGTCTAATCACAGAAAAGCAAAAAAACCAGAGAGCAGGTTCAACCAAGAAAGCAAGGCTTTGACTAATAAAATCAAGAAAGAGAACATTGCTCATATCAAATCAGTCCTTGAGGATTCACAATAGGAAAATTAGGTTTATGAAAATTATCTTAAGGTTGTAGAAGAATACAAAACTAAATTTGTGTCACTAAATTGGATTTTCTCACCTTAAATCAAGTTTTTCTTAAAATTTGCAAATAAGCCCTTAGATTCAATTCAATCTTCTTCAATTTCATTTTTGGTTTCCTTCATTGTGGCTATTTTTGTTGACTAACTTGCTAGTGGAAAAGCACATTGGAAAGGAACTATAGCCAAGGTAAGCATAAAATCATGGAAATAACTCAAAAATGCCCCTAACTTTTGTTAGCTACAAGAAAAGGTAAGCCTCAAACTTGTGTGAATTTTTCCCTTAAATTGTGGTATTTGGTGCTTTTAAGAATCTACTAATTACAAAATAACCTATCTTTGTTTGGAAAGTTTAGCATTTAGGCCTATGCTCTTCACTTCTTCTAGTGAATCAAAATGCCAAAGGTGTTAAAATTTTTAATTAAGAAGAAAGGTTGAGGAAATCAACAAAATAAAATCCAAGCCCCTTATTTATAGAAGAGGGTATAAATACTCAATTCTCTCTAGTTAGTGGGCTAGGAATTGAACCTTGTTTATTGTGTTTGGGAAATTAAGAAAAAGTTAGGGATATGATCTTCACTTTTTGGTGAATCAAATTCCCAAAAACTAGTTCTTAACTCCATTTCCTTTCTTTTCATGAACATGTTGGAACATTAGTGGGCTCACCTCCTGAGAATTTTCCTTAACGAGGCCGGTGAGAGGGACAACCCAAAGTGGGATACACTTTCTTTTTCTGCGAGAATCCAACCCACTATAAAACAAAATGCATACATCCTTAATGGGGTGTGTGACAAAAGGATACTAAATTTTTGAACTTCCTCAAGTAGTCCTCACGGATTGTGCAAAACACTAATATACTGGTGGTGGGAAGCCCCTTCACATACTTGGGGGATGAAAGTTTAAGATCCATTTTGAATAGAATCCATATTAAATCCTTGATAAAATAGAAATACCTCCTTTGTAGAGCCATGTTTACAAGCCAAATCTTGAGCTAGGTAGGTGCTTGAATTTTCTTTTTGTGCAAAACCTGTGATAACGTACTTTCAAAATTAAACATTTTGTGTTAGTGGGTAAAAATAGACAAGTGTATGTGTGATTGTTGTGTTTGAAACACATAAACAAGTGAGAGAGATATCCATTGAAATTTCATCTTACATTTTTAATCTCTTCAATTAAAATCAACAATTATCAAATCAAGGACCATTTCAAATCAAACCTTTGTTGTCTATCAGTTTCTACATGGTCCCACAAATTTAGAGTGTCTTTATAAGGAGATATCACTTGCATCATAAATGAAGCCAATGAATTTGAATACCAAAGTCATTTCAAAGATCACAATCAAGGGGATATTCTCCCAAACCTTTATGAAGAAAGACTTAACAATATAGATTGAAATTCTGCATTTTATGATCATCAACAGGGAGGAAACAATAACGATACCAATAATGTTAATCAAGCTCCTAAAGAAACTCTTGAAGAAAAAGTTGAGAGAGCAGCCCAAGACATGGAATTCTTAGAATTTATGGACAAATTGATACATAGGGATTGGGATAAATTATTCCTAAACTTAGCCCAATTAGGGATAAAGCTTCTCCATGACTATGATATTGAGCAACTTAAGAAAACCCAAGAAGAGGAGAATTCGATGAGTGCCATGACCAAAAAATTGAAGACATTCCAAGAAAAAATTTACTTGATGAAAAAGGAAGATGAACCTAAGCCATTCTCCATTGAATCCTTGTGCCCATTCCTATTTGACAAAAGCTTGGTCATGGCACCTTTTCCATTCAATACTATCTTTCCTAAATACGATAAGTACATGGGTAAAATAGACCAATGGGATCATTTGCGAGAGTTTTGAACTCTAAGTATTGAATTCATGCATAACATCACGTATTTAGTGAAAACAATTCCTAGAAGTTTGGGAGGACCCACCATGGAATGGTTTTCAAAGCTCCCACAAGGAATGAAGACTTTTGAGGAATTAGGCTCTAAGTTTGTGACCCACTACTCTTATAACATTGAGCATGAAATCACGATGCTTAAATTGTGTGACACCAAACAAAAATATGGTGAATCCTTCTTAGGATTCCTACAAATGTGGAGGACCATTTTTGTAAGGTACCCTCGAAGCATGCCAGAGAAGGAGAAGATGGATATCTTTACAAACAACTTGAACCTGGAAATGAATTATCACCTACAACTTCAATATCTTACATTTAAAAAACTTGTTGAAAATGGGATCAAAATCGAGGATGTTTTAGTAAAGAGATGAGAGATCAAATTATTCAAAGAAAAAAAATCTAACACCAACAACAACAATAATCACTATGTATCTAATTATGTTAATAATCGAGTGACCAACAATCAAAATGAAAAACCTAAGCTATGGTTGAAAAACAATAATTAAAATCTTGTCAATGATGGAGTTGTGGAGTTCCACAACTTGAAGGTAACTCCTTTTAAATTATCAAGTGGAGCTAATTCATCATATCATGTAAATCAAATGAATAAGGCTCCCTTTAATTCCAATAATTCCAACAATCCCAACAATAATTCCAAAAATAATCCTCTCAATAACGCAAATGGGAATAATCCCAAACCTTTTTCCTACACATATAACAAGATCAAATTCACCTATTTAGGTGAACCTTTGGAGAACGCATTAAGGATCTTGGTGGCTAACAAGATCATCACATTACCTGATTTAAGAGATTATGAACTTCAAGCTAAACCCCATTGGTGTAATGATTCTCACTAATGTGAGTATCATCAAGATAGGGGTTATAAAACCAATGAATGCATGAGGTTAAAACACTTAGTGAAAGATTTAATGGATAATGGGACAATCCAAGTTCAAGGACCTCAAAAAAATGAGGATCATATGTCCTTCAAGAACCCATTTTAAAATCACAAGAAAGGTGAATCATCTAATGCCAATCAAAATTGAAAAAAGGGTAATGAAAAGGTGAACTTTACCCACACTTATGATATTATAATCAATACTCTAAGGGAAGAACACAAGACCATAAATGTCATAGTGGTAAAGGAGAATCTAAGAGAAGCATCCTCTAATGTTGTCACTAGGGGGAAAGCTTCTAAAATCACTCTACCAGGAAGTTCCCCAAGAATTGTTCTACCCAATCAAAACACACCTTCATCATTGAAGCAATATAACTTGGTGGATCAATTACAAAGAACTCCCACTCAATTCTCAATCTTGGAGTTGCTCAAACTATCACCTACGCATAAGGAAATCCTAGGAAAAGCTTTAGTGGAAACCAATGTGCCACTAAACTTAGATGTGGACAAATTTCCAAATATGGTGGGACACCTCATTGCTACTCATTGTTTATCATTTTCCGAGCAAGATGATATGTCATTAAACCACCCTCAAAATTTGGCTTTTCACATAGAAGTCCTTATTCACAAAGATAGAGTGAAAAGAGTACTTATTGATGGAGGTTCTGGTCTAAACATTTGCACCTTAAACTTGGTAAGAGCCCTAGGATTTTTAAAAGAGGCTATTGATTCAAAGAAAAAGATAACAATCAAAGCATATGATGATGAAGAATGAGCATCCAAAGGGGTCATAATCCTTCCCATTTGTGTTGTTCCTATGAAAAAGGACACTATTTGTCAAGTGCTAGATCTATAATTGACCTACAATATCTTGTTAGGGAGGCTATGGATCTATGAAATGCAAGTTGTACCCTCTACTTATCACCAATATCTAAAGTTTCCATATCTAGGGCAAGAAATAATGGTAACTGGAGACTTGAATCCCTTCCAATATTGTAATAATATCAAGCCTATCAATGAATCCCTAGTCCCACATAATGTAGAAGGGTCTATACCTAACAAATGGAGCAAGGTCAAAGTTCCAAGGACATACCACTATTTAAAGTAAAGGAAAAGATAGAAAAGGAAATTATTGTTGAAGACATCTCAAGACCTACTAACCTAGTGACATCAACTAAAGGAAAAGAGAAGGTTAGGGAGGATAATGTTATTGAATAATTGAAAGAAGACCACACCAACTCCATCCAAGTGTACACTATAGAAGCTAACCATTAAAAATGGATCAAATGATGAAGAATTTTGATAAACAATGTAAGATCAAGAAAAAAGGAGTAGGCAAATACTCCTTGTCCATGATGGATTTTTCATTATCACTAAAGTCCCATGGAAGACCACTTAATCTACCCCACAAATACAATGATAACTTTGTCATGGAAAGTACATCATCCACCATGGAAGAAGAAGACAACGAGATCCTAAATTGGTTTTACAAAGATGAACAATCAAGTGCTCAAGAAAAATGTATCCAAAACATAAGCATTCCCACACATCAATATCGGAAAGGATTCCAAATCATGGAAAAGATGGGGTACAAAGGGAAAGGATCTTTGGGTACAAAGAATGAAGGGCTCATTGAACCCATAGAAATGACATGGCAAGATAGCAAGGATAAGACATGATTAGGGTACCTAGAACAAGGGTACACTCAAAAGAACTATCTCAAAATCTATGATCAGATATTACAATTAGAATCCCATAGTGATGAAGATTCTAATCAATGGGAATAGAATTCATTGTCTAGTGAGTCATCTCATGATAAGGAGATAGACGTCATTTATACCTATACTTCTACCAAGGACAAAGGACAAATAGTAGAACCTAATGAAGATCAAGCCTCTAGCTCCAATCAAGTGATCTTAGAGAACCCTCAAATTCAAGAAGTGGTGATAAGGAAATTGGTAGGTGAACCCTATGTACCTTCATGGAGACCTACTATGGATGAATCAAACATTAGATTTAATCCACATGACTTTTATCCAGTGGAAACCATCGAGGACTCTAGCGAGGAGGACATTGACCCTACTTCTCTATAACATGTAGAAGAGGCACATGTCATAGACTTGAATGATACAATGTATGAGCCATCAAATGAGGTATTATCCCTAAATCCCATCGAACCTAGCCAAAGCATTGATCTGTTAACTCTCATATACTTGGAATTAATCGAGTGGGATTCCATCAAACCAACCATCCTCCTAACCTTTTTGAATGATAATGTGGTGTTCCAATACCTCAATGCGGTTGAACCTTCTTCTACTATGGAATCTCATGAAGAAATGATAAAGGGGAGTATCCAAACTTTCAATCCATCTAAAAAATGAAAAAAAACAAAAAAAGTTAAAAAGGAAAAGAATCTAATGTTGAAAACCATGTTCTGGCAGCAGTAGATCGGAAAGAAAAAGAAATAAAGGATGTTCCCAATGGTGAAAACACAACCGAGGCACCTAAGGAAGGAATTTTGGATATTCTACCAAAAAATTATGAAGAGAGATCTCCAATTTTTATAGAGCCAACAAAAAAATAAACATTGGGACATATTTTGAGCCAAAGATCATACATCTAACTACATCATTATCTAGCAAAGAGAGAATGGAATTCATTAAATTTTTCAAGGAAAAAAGTATAAACTTTGCATGGTCTTATTATGATATGTCAGGCTTAGATCCAAACTTAATCATGCACCATTTGAACATTAAAGAAGGAGCCAAACCTATCAAGAAGAACTTAAGAAAGATGCACCCACATATTGGCTTTCTAGTCAAAGTGGAATTGGAGAAACTACTCAAGGTGGGATTTATCAGAGCCATTGATTATGCACAATGGATTTCAAATATAGTACCAATTTCAAAAGATGATAAGTCCATTAGGATTTGCATAGATTTCAGAGACTTAAACTTGGCATGTCCTAAAGATGATTACCCTCTTCCAAGCATACATACCATTGTGCACTTAACAACAGGACATTCTATGTTCTCACTCATGGATAGTTTTAGTGGCTATAACCAGATAAAAATAGCACTAGAAGACCAAGATAAAATAGTCTTTACATGTGCATGGGGTACATTTTGTTGGAATGTAATGCCTTTTGGGTTGAAAAATGCTGGAGCAACCTATCAACAAGAAATGACCACTATCTTTCATGACATAATGCATAAGTTCATGGAGGACTATGTAGATGACATATTAGCCAAATCTCATTCCAAAAAGGAACATCTACTGATTTTAGAAAAGATCTTTGCTAGATTAGAACAATTCAAACTAAGGCTCAATCCAAAAAAGTGTGCATTTGGAGTCCAATCAGGAAAATTACTAGGCTATATTATATCAACAAAAGGCATAGAAGTTTATCTAGCTAAAGTTAAGGCTATCATGGAGATGGAAGCACCTAAAAACATAAGCCAAATTAGATCACTATAAGGGATAATTCAGTCCATCAGGAAATTCATATCCCAACTAATTGAAAAATGTCATAGCTTCACCCAACTTCTCCACAAAGATACAATTTTCAAATGGGGTGAGAAGTATGAGGAAGCCTTTAACATGCTAAAGAATTACATCATGAATCCTCCAATCTTGATGCCACCAATAAGAGGCAAACCCCTAATCTCATACATTTCAGTGACTAAGCATTCATTGGGGGCATTTTGGTACAAGAGGATGAAATAGGAAAAGAGAAGGCTATCTACTACATAAGTAGAACTTGCTTGGCCAAATAATAGTATTAGAAACCCATATCAATGGACTACCTATTTTAGGATTGGACACCTTAAATGATTTCTAAATGGATTATTCAGTCTCATTTAATTATCAACCAAGGACATAAACTTGGAATGGCATTTGCAAAGTATATGCTTTAAACCTTCTCAATCTAATGCTATCTATGGAATTCAAATTCTTATGCTTCATGAAAACTATGCTAGAACTTGATAAATAAATTTATTCTAACAAAGAAGGGAATCATGGCTAGGAATTACTCTAACCATCCATCCTACAGTAATAGGCTACCAATTCCGTTATCAGTAGCTACAAGAATAGTATAGTTCTAATTACTTGAAAATAAACAAGAAAATGAACTCTACACTAATAGAACAATTCACTCATCAAGTGGGCCCCCTTGAATGAGTGAATAGGAAATACAATTAAGATAAAATATATAAACTTGAATTGAACATTCTATTCATCCATAACAAAATTATTACACTTGACTGAAAATAGTAAGCAAGAGTTCTATTATAAAAACTAGTTCATTCAACTAACTCTAAAAGAGTCACAATAGTTGATTATTTAAAAGGAACTACAACTACCTCCTAAATATACAATCACTTCATAAAAGAGCATCAGTTAAAACTCATAAAGTCTCAGAATAGAAACATTATTGAACATGAAAAAATCTCCAGGAATATAGCATGTTAAGGGAACTAAATCTACACACTGCATGCAATAGAAAAACAACAATTGATTCACTTTTCTTGTCAAGATTCTGCAATCCCATGGTTGGCTTTCATTACTCCAGCACCACTATGTTGGTTCTTGAATGCTCACGGTCAACATTTGAAAAACAATCAATGTGCACATATCCTACCATATAAATATATATCCTCATCATTAATATTAGGAAAAGGTGTAAGTTCTAACTAACACTCTTGCAAGTCCTACGGCTACATGAGGTAACTACCCAAAACATAGCTTAGGCAAGGAAGCATTCATTAACATGTATAGCTATTTCATTTACCATTCCTGTTCATGACTTCAAGAAAATATTATGTCTTAAAAGTATCCATATTCCCATTTCATGTTCACACACACACACACACACACAGATATATATATATATATATATATATATAATATATATATATATATATATATATATATATATATATATATATATATATATATATATATATATATATATACATATATATATATATACATATATATATGTACACATATATATATATACATATATATATATATACATATATACATATATATATATATATAGATATACATATATATATATATATACATATATATATATATATATATGTATATATACATATATATATATATATATGTATATATCTATATGTATATATCTATATGTATATCTATATATGTATATCTATATATATATATGTATATCTACATATATATATTGTATATC